>OX369264.1:470879-691598 GCA_947284805.1 Coleophora flavipennella | reverse complement strand
ATTTTGGTGAATTAAAAATCGAAGACTTGATGGAAAACAAAACGAGTAAGAGATAAAAAACCAGGAATCTAGCATAGAAAATTAAACAAAAATTTATGTAAGTATTCACATAACCTTTTAATTCGGAGCCTCGTGTCAAAGAGAATATAACACTTTTTTATTTTCATTAATGTTACCATATTTAAAAAATACTTGTTGCTATTTTCAACAGCCCCCCTCAACATTTATTTTTTAATTAACTTACAATTTTAAATGTTTATTCTAAACATTGAAAAAATGGCCACAAGCATCTAAACTCATCCAGAACATAAAATGAATGGTTCTCTACAGCATAAACTTATCCACTATATTTAAAACAATTTTAATTTCTGAGATAGTTAAATCCAAAAAAAATATCCTTATATTTAATTACACATTGCTAAGAATAGCATTCCTATGTTTTTCAAATAAGATCTTACCTAATGGCTTCGTTAGCAAGTCAGCTAAATTATTTTCTGACATTATATATTTTAAGGAAACTTTTAACTGTTCAATCTTTTCCACAATAAAATGATACCTAATATCTAAGTGTTTTAATCTCTTGTTGTTTTCCTTATGGTAAGCAAGCTTTATTACAGACTGGTTGTCTTCAAAAATATCTATATCAATATTTAAATTAAAATCTATGAGTAGATTTTGTAACCAGATTGACTCACAAATTGCACTGCTGAGTGCTATATATTCTGATTCAGTTGAAGATAGTGAAACAGAGTTTTGCTTTTTACAATTCCAGGAAACTAAACAGTTAAATACAAAAAACATGTAACCAGAAGTTGACCTGCGGGTCACAGTATCTCCTGCCCAGTCTGCATCAACAAATCCAATTATATTTGATTTATCACTTTTGAATATAAGACCAAGATCAATTGTTCCTTTTATATAGCGTAACACTCGCTTTAAACATTTATATAAATGTTCACTTGCTACATGCTGATATCTTGCAAGGAAAAATATACTAGTACACAGATCAGGCCTACTACCGCAAACTGCATACATTAAACTGCCTATAATTTGCCTGCATTTCTTTTCTA
Organism: Coleophora flavipennella; assembly: GCA_947284805.1. Classification (NCBI taxonomy): domain Eukaryota; kingdom Metazoa; phylum Arthropoda; class Insecta; order Lepidoptera; family Coleophoridae; genus Coleophora; species Coleophora flavipennella. The sequence continues at coordinate 690,528 of OX369264.1, read as the reverse complement.
CCTCAGCACTTTCAGCTCTTTCCCTTTTCAAAAGATCAAAATTGAAATTTTGATCAATTGGAGTGTTTGCAACTTTGCAGTCATTCATATTGTAGCTTTGTAAGATTTTGGTTAAGTATTTCTTTTGACTTAATATTGTTTCAGAACCATTCTGACTGATTTCAATACCTAAATAATTAGATGCTAGACCCATGTCTTTCATTTTAAAACTATTTTTTAACTCACTCTTAAAAGACTCAATTTCAGTCCCAAAAAATAGAATATCGTCCACATACAGTAGAACGTACATTAATGTTTTACCTTGTTTTTTGAAGTACAGGCATTGGTCACTTTTTGATTTAAAGTAGCCTTGTTTTGACATAAATTCATCGAACTTTTGATTCCAGTATTTAGGTGATTTTTTCAGGCCATACAAAGACCTATTTAGCCTAGCTACCTGACCATCTGGAAGTTTTAGATATACGACTTCATGGATATCTCCATGTAAAAAAGCTCCTACCACATCCATTTGATGAACTGGAAATTTCATTATGTTTGCCACAGCTAGGAATAAGCGAAAGGTAGGTAACTTAGCAACAGGAGAGTACACATCTGAATCACAGTCATTTTGCTCAAATCCACGGGCCACTAGTCTAGCTTTATACACTTTTTCACCATTTATATCCTTGGTACACAATACCCACTTGCTAGATACCACATCTGCACACTCTGGTACACTTTTAACAATCTCCCATGTATTGTTTTCACTTAATGTATTTAACTCTTTTTGTATTGCTTCCTCCCATTTGTCACATTCTTCAGTACACATTGCTTTCTCATATGTTATTGCTCCAATACTTGTGTAACATATATAATCATCATACCTAGCTGGCATTTTCTTTTTTCTTGCAGGTCTTGAGGAACTCCCTCCTATAATATCCTGTTCTGTTTCCTTTTCCTCTGCAGGAGTTGGAGACAACTGAACTACTCCGCTCTGTTGACGTTCGCACTTGTTTTCTTCGCTGGTTTTTTGTTGTCCTAACTCTTCTTCTTTATTCAGGTCTTTTCCTGGTGTGTCCACTAAAATCGAGCTATCGAAAGGCTTGCTGTAGTTGTCTGAAGACTCATAGCTGTCACTCATCTCATCCATAGATCTCAAATCAACTTGAAAAATATCAAGATTTTGCAAGTACTGTGATGGATCCGAAGACTTAGTTAAACTTTTCTCCATATTTTTTTGTTCAATTTCGCTTGAGTTTTTTGTATCACTACTTTTAATAAAAATCACTTCACGTTTGACAAGAACATCATTTATTTTTGGAAAATAGACACGAAAACCTTTTGATGTTTCACTATAACCTATAAAGTAACCTATCTCAGACTTAGAGTCCCATTTTTGTCTTTTTTGTTTTGGAATGTGCACTGCCACACAGCAACCAAATTCTTGCAGCTGTTTAATATCAAACAATGGTTTATTGAACCACAATTCATATGGTGTGACATCCTTTACCCTACTTTTTCCTGTTCTATTTAGTATGAAAACAGCTGTGTTTATGGCCTCAGCCCATAAACTTTTTTTTAAATTAGTGGACAACAACAGGGTTCTTGCACATTCAGTTATTGTCCGAATTTCGCGTTCCGCCCTACCATTTTGTTCTGGGGTGTAGGGTACACTAGTTTGGTGTACCACACCAAAGCTTTCTAAAAAACTTTTCATTTCTTTGTTGACAAACTCTGTACCACAATCACTTCTCAAGATTTTCACAGAATAACCAAGATTTTTTGTCACAAACTGCAAAAAACACATCACCTTATCACACACTTCATTCTTGTTTTTTAAAAAGTACACAGTTTTATACTTTGTGAAATCATCTTTTATTACTAGGTAATATCTTGCCCCACCTAAAGAAATTTCTTCCATTGGCCCACACAAATCTAAATGTAATATTTCACCCGGCTTTTCAGCACATGACTGGCTCAATGGAAAAGGTTTTTTATGTTGTTTACCTTTTAGACATGAGACACATGACCCTTCTTCACATTTATTTACCTGAATGTTACTCCTTTTTAAAACCTTTTTCACATGTTCCATATCTTGGTGACCTAACCTATTATGCCATTCACCTAAGGAAATAGTAATAGCACAAGAACTATTCAGGTACAAAAACTCCATTATGAAAAGTTTTCCCCTTGGTTTCGATATTGCAACACAACAGTTATTTTCATTTAAAATCTCACAACAAGTTCTATTCATTTTCATATTAAAACCTTTATTTATGACCACTGAGACCGAGAATAAATTAACCTTTAACTCAGGGACAAACAAAACATCACACAATGCTGTATCAATCCACTCGATCCCGTTATATGCCTGCAAGTTTATATCTCCTATCCCTGTGGCACAGATAGTGGAGCCATCGCCAATGACTACATTCTTAGGTTCATTTAATTCTTTGAAAGTAGAAAATAGATTTCTATCAAAACACATGTGTTCGGTGGCTCCGCTATCCATCACCCACACATTTTCACACCCATTAAATGATGACAATAGAGTAGCATTAAATGCATTATGAGCTCGACCAATCTTAAACCAACAATCTTTCTCAATATGACCGGGTTTTTTACACACAGTACAGACTTTACCGCCAGATTTGTTGCTGTTTAACTTGCACTCTTTTTTATAATGACCAACCTTGCCACATTTAAAACATTTCCTGTTCTGCTTAGCCACAAGTAAAGCCGTTGAAGAAGATTCCTCCTCCTTTGCATTTCCAACTTTGGAATGATAGCGTTGCTCCTCCACCAGAAGTCGTGCTGTCAGCTCGTCCATGGTTTGTTTTTCTTTTGGAACAGACTCCCATGCAGATATGAAATGATTATATTGCGCTGGTAGACATGTAGTAATCTTAGTTATAGCCATGGAAGAATGGACCTCCGAGCCCAATGTCTTCATAATGCACAGTAGATCTTCGACTCTAGACAAAAATTCCGACATAGATTCTCTTGGCTCGTACTTTAATGCAAAGAACTTTTCCTGTACTAGATGCAATGACAATTCTCCTTTTTGCTCATATATTGTGTGCAGTTTTTCCCATATTTCTTTTGAAGATTTACAGTTGACTACCTGAGATATGACTTTGTCTGATAGCCGCGTCACGATGATACCCTGGGCCTTTGCATCTTGACTGATCCATTTTGATTTGGAATCTTCATCTTCCTTTTTTGGACTGGTACCATCCACTATATCGAATACTCCTGCTGCCATCAGCAGAACTCGGATTTTGAATTTCCACACATTCCAGTTGTGGGGACCCTCCAATTTTGAAAAAGCGTCGTGGTTATTGAGGCTTGTGACCGCCTCCATGATTTAATGGCGATTTGACCACGCCAACAGCGCTGCCGACCCAAATTTTACCTCTGTAATCGACGATACCACGCTTAATTCTTTACCAAAAACCAATTCTTTGACTGATTAGAGCATGTCTGGGCCCATAACCAGATAAAAAACCAGGAATCTAGCATAGAAAATTAAACAAAAATTTATGTAAGTATTCACATAACCTTTTAATTCGGAGCCTCGTGTCAAAGAGAATATAACACTTTTTTATTTTCATTAATGTTACCATATTTAAAAAATACTTGTTGCTATTTTCAACAGTAAGGTTTCCCAAAGTTTCAGTAGGAGGGCAATTTAGTGATCAAGAGTTCATAATTTATTTCTGATGCTGTCGTCACCTCTATTGCTGAATTTTTGCTTCAGGCGTAATTTCAGTACCCCCGGCCATGTACAGAGCGCTTGAGGCAAGCATTCACCTTATTGGTCCTGGTGAACCGCGTCACCACCGGCAACGTCTGCCATGAATCCCCGCTACTCTTCGCACTGTCCTCCCTTCGGATATCCTGGACCATTCTGTATACAGACGTCACTGCTAAACAGAGGCCTCCCCACTATTTCCACAACGACTGGTCAGGTGTTGGCCACATCCAGCGACTTCTCGTGACCTTCACCAGATTGTCAGTCCACTGAGTAAGAGGCTTGCTGCATGTCTACGTTTTCCGGTGTGGGGTCGCCACCTGAGAACTTTACTGCTGAACAGTCGTCGGTTCTACGAGATACGTGCGCCGCCCAATGCTACTTGAGTTTTAGCGATGAGGGAGGGTTAATTAGAAATACTACTTCGTACTAGCTTCGTGTCCATCTACCAATCTACTAAACATTTTTTTGGCATTCTGTCGTTCTTTTTGTTTATAATAGAATACAAACCCTCAGGAGAACTTACGAATGTAAATTATAAAAAAATGTAGCAGCTTGTTTACAAAAACTGGTCTACGATGATACAGAAAAAATACTCTTAGTTGTGAAGTAATTATATGAGTACTTTACGGGAATCAAATCCACAACCTCCTGATGTGAAGCTAATGGACTTAAAAGTCGGTTATGTATATTTAACTTTTATACTTTTTATTAGACATAATCCCCTTTAATACTATTAACTAGACATTATTCCGATTTACACTATTCACTAGAAATAATTCCATTTTATACTGTTTACTAGGCCGTATGGCTCCCGGCTTAGAATAGGGCCATCCTATTTCATCCAATAGGTGTTGTAAGAGCCGACTAAGGGACTCAAACCGGAGGATGGGCAGCAGCGTCTTTCCGTGATTTGCAGCCAATCTGCAACACTGCGATCGCCAACCCGCCTGCCAAGCGTGGCGATTACGGCAACACCCCCCAAATGACCGACACAAAGAAAAAACGTCCCCTAGTCCCCGGCGGCCCCGCTATTCCTGGCTCCGGTAGCGGTCAAGGTAACGGCGGGGCATGGGGTGCGAAGAATCCCCGGCAGATGCCAGGCTACCTCAACAAAAGACCTCTGGCCCTGGCAACCTACAACACGCGCACACTGCGAACCGACGTAAAGCTAACAGAACTCGAGGAAGCATTGAGCAGGTTACGATGGGACATCGTAGGATTGTGTGAAGTCCGAAGAGAGGGGGAGGACACCATAATCCTTAAATCAGGAAACCTGCTCTATTTCCGGGAGGGCGACCAACTGTCCGAGGGTGGTGTCGGGTTTCTAGTCCACAAGTCCCTCATTAACAATGTGGTCCGGATCGAGAGTGTCTCGACGAGGGTAGCGTACCTTATTCTCCGAATTACCAAACGGTATTCGCTGAAAGTTATTCAGGTATATGCACCGACCGCGCAACACTCCGACGATGAAGTGGAGCTCCTATATGAGGATATCTCTAGAGCTCTACATAATAGCTCCCGGACTCAATACACCATTGTTATGGGGGACTTTAACGCGAAACTGGGCAAACGAAGTGATGGTGAGCTGAGAGTGGGGCAATTTGGATATGGAGAGAGAAATGCACGTGGTCAGCTGCTGGCCGACTTTATGGAGAAGGAGGGCCTCTTTATGATGAACTCCTTCTTCAAAAAGCCTAAACAGCGAAAGTGGACATGGTTGCATCCCAATGGCGTAACGAAGAACGAGATCGACTTCATCTTGTCGACAAGAAGGCAAATATTCAATGATGTCTCTGTGATCAACTCAGTCAAAACAGGAAGCGATCACCGAATGGTAAGAGGCACATTGAATCTAAAGACCAAGCTAGAAAGATGTCGACTGATGAAGTCCACACTCCGACCAGCGCCCATCCAGCTCCAAAACCCCGAAAACTTTCAGCTCGAATTGCACAATCGCTTCGAATGCCTAGGAGACTGCGAGAATGTGGACGATTATAACGACAGGTTCGTGGAAATTGTCCGAACGGTCGGGTCTAAGATTTTCAAAACTCGCCGTTCAAACAGAACCAAAAAAATCTCTGACTTCACCAGCAACCTCATGGAAGAAAGACGCAGATTGGTTTTGCAGTCCTCTGAAGACGCTACTCAGTATCGGCAACTAAACAGGCAGATCTCTAAGTCTCTAACTCGCGATTTGCGCCACTTTAATTTAACACTTTTGAGCCTTTGTTGTTCTCAATCGCCTCTTTAATACAAATTGTATTATTAACAAAGAACCAGCAAACATGGTAATAAGTAGGAGCAAAAGTAAATAATTAGTAGGTAACTTAATTATGATTATTGTTTGTTACTATGCTTAATGATTTATTACTAGAGTATGTTATATTTTTAATTTGCAACATAACAGAAAAATAGCTCCCATAAGATAAATTACTTTTTTATTATTTTTCAGGTGAAGTGAATCAAAAAGTATGGTAGTGTTTTTGGATATAGATAAATATATTACTCGGAATGATTTAAAAAGCCTTAAAAGCTGTAAGTGGCCTTGGAAAATTGCTCATTTTATGTTGTCAAGCAAATGCTATTACTGTCACAGTGGCACAAAATACATATGCTCATTATGTATATACTTTACACACTAATTTGCATAATATCTGAAATTGTAGACGTTATCTCTCTTTTGGTCACATTATTGATATCACATATATACATATATGTTGAGTAAAGAATATTTCATAGGCTTTTCAAACGCATCGATGCAATTATCGAAATGTTTGCCAAGTATTAATATATTTCATCACAATCATTCACTGCTATAGTTTCAACCACATGGAGACTATTGCTTGAAAACCATTTGTCGTTATTTTTAGATGATAAGATAAAATTTTCTAAATGAAGAACCGTTATCAAAAAATCGGAAAATTTAAGTGATTTTTATCAGAATGCTCTATTTCTACATAACTTCTTTCTAAAATTCTTCTAGCTATTTGACTCAATGGTTTATTTCCCTGTATCACCATTTTTTTAATAGTTAACAGTTGATATTCGAATGGATATGTATTAAATTCTTGTAGTACCCCGAATTTCCTTACTTCGTCGACATAATGGGATAAATTATGTACATTACGGGTGATGTAACCTTTACCATAAATATTTCCGTAATAAGTTACAAAATATATGATTTCTTCAGCAAGCCGTAAATAAGTAAAATGTTGCTTATTTGAACAGATAAAAATTGCACAAAACAAACACATATAGTGGTAGAATGCTTCAAACAACAAAACAATCACTAAACAATCACTTTAAAAACAGGTACTCGCACCGCCCGGGCGCGGCTGAATGCACTGACTGATTCGAAGGAGATTTCTATCGAAAATCATTCACCGTTGGCTTTGCACTCATTCCTAACTCTATCCTTGTCTTATCAAGGAGCTTTAGCAAACGATAGAACAACGCAGCGATAGTTTTCGCTCCATAATCAGGTATGAAGTGAGCCGCTTCCCGCGTAAAGGGATCTGACCAGATTTAGGCGTTTCACATAAGCGTCAAATTCCCGCCGCGCCTACTATTGGACAAACACAGATCCGCATAATCTGCCAAAATGGCGCGCCAGCGGAGTGGATAACACATCTTTTAAGATAATAAAACTGAGGTAATAGAGAAATGTACGAAATTATGAACCTTTCCAATGTACTAAAACTTCTAAAGATCGAACAGATCTGTGAATTTCAGAAGGCATTTCGGATAAATATTAAAAAATTTGAAACTTTTGTAAAATCTCAAAACACAACTTTGTATTATGTTTCCCAAAATTTACATCTCGCCATCCAGTCAGAAGTCTTTACATTACTCCTATATCTATAAGATGTAAAGAATCATCCATAGGGACATCTTCTACTATATCTATTGGCAGTTGAAGAAGAGAAGAGTCAAACTTGTGATGTCGACCATATTTTTTGGAGCGGAAGTCAGTGTCATTTCTTTTCGGGCAATTTATATCCGGAAACACTACTGTGTGCGATGATTCACAATACTCTTCAATAATTGTACACTTCAAGCATCCATGCTTTCCGTTAAAATTGCAAACTCCTGTAATAATTAGCGGTAGTTAAAATCAATCGCTAATTAAATAAATCTAGAATAATTACATCAACTTAGAGACATTGTATTTACTTAGTTATCACGTTGATTACCTAAACATATACTTACTGTTTATTTCTGGTACAATATTTCTCTTGTTCAATGCCACCAGTTGAAATATTAATTTCTGTACCTTCCTCATAAAATTCATCTTAAATATTTAACAAAATTTCATTTAAACGAGGACTATATATTATAAAATGAAGCAAATCATTTATAATAACAAATAAGCCATTACAATACCTTGCTAAAAAAAATTACCTACGGAACCATTTTCTGCAACCATAATTTTCTCTTGTCCCCCGTATTGTTGAGGTACAGAATTTCAATTACATAGAAGTCGTTTTAAAGTTACGTAGAGAACCATCCCTGGTTAACCGAACCCTTTTATCTAACGGTTGTAAAACTTTGTATTGTATAAAGGTGTACCTAGCACCTTTATACGACGTTATATAATACAGTCGTATAAACGTTTACCTAACCTATATACTGGTACCATTATACGACGTTGTATAAAACAATCGTATAAACGTTTACCTAACCTATATACTGGTACCATTATACGACGTTGTATAATACAGTCGAATAAACGTTTACTCAACAAATTTAATGGAACCTTTTAGTCACAGGACTAAATCGTTGCAGGAATCACGGCTATACAACGTTGTAGTTGCCTAATTACTTCTATTCAGCAGTTATATAACCTAAAGTCACATAAGACAGGGTTTATATGACCAATTTGTTACTTGGGTGTATTCTAAAGTATATTTATATTTTGGTTCCTTACTTACTTACTATGTAAGAATGTGGATTTTTATTCCCTTACTACTCGTAGCTTTCGCCCGTGGCTTCGCCCGCGTGAATATCGAATTTTGGGTCAGCAAAGAACCCTTATAGTTTTAACAAGTTCATCTATCTGTCTGTCTGTGTACCGCTTAGCTCAGAGACTCTTAGTACTAGAAAACTGTAATTTGGCATAGGTATACATATTAATCACGCCGACAAAGTGTAAAAATAAATATAAAAAAAATCTAGTCTATCCCATGGTGTGGGTGTCGTTGGGTAGGTCTGTAAGTCGTTCAAAAATATTGCGGGTGTGTGAAAAACATTTTTCTAGGGATCCGTTTGCAAAACGTTTAGCTTTAATGTGCTATTTGTTGTTAGTCCCCCGCCCCCCGCCCCCCGTCACCCGCCCCCCGTCACCCGCCTGCCAGCTAAACCCCTGTTTCAGGAAATCATAATAAAATGGAAATAGTAGGATAAATGTAATTAGTAGGATTTCTTAGTTTAGAAGTAACAGTCGACCAACTTAATATGTGCAGTTCGATTTGTGAAAAGTTCATAGATTTTCCTTACAAAAAATCCTTTGTTTTTCAATATACATGTATTTATTGAAAAGACTACGGATCCCTACTGTGTGCACGGTCCGACTCGCACTTTCCAACTTCCCACCGTTATGATCAATCGACGGGGCATCGTTCAAATTGTGAGTTCAGAAAAAAATCCGTAAAAAACATTAAGTTTTTCCCAAATTCGCCAATTTTCCTAGCAACTTCTCCAATTTCTCTCTCCCTATAAACCATTAACAACATTTTTTACAAAACGCTAAATCGGTCTTCCTGAAGTTATGTCTTACCAACGAGCATCATTTTTTTATTTAGTTTATACCTATACCGCTTCCCATACAAACTTAGAATTTTTTATTCGTGAAAATGAATAGGCCGATTTTAATGAAACTTTATACACGTAAGCAAGTCACGAAATTCTACTTTGTGGATAGATTACATTTTCAAAAAACAGTGTGGTCACTATGGTTTAATGTTTTCATAGTAATTCTTTTTTTTTAATATAATATTTCGAAAATTTAAAGTAGTTCGTTAAATGTTTAAACTCGTATATATAAAGTTTCATTACAATCGGCCATTCATTTTCAACAAGTACTAATTTTAAGTGAATACGCTTTTAAAGTGCGAGTTATTGATATATTTGTTTTGTTTCCCTGAGTAAGAGTATCATTGGATATTTATAAGTTTTGTTTTTTAATAAAATTGATTTGGTCACGTTTCGTTTCCTTGAATATTATTTACCTTTTGAAAGCACAATGTACCCACAATAAACATCAATGAACAAAAGGTACATTTATATAGGTAATTAATATGTATATGCCATGCCGGAGGCCGGCCGGGGCCTCTGTTCTTGCTTCCTTGTTGGTATTCCGTACACAGCCCCACTTTTGTTCCTCGCCGTTCGTCCGACGCTTCTGCATACAAACGAGCTCGTAATCTAGTTTCGTTAATTCCGCGTGAAATGTGTATTTTCGCGTAAACAATTTTATTCTTACGCTCGAATTGCTACAAAGTCGCATAAGTTTCCTTTTCGGAATTTTCGAGGCCTTGCCTTAGACTCGTGCAGAATAGCCACAAGGTACTTGAACTTGTCCCCTGTCCGTCTTGGACTGGCCTACCCTTATCCGTACTACCACCAAAGAAGACATAGTAGTTACTCCGTAACAGATACTGCACTTCCTTATAAAACTAAAATATATACGCATTTATTCACCTGCATACAGGGGTGGCGCGCGGCAAATGCTGGCGTTCTAGCGCTGGGATTCATGAATATGAAAATAAAAGTTTTACAAGTGACGGTTTTTGTTTACTTAATTAGTTTACGTAACAGTTGAACTAGTTGATCGCACTTAGAAGGTGCGCAAGCTTGCATCAAATAGCATGCATCACACAAAACTCAGAAATATGATTTCCTAAATTGCTTTCTTCTTAAAGTTTCAAAAAACCTCACTTGTTTTGTTTTTCCATCACGTCTTTAATTTTTAATTGATCTAATTCACAAAATAAGTTCGTCAATGACGCTTAAAATCTATGACGTCACTTGTGGGTATTTCAAATATTTTTAGAACAAAATTTCGTTTTAGACAGATCATAAAAAGTAACTCAAATGACTAGCAGTCCGATCCCTATTACAAGTTACCCTTCATTTTTGTTTGTTTATAAAACTATGCGCGGAACTTTATGCTGTTACTAGGTAAATCCTGACTGGCGCGTTGATTGCGACCCGATAGTTTTTTTTTTATCCACAATTGATAAGCCCTTGGAATCATCTCATCTGATGGTAAGAGACAATGATGCCGAAGATGAAAACGGGCTTACCAAGATTCCCCAACGCAATGGGGATCTGGGTATCTTATCTTCAAACCGGAACACATCAATGCTGTTAACACTGATGTTTGGCGGCAAGATTTAGATAATATGGTGGTAGCTAGCCAGGCGGGCTATGAAAATGCACAACCACCAACCAAACCGAATTTTACAAAGTAATCCGCGACCTTCTGGTGTGAAGCGAATGGACTAACCATTACGCCACAGAGGCGGTTAAAATTTACTTAACTTAGCTGTTTTTGGTACTTCGGTGATTTTTAAGGTTTCGTAGTCAAAGTAAAAACTTTATAGTTTCGCCGTGTCCGTCAATAAATGAAAAGTTTACGGAATATTAAGTTTGTAAGTGCTGATTTTTGTTACAGTTTCGAAACCGCTATTTCAGGAAATCTGAATAGTGTTTGAAATAGTCAGACACATAGGTAATGAATAAACAAGAAAAATTATCACGGCTAAGTAGACTTTCTTAGTTTAAGAGTAATAGTGAACTAACTTAAGACGTGCAGTTATAAATTTGTAAAAAAGTCCAACTCCTTACAAAATGTCTAAATCTAAACTGCAAAATTATTTTTGTTTTTTTAAATTTATATTTTTTATCACTACGGAACCCTACTTTATTCATGATCCGAAAGAACTTAGGCAGTTTTATAAGATCTATTTTTAATTACTTACCTACCTATTTCGATCTTACATTATTAGGTATCCACACCTACACAAGACACACGAAAACGATATTGTTATCAATTCTATGCGACGGATCTCTTACCGGGCGGGGCGGGGCGGCGGCGCGTTAAACTGGCAACATTGCGCGCGGCTTGCTTGAGAGGTCGGTAGCGGCCCGACTTTCGAAAGCCAGCCCGAGGGGGCCGGTAACCGTAGGTATAGGATGGTATAGGCGAGTGACGGAGCACTGCTACCACACTATGTCCTTGGTCTTCACAACATTCAGTTTGAGATCGCTGCCGCTCTCTGTCGCACCCTTCCTCAACCTTCGTCCATTGTTTCAGTTTTTAGTTGTCCTTGTCTATCATCGCAATGTCTTCAGCAGTCAGAGTGAGCCAGGGAGATAGGTCACAAGATTCTGTCTAGACTTCACAGAAGAGAAAAAATAAAAGTTACAAAAACTAAAACTCGACTACGGAAAAGTATGAAAACAAAAGTTTCCCGCCTGAAATCATAGCCTTTATATTTCACTTCACCTGGGGCAATAGCCGTAGTCGCAAGCCCTGTCGCATTCAAAAGCGATGGCTTGCGACCGCGGCGGCTATTACAGATTTCAGGCGGGAAACTCTTGTTTTCATACTTTTCCGTAATCAAGTTTTACTTTATTTAAATTTTATTTTATTTCCATATTTTTTTGTTCACGCCACCCCGCCTCGCCACCCGCGGCCGCATGTCGTGTCGCTTGATTGTAGCGCGCGCACATCGAGCCGTCTCATAATATCGATTGTGAAATTAAAAATACTTGCAAATGTAATGTATATATATTAAGAATTTGCTCGTCAAAACCTTTCTTTTGATATCAAACATGATATGAGTATCTTAAAAAAAATTTTTTGTTAATTCACTTATAAAATCCGCCATCTTCACTTTTTTATATGCTATTTAAGGTGTAACAAAATTAGCTAAAACTATTTTAATGGGTGCTTCTACCCATGAAACTAAACAACTTTCTCCATGGAACCCATAGTCAAATCGCAAAAAAAAATTTGGCTCTCCCATACTAACTCGATCAGCTGATCAGCCAACTTAGTATGGGAATTTCAAATTTTTTTTGAGATTTGACTATGGGTTTTATGGGGAAAGTTGGTTTCATGGGTAGAAGCACCAGTTAAAATAGTTTCAGCTAATTTTGTTAGACGTTATATATCCTATGACACTTGGAGTGATGGCACAAATCCAAAGACACCACAATTGTCAAGATCGGTAAAGTGGTTTAGGAAATACGAGGTAACAGATGAACATCCATACATACATAGACTGTCGAAAACATAACCATCCTTTTTTCGTAGTCGGGTAAAAATGACTCAGTGCCGAACCTTGGTGAACACCAACAGCGATCAGAAATGAGTGAGTATCACCAAAGGCGGTCCTCACTATGGACTTTGACTTTCCGGCCACCCACTCAATACACCTAAATGGACCACGGGCAGTATTTTTTCCGTGATCCACCTGGGTAGAATCCTACTTGTGCCTAACAGCGACCCCACGCCCCGGCTCCGTTAGGTTCCATTAGGTTCCGGAGTCTTCTTCTCCTAGACGGGCGCACGCTAACGAGGCCCGTATCTCCGACTAAGTGTCTCCTGACGAAGGTACGAATAAGTAATCCCTTCATAAACGGTAAGAAGTATAATATCAAGTAAGTACGTAATTAATATATTACTGCTACCGCAGACACAGGTTGTAATAAAAACCAAGTACCTATGAAATTAAACCTGAGCTGCAAGTAGTAATATGTTCCTTAACACAGGCGTCACAGGTGTGATTGTCGTGTGCGTCGAGGAAAGACAATAAAACACAAAAGATAAATGGAATCATTGTCGTCGATGTCCTCGTGTGTGTAAGGGAGTGATGTTTGTGTGTATTGTTGATTTATGGATGCGTCTCATTGTAACCTTAGAACTCTGGTGACGCGACGGCAGGTAAGGGTATGTTCCACGTCTTTTCAAATCGGTTAATTTTTATCATCTGTCAAAAACACAACTTTATTTTAAATTTTGTTCGTGTTACACGAGTATGACGCCACAAATTAAAGTTTTTGACGTACTAATTTTGTGATTTGACTAAATATAAATTTAAAATAATAAAATAGTGAAACGAGTAAGGTTTTAGGATATTTAGAAGGTATGCTGTTTGCTGAATAATGTTTTTATAATTTAGTTTTTAGACTAAAATACAGTTTTTTTTAATCTACAACTTTTACTAACCGATCGAGCGCAATGCATCTCCATTTCAGCTTAAGCAAAAAAAATTCATATATCCGGAGGATGTCTCTGTTCTTCTCTACTACAGGTCGCATTTCTCAACCGATTCTCATGAAATTTTGTAAGCAGGTTGGATTATTACATATTCTTAGTTGATTCAATTTTTGCTGATCGGATCGGACTCGCGCACCGAGGTTCCGTACTGCCGCACCTCTCCACACAAGTGACTCGCGCACCGAGGTACTGCCGCACCTCTCCACACAAGTGACTCGCGCACCGAGGGTCCGTACTGCCGCACCTCTCCACACAAGTGACTCGCGCACCGAGGTACTGCCGCACCTCTCCACACAAGTGACTCGCGCACCGAGGGTCCGTACTGCCGCACCTCTCCACACAAGTGACTCGCGCACCGAGGGTCCGTACTGCCGCACCTCTCCACACAAGTGACTCGCGCACCGAGGGTCCGTACTGCCGCACCTCTCCACACAAGTGACTCGCGCACCGAGGGTCCGTACTGCCGCACCTCTCCACACAAGTGACTCGCGCACCGAGGGTCCGTACTTTCGCACTTTTCCACACAAGTGACTCGCGCACCGAGGGTCCGTACTGCCGCACCTCTCCACACAAGTGACTCGCGCACCGAGGGTCCGTACTGCCGCACCTCTCCACACAAGTGACTCGCGCACCGAGGGTCCGTACTGCCGCACCTCTCCACACAAGTGACTCGCGCACCGAGGGTCCGTACTGCCGCACCTCTCCACACAAGTGACTCGCGCACCGAGGGTCCGTACTGCCGCACCTCTCCACACAAGTGACTCGCGCACCGAAGGTCCGTACTGCCGCACCTCTCCACACAAGTGACTCGCGCACCGAGGGTCCGTACTGCCGCACCTCTCCACACAAGTGACTCGCGCACCGAGGTACTGCCGCACCTCTCCACACAAGTGACTCGCGCACCGAGGGTCCGTACTGCCGCACCTCTCCACACAAGTGACTCGCGCACCGAGGGTCCGTACTTTCGCACTTTTCCACACAAGTGACTCGCGCACCGAGGGTCCGTACTGCCGCACCTCTCCACACAAGTGACTCGCGCACCGAGGGTCCGTACTGCCGCACCTCTCCACACAAGTGACTCGCGCACCGTACTGCCGCACCTCTCCACACAAGTGACTCGCGCACCGAGGGTCCGTACTGCCGCACCTCTCCACACAAGTGACTCGCGCACCGAGGGTCCGTACTGCCGCACCTCTCCACACAAGTGACTCGCGCACCGAGGGTCCGTACTGCCGCACCTCTCCACACAAGTGACTCGCGCACCGAGGTTCCGTACTGCCGCACCTCTCCACACAAGTGACTCGCGCACCGAGGGTCCGTACTGCCGCACCTCTCCACACAAGTGACTCGCGCACCGAGGGTCCGTACTGCCGCACCTCTCCACACAAGTGACTCGCGCACCGAGGTACTGCCGCACCTCTCCACACAAGTGACTCGCGCACCGAGGGTCCGTACTGCCGCACCTCTCCACACAAGTGACTCGCGCACCGAGGGTCCGTACTGCCGCACCTCTCCACACAAGTGACTCGCGCACCGAGGGTCCGTACTGCCGCACCTCTCCACACAAGTGACTCGCGCACCGAGGGTCCGTACTGCCGCACCTCTCCACACAAGTGACTCGCGCACCGAGGGTCCGTACTGCCGCACCTCTCCACACAAGTGACTCGCGCACCGAGGGTCCGTACTGCCGCACCTCTCCACACAAGTGACTCGCGCACCGAGGTACTGCCGCACCTCTCCACACAAGTGACTCGCGCACCGAGGGTCCGTACTGCCGCACCTCTCCACACAAGTGACTCGCGCACCGAGGGTCCGTACTGCCGCACCTCTCCACACAAGTGACTCGCGCACCGAGGTACTGCCGCACCTCTCCACACAAGTGACTCGCGCACCGAGGGTCCGTACTGCCGCACCTCTCCACACAAGTGACTCGCGCACCGAGGTACTGCCGCACCTCTCCACACAAGTGACTCGCGCACCGAGGGTCCGTACTGCCGCACCTCTCCACACAAGTGACTCGCGCACCGAGGGTCCGTACTGCCGCACCTCTCCACACAAGTGACTCGCGCACCGAGGGTCCGTACTGCCGCACCTCTCCACACAAGTGACTCGCGCACCGAGGTACTGCCGCACCTCTCCACACAAGTGACTCGCGCACCGAGGGTCCGTACTGCCGCACCTCTCCACACAAGTGACTCGCGCACCGAGGGTCCGTACTGCCGCACCTCTCCACACAAGTGACTCGCGCACCGAGGGTCCGTACTGCCGCACCTCTCCACACAAGTGACTCGCGCCCCGAGGGTCCGTACTGCCGCACCTCTCCACACAAGTGACTCGCGCACCGAGGGTCCGTACTGCCGCACCTCTCCACACAAGTGACTCGCGCACCGAGGGTCCGTACTGCCGCACCTCTCCACACAAGTGACTCGCGCACCGAGGGTCCGTACTGCCGCACCTCTCCACACAAGTGACTCGCGCACCGAGGGTCCGTACTGCCGCACCTCTCCACACAAGTGACTCGCGCACCGAGGGTCCGTACTGCCGCACCTCTCCACACAAGTGACTCGCGCACCGAGGGTCCGTACTGCCGCACCTCTCCACACAAGTGACTCGCGCACCGAGGGTCCGTACTGCCGCACCTCTCCACACAAGTGACTCGCGCACCGAGGGTCCGTACTGCCGCACCTCTCCACACAAGTGACTCGCGCACCGAGGGTCCGTACTGCCGCACCTCTCCACACAAGTGACTCGCGCACCGAGGTACTGCCGCACCTCTCCACACAAGTGACTCGCGCACCGAGGGTCCGTACTGCCGCACCTCTCCACACAAGTGACTCGCGCACCGAGGTACTGCCGCACCTCTCCACACAAGTGACTCGCGCACCGAGGTACTGCCGCACCTCTCCACACAAGTGACTCGCACACCGAGGGTCCGTACTGCCGCACCTCTCCACACAAGTGACTCGCGCACCGAGGGTCCGTACTGCCGCACCTCTCCACACAAGTGACTCGCGCACCGAGGGTCCGTACTGCCGCACCTCTCCACACAAGTGACTCGCGCACCGAGGGTCCGTACTGCCGCACCTCTCCACACAAGTGACTCGCACACCGAGGGTCCGTACTGCCGCACCTCTCCACACAAGTGACTCGCACACCGAGGGTCCGTACTGACGCACCTCTCCACACAAGTGACTCGCGCACCGAGGGTCCGTACTGCCGCACCTCTCCACACAAGTGACTCGCGCACCGAGGGTCCGTACTGCCGCACCTCTCCACACAAGTGACTCGCGCACCGAGGGTCCGTACTGCCGCACCTCTCCCCACAAGTGACTCGCGCACCGAGGGCCCGTACTGCCGCACCTCTCCACACAAGTGACTCGCGCACCGAGGGTCCGTACTGCCGCACCTCTCCACACAAGTGACTCGCGCACCGAGGTACTGCCGCACCTCTCCACACAAGTGACTCGCGCACCGAGGTACTGCCGCACCTCTCCACACAAGTGACTCGCACACTGAGGGTCCGTACTGCCGCACCTCTCCACACAAGTGACTCGCGCACCGAGGGTCCGTACTGACGCACCTCTCCACACAAGTGACTCGCGCACCGAGGGTCCGTACTGCCGCACCTCTCCACACAAGTGACTCGCGCACCGAGGGTCCGTACTGCCGCACCTCTCCACACAAGTGACTCGCACACCGAGGGTCCGTACTGCCGCACCTCTCCACACAAGTGACTCGCACACCGAGGGTCCGTACTGCCGCACCTCTCCACACAAGTGACTCGCGCACCGAGGGTCCGTACTGCCGCACCTCTCCACACAAGTGACTCGCGCACCGAGGGTCCGTACTGCCGCACCTCTCCACACAAGTGACTCGCGCACCGAGGGTCCGTACTGCCGCACCTCTCCACACAAGTGACTCGCGCACCGAGGTACTGCCGCACCTCTCCACACAAGTGACTCGCGCACCGAGGGTCCGTACTGCCGCACCTCTCCACACAAGTGACTCGCGCACCGAGGGTCCGTACTGCCGCACCTCTCCACACAAGTGACTCGCGCACCGAGGGTCCGTACTGCCGCACCTCTCCACACAAGTGACTCGCGCACCGAGGTACTGCCGCACCTCTCCACACAAGTGACTCGCGCACCGAGGTACTGCCGCACCTCTCCACACAAGTGACTCGCACACCGAGGGTCCGCACTGCCGCACCTCTCCACACAAGTGACTCGCGCACCGAGGGTCCGTACTGCCGCACCTCTCCACACAAGTGACTCGCGCACCGTACTGCCGCACCTCTCCACACAAGTGACTCGCGCACCGAGGGTCCGTACTGCCGCACCTCTCCACACAAGTGACTCGCGCACCGAGGGTCCGTACTGCCGCACCTCTCCACACAAGTGACTCGCGCACCGAGGGTCCGTACTGCCGCACCTCTCCACACAAGTGACTCGCGCACCGAGGGTCCGTACTGCCGCACCTCTCCACACAAGTGACTCGCGCACCGAGGGTCCGTACTGCCGCACCTCTCCACACAAGTGACTCGCGCACCGAGTGTCCGTACTGCCGCACCTCTCCACACAAGTGACTCGCGCACCGAGGTACTGCCGCACCTCTCCACACAAGTGACTCGCGCACCGAAGGTCCGTACTGCCGCACCTCTCCACACAAGTGACTCGCGCACCGAGGGTCCGTACTGCCGCACCTCTCCACACAAGTGACTCGCGCACCGAGGGTCCGTACTGCCGCACCTCTCCACACAAGTGACTCGCGCACCGAGGGTCCGTACTGCCGCACCTCTCCACACAAGTGACTCGCGCACCGAGGGTCCGTACTGCCGCACCTCTCCACACAAGTGACTCGCGCACCGAGGGTCCGTACTGCCGCACCTCTCCACACAAGTGACTCGCGCACCGAGGGTCCGTACTGCCGCACCTCTCCACACAAGTGACTCGCGCACCGAGGGTCCGTACTGCCGCACCTCTCCACACAAGTGACTCGCGCACCGAGGGTCCGTACTGCCGCACCTCTCCACACAAGTGACTCGCGCACCGAGGGTCCGTACTGCCGCACCTCTCCACACAAGTGACTCGCGCACCGAGGGTCCGTACTGCCGCACCTCTCCACACAAGTGACTCGCGCACCGAGGTACTGCCGCACCTCTCCACACAAGTGACTCGCGCACCGAGGTACTGCCGCACCTCTCCACACAAGTGACTCGCACACCGAGGGTCCGTACTGCCGCACCTCTCCACACAAGTGACTCGCGCACCGAGGGTCCGTACTGCCGCACCTCTCCACACAAGTGACTCGCGCACCGTACTGCCGCACCTCTCCACACAAGTGACTCGCGCACCGAGGGTCCGTACTGCCGCACCTCTCCACACAAGTGACTCGCGCACCGAGGGTCCGTACTGCCGCACCTCTCCACACAAGTGACTCGCGCACCGAGGGTCCGTACTGCCGCACCTCTCCACACAAGTGACTCGCGCACCGAGGGTCCGTACTGCCGCACCTCTCTACACAAGTGACTCGCGCACCGAGGGTCCGTACTGCCGCACCTCTCCACACAAGTGACTCGCGCACCGAGGGTCCGTACTGCCGCACCTCTCCACACAAGTGACTCGCGCACCGAGGGTCCGTACTGCCGCACCTCTCCACACAAGTGACTCGCGCACCGAGGGTCCGTACTGCCGCACCTCTCTACACAAGTGACTCGCGCACCGAGGGTCCGTACTGCCGCACCTCTCCACACAAGTGACTCGCGCACCGAGGGTCCGTACTGCCGCACCTCTCCACACAAGTGACTCGCGCACCGAGGGTCCGTACTGCCGCACCTCTCCACACAAGTGACTCGCGCACCGAGGGTCCGTACTGCCGCACCTCTCTACACAAGTGACTCGCGCACCGAGGGTCCGTACTGCCGCACCTCTCCACACAAGTGACTCGCGCACCGAGGGTCCGTACTGCCGCACCTCTCCACACAAGTGACTCGCGCACCGAAGGTCCGTACTGCCGCACCTCTCCACACAAGTGACTCGCGCACCGAGGGTCCGTACTGCCGCACCTCTCCACACAAGTGACTCGCGCACCGAGGGTCCGTACTGCCGCACCTCTCCACACAAGTGACTCGCGCACCGTACTGCCGCACCTCTCCACACAAGTGACTCGCGCACCGAGGGTCCGTACTGCCGCACCTCTCCACACAAGTGACTCGCGCACCGAGGGTCCGTACTGCCGCACCTCTCCACACAAGTGACTCGCGCACCGAGGGTCCGTACTGCCGCACCTCTCCACACAAGTGACTCGCGCACCGAGGGTCCGTACTGCCGCACCTCTCCACACAAGTGACTCGCGCACCGAGGGTCCGTACTTTCGCACTTTTCCACACTTGTACAACAATGATACCTATTCCGCTATCTCTAGTCAGATAGACAGTCTGTTCCCCATAGCGTTGGGGAATCTTGGTAAGCCCACTCCTATAGTCAGCACCATCGTCTTACCATTCGATGAGATGATGCAAAGGGCTTACCAATTGTGGATGAAATAATACTGAAATAAACAATATTGTTTGCATTGATGTTTGGCGACAAGACGATGATAGCTAGCCAGGCGGGCTTGTAAAATTCCCTATCACCAACCAAACTGAATCTTACAAACTTAGTACAAATCGAACCCGCGTCCATCTGGTATGAAGCAAATGGACCAATTATTACTCGACGGAGGCGGTTACACAACTGTCTCGTACACATCAATGACTAAATAAATATTGCTTACGAGGGTTTTCAACACCCTTCACATTTTTAACTCGCTTGATAAGAAAATACACCTCTAAAAATGGTAATATTATATTATAGCATTGGCTTAAATCACAGTCTCCGTTAATTTTTACCACAAATTAAATAAAACGGCTTATTTCGCTAAGAAAACGATAATTTCTTGCTAGCTTTAATTGTATATAACTTCCATATATTTTTGGCAAATGAAAATGAATAGGTTTTAATAAACCGTAGCGGCCGTTAAATTTAATTAAGTTTCTTTGCGAGGGCTGAGGGTACCGGTCGCAGAAAAGTTTGCCCTCGAATTTACTGTAAATAAAGTGGAAACGGAATAAAGAATGCTCTCTCGACGTTCAGAGACCGTTTATCTTCTCATTCCAGATAAGGTTTAACTGAAACCTTGAAAACAAAAATAAGTATCTACCTAGGTGCCTCCTGTCGAGCCTGACCAGTGACCAATGACCAATGACCAATGACCAGTGACCAGTGACCAGTGACCATTGACCAGTGCAAACAGGTTCAACGGCCTGACAAACGTAATTACAGAATTGTAATTCGTATTTTTATCAGACTTTAAAAAAAAGGAGGAGGTTTCTCAATTCGACCGTTATATATATTTTTTATATGTGTGTTCGCGGATAACTTCGTCGTTTATGAACCGATTTTGATGATTCTTTTTTTGTTAGAAAGTACATATTCCAAGGGTGCTACCATGGTAAGGAAAAAGCGTCGGTGGCTCAACCGGTAACGACTCGGTCCATCTAACCAGATGTACCGGGTTCAAATCTGGACGGCCAATGTACCAATGAGTTTTTCAAAAACTTACGTACATATACTTACCGATTGCTTTAACGGTGAAGGAAAAACATCGTGAGGAAACCTGCACACGTCTGCGAACGAACTCGAAGGTTGTGTGTGAAGTCGACCAACCCGCACTGGGCCCGCGTGGTCGACTAAGGCCTAATCGCCCTGATTCAGGGTAGGCTCGAGCCCCTCGGTGGGGACGTATATGAGCTGTTATAATAATACCATGGTAAGGAAACTAAGATTTGATAATGGCATCCCAGAGAAATCGAGGGGAACGTTAGTTTCCTGTTTGAAGTCGGTTTTCTGTTGTTCAAAATTATTAGGGAGACAATGTGAGTTTGGCTTTATAAATTGAATATCGTCGTTGAAGTTAAGTACGAGTTTATCCCTATATTCTGAGAGGAGACATGGCACGGATCTTAGGATAAGCCTGAGGAACGGACCAGACCTATCGGGGCGGAGTTTAGCAAACGGCTGCCGGCTGCCGGCTGCGGGGCTAGGCTATGGGACGTAGCTACAAATGCGTGTACTTCACATTTTTCCTATAGTCATCATATCAGCCACAAATCGTCCACTGCTGGACAAAGGCCTCCCCCAAGGATTTCCACGACGACCGGTCCTGCGCTGCCCGCATCCATCGGCTTCCCGCGATCTTCACCAGGTCATCGGTCCACCGCGTGGGAGGCCTGCCTACGCTAAGTTTTCCGGTGCGCGGTCGCCACTCGAGAACTTTACTGCCCCATCGGCCATCTGTTCTACGAGCTATGTGCCCTGTCCACTGCTACTTCAGTTTAGCGATTCTGTGAGCTATGTCGGTTACTTTAGTTCTCCTGCGGATCTCCTCGTTTCTGATTCGATGACGCAGAGAAACTATAGTATTTTAAGCATAATAACCGAATATACGTACTACCTATAGTAAATGATAATACACATACAGGGTGAAATAAAATTTGTATAGGAGCGGTTACCTGGGGCTTCTACTCATTGTAGTGAACCAATTTCCCAATCCAATTCGCAAAATAATGCGACTCTTTATACAAAAAAAACAATCTTATTGTGTGTCTGTGTCTGTATTACTTTTCACGTTAAAACTGATAAAATTTGGCGAAGAGCTAAGCGGTAGTGACGGAGAACATAGGACTCTTTTCAACCTATCAAAATGCTTATTTCCCCAAGAAAAATAAAAAAGAGGTTTCCAGGCTCGCGCACTGCACATCCTAGGGGACAGAACTGTCATAACTTTATGAAAACATTTTACGTACCCGGGTGAAACCGCAGAAAAGAAGTAGTTGAGTATAAATAAATAACTCTGTACTACAGATACGAAGCGAGTACGTAAATATTAGTCCTTTGTCAACGAACGTAAATAAAAATCTGTTTGGCCATTCAAAGGGTATTAAAGTATTTAATATTTGGACACAAACCTGAGATGTCAATTCCGTATGAATAAATTACGAGCTGAAGTGTTACGGCGCTAGCGGACCCACTGTTTTAATATAGTTTGAAAACCTAATATGAATTTCTCATATTGTTACTTATGATTAGTGATGATCATACATGGATCCAACTAACTAGTTCTTTTAGATTTATAAAGATCATGAACCTAAAGAATATTGTAGGTTCATGAAAAAGATAGAACATCAATATATATCAACTTTCAGTGCATGTTAGCGCTACTGAGCGTGAAACTACAAAGTTCATTCATTCATTCGTATCAGCTCATATACGTCCCCACCAAAGGGCTCAAGCCTACCCTGAATTAGGGCGATCGGGCCTTAGTCGACCACGTTAGCCCAGTGTGGGTTGGTCGACTGCACACACAACCTTCGAGTTTTTTCGCAGGCGTATGTAGGTTTCCTCACGATGTTTTCCTTCACCGTATAAGAACGTTGGATAAACGTATATACGAAATCTAAATTCGAAAACACATTGGTACGTGACAGGATCGAACCACGACCTTCCGGAAGGAGGTAGGGGCCCTTGCCATTACGCCACCGACGCTCTTCAAAGTGTTCCTTCCTAATCTCTTTGGACGAAGCGCTTTGTATAATCACGATACAATTTCACTTAAGTTCGTTTCATCCTTAATTATAATTAGTGATTACCAAACGTAATCCTATGTTGACATCTCTTCTGCAGACTACTAAATACGTACTAGGAATGCTTCCGAGGTTATTATCGCAACTTCTTTACGCACGCTTGACTTAGGGAGTAAGCTGGTGGACGCGTGACGAGAGCGTTACGGAAGTGTGTTCGGGCGAGGCGAACGAAGTTGAGAGGGATATACTCCTATGAATTAGTGAAGATAAAAAGAGAGATACTATTTATTTTTGTTTACCAACAAAATCGGTTGCCAATGCAACAATATCGGTTGTCAAAACAAACATATAAGATAAAAAATATTTGATCAATTTCAGAGGATAATAAGGCTCTTTTCATAAACTGTCTTTACCTTCATCACAGATGAGACACTAGTTACTTCGTAACCTTCATGACAAAAAAGATTTGATAATTTTCAAGCGACTTCCAAAAAGGAGGAGGTTCTCAATTCGTCTGTCAATGTTTTTTTTTATGTCTGTTACCTCAGAACTTCTGACTGGGTGAACCGATTTTTATTATTCTTTTTGATGTGTAACATCTTTGCTCTCGCTTTCCTGCAATTTGTGGGAGTGATTTCGTGAAATGGGACGGAAATGTGTAACATGGGACGGAAATGTGTAACAAGAAGTCGCGAAAGCGCGGAATTCTACTTTACGAGAGTCCGACTCGCACTTGGTCGGTTTTTTTCGTTACTGTCAGATCCGCCACCCAGGTACAATATCGTCATCAAATCTAACTAAACTAAAGTATTTTGTCACATGTTACACATCATATGCGAGTACTGTAGGTCTCGCTCGAATTTTTTTTTATTTGAAAGCTAGTGGTTTCTGTGTGGTGTCATATAAATTTTATCGAAATCGGTGTAGTACTTTATTAGAAAATTAACAAAAACCAAAAATAATAATGAAAAAATGTACTAAGTGGTTGCGATGGAAGTTGGTTTTTAACGTGTTTAAGACCGAAGACCAAGTATTTGTTTTCATACATATAGATGGAGCTAAAGAAGTTTTACTTCAGTCGTGTGGTCTAAAGCACACTCGGATTTTTTATTATTATTAAACCTTTATTTCGGATAACGCATGGATCCCCATTAAGTTTAGGAGCAAAAGGATTACAATCTATGTTTGTACAGAATAGGTGTGTCAATAGTATTACAATATATGTTAGTACAGAATAGTCTATATTAATTAATTAATTAATTAATTAATATGTTAGTCAAGCCTATTCGGTCGGTGGCTCAACCGGTAAGTCGGTGGTTCAACCGGTAACGACCCGGTCCTTTTAACCAGAGGTACCGAGCTCAAATCGGGACGGCCAACGTACCAATGAGTTTTTCAAAACTTACATACATATACTTACCGATTGCTTTAACGGTGAAGGAAAATATCGTGAGGAAACCTGCACACGCCTGCGTAGAAACTCGAAGGTTGTGTGTGAAGTCGACCAACCCGCACTGGGCCCGCGTAGTCGACTAAGTCCTGATCGCCCTAATTCAGGATAGGCTCGAGCCCCTTGGTGGGGACGTATATGAGCTGATATGATGAGGTGAGTCAAAAGTGTTACAATCTATGTTGATACAGAATAGGTGTGTCAAAAGTATTACAATCTATGTTAATACAGAATAGGTGTGTCAAAAGTATGAACTTAGCGAGCACGCCCAGGGGCCACTCGCACGCAGTGCCACAGCGCGGGACAGTCCCAGCTGTCTGCCACCGCCTGCAGGATGCCGTTGCTGCTGGCCCGCACTCTGCGTATCAGCGACGCTGCTGGCCCACACTCTGCGTATCAGCGACGCCGCTTGCGTGCGCATTTTACACTTGCTTCCACAAACATTTCAGTAGGACTGCAGAAGCAGGGCAGCACGAACAGCACCCTGAAAATTTTACTGTACTGGACACGTTATTCATTTTACATCTCCTCATCCAGGGAACTAAAAATTCAAGGCTAGTGACTTTTATTAGAACTACATTATGACTACATTTATTCTGCAGCACCTCGAGGGGTCTAGCTCCGTAGGCAGCACCTGCAGGGGTCTAGCTCCGTAGACAGCACCTCCAGGGGTCTAGCTCCGTGGACAGAGTTGTGACGCACACTAACTTAGACAATAACGAGGTTACTTGAAACTAAAAAGCTCCTTATTGTTACCCGACTGTGCAAGAATGAGCATATAGTTTTTGGGTGTTTGTGTAATTTTTTACTTTTGTTTTACTTCTTGTTTTAACGATCACTTAATGTAATTAGTCACGTTTTAGTACACACGGGTTCATCCGGCGGTCACTGGTGGCAGTTTTGAATGATCGCACCGTTAGCGAGATCGAGGAGGACGGGATCGGAATACATCCAAACTAGGAACCCTTACAGTTTCACCATGTACTTCCGTCTGTCCATCGGTATGTCACAGCCGTTTTACCCAAAGACTATAACAGCTACGAAGCAAAAACTTCTTATGGTAGTTAAATGGTTTGGTTCGGTACGTGACCCGCTAATCCCGAAAGACTTCCCGTTCCAGTTCAAGTACGTGCAGATGCGTGTGAGCGTCTATTTCACAAATCAACAACTGTTTTTTTCTCAAAGAATTCATTTTCATTTGTGTTTTCGTCTGTATGTTGCATGTCGCGTTTCGTCCTCTGTACCGTAGCGAGAGCAGCCATGATCGTTTCGTCCTCTATAAAGTTTCACTTCTTTTACCGTGGTTTCATAAAACCACACACTTTTTTATTGTTTTCATAATTTGTCATGTTCAGTTGTCCACGCGGACGAAGTCACGGGTAACAGCTAGTACGTACAAATAGGTAAGGTTCAAATTGATTAATTGCTATCCTTTTATTCAGGGGTTCTGCCCGTGAGTCTGAACAACTTGCCCCAAGCAACTTACGAACAATTCGCAAAAAAAACGCACTTCACATACAAAGTTCGCCTGTCTCCTGTCAACTGTTCCATCTGTTTGACAAGTCTGGGGAGTCCAAAAACTTCTTTGCGAATTAACCACAGGTTCCTTGGAAAAAGTTGTTCAGAATAACGGCTACAACCCTTGATTAAAAGCATGAAAGCTATATAATTAGGACCTTCTACAGGTTAATGTAACAAAAAGGTGTGGTGATACTTGAAGGTGGGCCTTGGAACAATTTTTGTTCTAAAACTTTGCTAAAGTCGCGATTTTTTTTTACAAATTGCTCAGCCAACTGGCCGGTTTTGTATTGGAATTCTAAAATATTGCAAATTTAGTTCAGTTTGACGAGTTAAACCACCTTAAAGAATCACCACACCTTTGTGTTACATCCCGTATACATTAACGATTTGAAGTAGGTTTTGACGTGTTTGCAAGTTTCATTTCGTGCAAAACTTGAATAGGTAAAGACCTCTTCGACCTCAGTCCTGATGCATATACATGGCTGTGTGGCCTTAACATTGACATTTGAGAATTACCTGTTCGATAAATCGCCATACGATTTAATTAATAAATAGATAAATAAGAGGCAAAATATATCTGTTCGCACTGGAGGTTACAAAACGCTGATGTTGTTTTTCATGCCGGTCGCGATTAGCGCAGCGCTTAAGCCAAAATCCCTACAATTTGTTTCTGACCCGAGGGCTTTGGTCAAGGTCGGCTGGGACGTGTCGGCTAAAATGTATATTAGTCGTATCGCGTTAAAATGTAATCATTCTGGCTATCGAATCGAAAAACAGATTGTTATGAACATATAAACAACTAATAAGATTGTGATGTAAATCCTAAGAATTTGTGTTAGCAGTCACAACGTAATTAAGACTCAGTTTATGAATTGAACAGGAACGTGACTTAACTTTCATGAAAAATAAATCTTTGTGCACGGAGACAATTACACGAGGTTTCTAGCGGCAAATAGGGGTTCTCCGCACCACGGGAACCGGAGACTGATAAACATACCTACTTACAATACAATATTGCATCACAACAAAAAAAAAGAATAAAACAACGTTTAAGAAATACTTACATGCTATTAAATGCTTAACTAGATGTAAAACATCCGGACAGAAGAGCAACCACATCAGCTCGCCATAAGACTGTTGCCTCTGCTGGCTGGATGTAATTGAACCCGCGACTCTCAACCTTGCAGTCAGAAGCGCTGACCACCACGCTACCTATGTGTTGCGCATTGCATCAGCTTTTATAAATGTAATTGAACCCACGACTCTCAACCTTGCAGTCAGAAGCGCTGACCACTACGCTACCTATCTGTTGCGCATTGCATCAGCGTTAATAAATGAAAAATGCCATTATTCCACATCTTTAACCTACTTTAAGTGAGGAGAAGGTTCTTAATTCGACTGTATCCTTTTTATGTATCACGAATTTTGTGAACCGATTTCGATAAACGTTTTTTTTTTATTTGATAGGTTACACTTTCAGGGTGGTCTCAATATATACATTGTATTAAAATCGATTCAGCACTTTTATTTAGAAATCTCTGTATTTATATGTATATAAAGAAAAAGGTGACTGACTGGTATATCAACGTACAGTCGAAGCCAGTAAACGAATATCACTGAAATTTGGAATGCAGATAGCAATTAGAACGTGGGCATAAGCTAAGAAAGGATTTTAGGAAATTCCCACGGGAACGGCGAAATACGGGATCTGCACGGGCGAAGCTGCAGACATTCACTAGTTAACATAAATAAATTAATTAATTAATAAATAAATAATAACCTAATTCAGGGTAGGCTCGAGCCACTCGGTGGGGGACGTATATGAGCTGATATGATGATGATGATGAAATAAACATGACCTCCTTTTTTCGTAGTTTGGTAAACATAGCAAAATATCATTTAGTTTTTGCGATTTAAGTCTGTTTTTTTAAGTTGTGTCAATTATTAGTCAAGTCTTCTTTTTAAATATAAGATATTTGGATATGCTCTTTTCGGTGGAGTAATCCCCAACTCTGGACTGAATGCTCGACCTCGACCATCAACGTCCACGTCCTGGGTAATCCTGACTAACATTAAAAATGTGAAAATGTGTTTCTTTGTTTGTTACCTTTTCACGCATTAACACCTCAACCAATCTTGACAAAATTTGGCATGCAAGTGGCCTATGTCATGAGGAAGGAAATAAGTTAATTTTATCCCGTGAAAAAAGGGAACTAAAAAAAATATGCTCTTTTTTGGTTGATTTCTTTGACATCGAAACGTAGCAACGGATTGTTGTGATTCTTTGCACAGAGATGGTCGAGGGGTGAGAAATGACATAGACTACTAATTAGCATAGCCCGAAATAGTTTCCGAGGGATCTGGGGAAAACTCATTTCCAGCGTCGCGCACGTCAGCGTCGCAACGGGGCAACGGTTTGACGTGATTTTATGTACAGAAATAGTTGAAGGGGTGGGAAGTGACATAGGCTGCTAAACAGAAAAGCCCGATCTAGTTCCCGAGCGATCTGAAGTAAACTCCTGCCTTTACAAGCGGCGCGCACACCACTCTCTCTCAAAGACATTCATAAAAACGATGCCCACGCTAGCGAATCCGCAGGAAAATGCTAGTAATACATAAAGACAGTGACGTCTTTTCCTAATTTGTTGCACGTAATGTCACTTTGGCGTCCTCTTCCTTTCCTACGATGATTACCTCTGTCTCTCCCTTTGAGATGGTTGTTAGACAGCTGTCATGTCTAAGGTTATTAGGTGTCCTGGCAATACTTCTTCTTGTCCATATTTCACACTAGTGTTTGACCGCGGCTTCATTCACGTTGGCTTTGTTTTATTATAACTGTCTTTGAGGGAGAGTGTTGCGTGAGCCGCAAGTGGTTTGTGAGTATAGAATTATAGCCTATGTCTCTAAAGATTAAATTAGCTTTCCACTTGTGAAAGAATTTTCAAAATTGAGTAAGTAGTTCCAGAGATTTCTTCCTACAAACAAACTCACAAACTTACAAATTTTTCCTCTTTATAATATTAGTGTAGATGTAGATAAGTACTAGATAGTAATAAAAATAATAACTATTATAAAAATAATTAAAACTTGAGACCAATAATACAAAGTAATAATTGTCCGCCGCATCGATAGTCCTTACTAATATAATATTATGAGTATGAAAATGTGTTTGTTTGCTTGTTTGTTACCTTTTGTTACTAATCTTGATGAAACATGATATCATGCCAAATGCCAGTGTCACGAAGGACAGGCTACTTCGTATCCCGTGATAATTGCATAGTCAGATGCAGTTCCTGAGGGAACTGAAAAAATACTCTTTTTTTGGTAATTTTTTGGAGACTCATAGTAAGTGACCATGTCTCAGTTCCGTAAGTCATCAGTGGCAACATACACTGGTCAAAGACCTTAGTCTTGAGACACTACGGTATTTGGGACGTGAAGATATTGCGAATCTTCCCGAACGCTGCCCAGCCGAGTTGGATTCGTCGATTGATCTCTTTCTTAAAGTTGGACCTACCTAACTGGACTTTTTGTCCCAGGTATACATATTCGTCAACAACTTCCAGTGTAGAGTCTCCAACCTTTAGAGGAGTGGGTGCGACACGGACATTTAACATTATTTTCGTCTTGTCCATGTTCATTTTAAGACCCACTTGATGAGAGACTTTACTGAGGCCATCGAGCATTGTGCTTAGGTCTTCCATAGTCTCAGCCATGACCACAATACCGTCAGCAATTCGGAGGTGGGTTATATTGATATTGATGACGAGTCCACCCCAGTCCAGAAGCTTAAAAACATCTTCCAGGGCGGCGGTGAACAGTTTCGGAGATATAACGTCTCACCTCTCGCTGTGCAACTGGATAGGTTTCGAGTTCTGATCCTGGAGGCGAACCGACATGGTAGCTTTTTCATACAGACACTTCAATACCTCGAGGTATTGATGGTCAATTTGGCACCGCTGGAGAGACTGTAGCACAGCCTAGGTTTCAACTGAATCAAAGGCTTTCTCATAAACGCCAAGCATAGTGGCTGATTGTACTCTTCGATCTTCTGTATAATCTGCCGCTTTTTTGTTTTTATCTATATACTAGCTGTTTCCCGCGGCTTCACCCGCGTGGACCACGTTTCTATGACTTTTCGAGGGCGCGCAGTGCGCGAGCCGCAAGCGGCTCGCGAGCGTGGTAAAAAGTAGCCTATGTCTTAATCCACGTCCTAATCTGTCTACCTACCAAATTTCAGCCAAATCCGTTCAGTAGTTTTTGCGGGAAAGCGTAACAGACAGACAGAGTTACTTTCACATTTATAATATTAGTAGGGATTACTTTAAAAACATTTGCATGCTGTTGTTATATATAGCTAAACAAGAGATTCCTATTTTAATATTGAACATTATTGTACTTAATGTATCTTGTTTAAAAGCAAATTATTACTCTGTAGGTACGGTGTTGCTGGCTGAAGGTGCGTCGATGTTCTGCGTCGGGTCACCAATGTAGGGAACGGTGTGTTCCTACATGAGGAGAACATTAGGAGATATCTCCGCCAGGCGAGGTGTTGTGCCTGGGGTCCGGCCGTGGACCAACCGTATATGGCTGGTGCTTGTATATATGCTTATGAGCAAGGAAATGTTGATAGTGCGTTGTAGATGCCATCTATCGAGATGAAGATGCAACTTTCCATATAGTATGACCGATGGTTCAGTCTTGAGTTGAGGTATGTAGTTGTTAGTGGCGGGTACTGTAGATGTCGCCACAACTCACTTACTTACTTAATTATGTAGTTTATTTGTGTTGACAAATTTCCACTTTTGTAGGTTATAAATGTTCGGTCTTGAATTGGTCTCTGTTCTAACAATTTTGAAATTGTTAAAGCTTAACCTATGTTAGTAAGTTATAATTAAAAGAGATTTAATTCGATAAAAAAATATAATATATACATATTTAATATTTAAAGCCGCGGGCATGCTCGTAAGCTAGTAAATAAATAATCTAAGGAAAATTCTAATAAAAGAAGCCACACGCCCGTATACAGGGTACAGTTACACGAGCCATAGCATCGTCGTCGCATAATGTGTATTTTCCGTTTGGTTCACAAACTTTAATTTGTTCGTCTTTGTTTTCGTTCAGGGAAAGCGGAAATAGTTCCACGATATTCAGAGCAGAGACCGTTTGTTTCGTGCCGCCCGCGCCGCCCGCGCCGCCAGCCTGCACGAACCGATGCGAGGCTCACTTATTGTGTACAAAATTTTAAATTATATTTCAAAACAAAATATCGCCGGTATCTGTTGTCAGCGGCAGTGACTGCAGCTGAACTACAGCGGCCCTATCCTCTCTGCTTTGCACAAGGTCTGGAAAAAACTAACTTTTTCAACCGCCTCCGTGGCGTAATGGTTAGTCCATTCGCTTCATACTGGGAGGTCGCGGGTTCGATTCCGGCCACAACTTGTAAGACTCGGTTTGGTTTGTAGTAGGGCATTTTCTAAGCCCGCCTGGTGGCTAGCTACCACCATCTTATCTAAGTCTTGCCGCCAAACACAGTTTTAACAACATTGATTTGTCCGGCTTGAAGATAAGATAGCCAGTTCCCCATTGCGTTGTTAAATCTTGGTAAGCCCGCTTTCATCTTCGGCATCATGGTCACTTACCATCAGGTGAGATGATGCCAAGGGATTACCAATTGTGAATTAAAAAAAACAACTTCAAAAAAGGAGGAGGTTTACAATTCGACTGAATGTTTTTTTAGTTTTACGAGTTGGTTCCATATAAATTAGAAAATTAGCAAAAACCAAAAATAATAATGCAGAATTGTGCCAAGTTTTTTAACGGTAAGTTTTTTAAGAAGTCGTTTTTTTAACGTGGTAGCTCGTATCACGTACCTGCATAGTACTTGTAGCTCGTAGCAAGTACCTACATGGTACGCGTAGCTCGTAGCAAGTACCTACATGGTACGCGTATCTCGTAGCAATTACCTACATGGTACGCGTAGCTCGTAGCAAGTACCTACATGGTACGTAGCTCGTAGCACGCACCTTCGTGGTACGTATAGCTTGTAGCACGTAGCTGCGTTTTCCTACTTTGTATCTATGTACGAATAAAAACAAGCAATTTCAATCGATAAACCGATGACGCATTTTTCCAGTGGTATACACATAACAGTCCATATGTTAAAAACTCCTACACCGATATTGTTGAAAAGTGCACTGTTCCCTAAGTTGAAAACAGTGGCGCAGCGTGGACTAATCTAGACGAATCGAGACGTGGGTGAAGTTGCATCAGCGAGGCCCGTTTAGTATCTATTACCAAGGTCAATTTTTGTTATTTTTAAGCTATTGCATAGCTTTTATCGCGGGCTTTGAGCGCGGCGACCGAATCAAGAAATTCTGTAACGAAAATAAATCCTAACACCCCCCCACTCTGCCTACCATGTAGCTCGGCCGAGCGTAACGTAACGTTACCGCGTTCTAAAAACTTACGGTGCCATCTATTAGCGATTTGCGGTACTAAAAGGACTTAGGCAATTTTACTGGTGTAACTTTCTTAGTGTTAATTTATTACATAAACATCCCGCGCCCCAAGGACTATATGATACTGGTAAATACTGCATAAATAAAAAATAAATAAATAATTATAATTGCATAAGTTGATAAAAAATGCTATGCAATAGCTTTACCGCGGCAGTCCCCGAGTGCCACGCGTCTTTTTATTCACAATGGGTAAGCCCTTGGCATTATCTCACCTGATGGTACGATGATGTAGTGACGATGATGCCGAAGATTGAAGCGGGCTTACCAAGATTCATCAATGGGGAACGGTTAACTTATCTTCAAGCCGGAATGCATCAATGTTGTTAGCATTGGTGTTTGGCGGCAAGACTTAGATAATATGGTGGTAGCTAGTCAGGCGGGCTTAGAAAATGCCCTTCCACCAACCAAACCGAGTCTCACAAAGTGAGACTCCGCCAGGAATCGAACCCGCGACCTACTTTTGTGAGGCTTATGAACTTAACCATTACGCTACGGAGGTGGTAATCAATGCAGAGATTCTACCATATTTTTGTGGATACAAAAGCAAATAAATGCCACTGTCCATCCATCCGTCTGTCTGTCTGTCTGTCTGTCTGTCTGTTAGTGAGCTGTATTTCATGAACCGTAATAGGTAGATAGATGAAATTTTCACAGTGTGTATTTTCTCTTGTCACTTTAAAAGTTAAAAAATTATATAAAAATGGATAAAATTAAGGGTGATTAATGTAAATAAATATTTCTCTTTTTATTTGTCTTTTGTTTGTAATGTGGACAGGTATCATTGTCATGGTAGTGTGACGAGGTGTGGCGGCACGGAACCCTCGGCGCGTGACTCCGACTCACACTTGAACAGTTTTTAATTGTTTGTTCAATCAGACCACTTCCGTCTTAATTAGAGTCTGGTATATAGCGTCGGTGGCGTAACGGCTAGGGCCGCCGCCTCCTGTCCGGGAGGTCGTGGTTCATATTCTGCCACGTACCGAATTCCGTTTCGAATTTCGATTTCATATGTACGTTTATCCGACGCTCTTACGGTGAAGGAAAACATCGAGAGGAAACCTCAAAGGTTGTGTGTGAAGTCGACCAACACGCACAGGGCCCGCGTGGTCGACTAAGGCCCGATCGCCCTAATTCAGGATAGGCTCTAGCCCCTCGGTGGGGACGAATATGAGCTGATAGGAAGATACAAGGCGCTAAAACTTGTTGTTTTATTATATAGTTTATTGTACACAGAAACCTAAATTACACATTTTACAAAAAAAAGAAATTTCTTCCAGATATTTTTACAGCTCATAGGATTCCATATCTTAAGAACAATTGCAGTGCTTCATAAGTTCGCTAATTGTCGAGGATTTTAGATTACTTCTTTCGTACAAGAATACATACCTACAATAAATTTTATAACCTCGCGCGTACTAAAATCAAGTCGTTATTAGACACACCCGGCAGTAAAATATAATATGTTTGGTAAAAGCTCAGTAAAGCTTATCCTTAGTCTTATGGGGTACTAATCGTACGGTTTAGACTTCTGGGCGTGCGATCTTAAGTCACCCACAAGGGGGCCTAAGTGCGAGGCCGTGGGTGAGGGGCCACTTCGCCCACGCCTACCTGCATCACTAGTTCAAAGATACTTAATCCTTTTAAAATAAATTGAACAGCGACGCTATGTATACTTTCCCGCGAAGCCTTCACCGTCTGTCGTAGTCGGGCATAGTAGTATACACAAATTAACAACGCGCACTGGAAAACGTAGTGTAGGCAGGCCTCCCACGCGGTGGACCTACGACCTGATGAAGATCGCGGGAAGCCGCTGGATGCGGGCAGCGCAGGACCGATCGTCGTGGAAATCCTTGCGGACGCCTTTGTTCAGCAGTGGACGTTTTTTTTTCGGCTGATATGATGATGATGATGAAATCAACAATAACCATTACACTTACTTGGTAGCAAAGATTAGAGAATAATATAGAATATAATAGGATAATAATTTATTTCAGATCACTACAAATCCACAA
Organism: Coleophora flavipennella; assembly: GCA_947284805.1. Classification (NCBI taxonomy): domain Eukaryota; kingdom Metazoa; phylum Arthropoda; class Insecta; order Lepidoptera; family Coleophoridae; genus Coleophora; species Coleophora flavipennella. The sequence goes on along the minus strand of OX369264.1, from coordinate 655,378 downwards.
TATTGTTAGTAAAATTATCCATCTCCTATGTTAGTAAGTATCTTTAGGAAATTATTTACGGTTTTGGGGAAGTTGGAAAGCCACCCAGAGTTTTAATATGGGGCTATCCATGTTGTCCTTAATAACCGACAGACAACTGTTGGCGCTGCCGCTAATGCGACACATCAGGGAGGAAGCTCTTTTTCGCTTAAGACAATAAAAGTCATCGACGTGTGCCTTCGCAAACATCCCTGATGCACTACAAAATCGCGACAGCCCCAGCAGCATTATTGCTATGGATGTTGCGATAAACGAGTCGTGGCTGGCGGCGGCGGGACAGGAGGCGTGCACGCCCGCCGGTTCCGGCTACCGGCTGCACGCGCATGACGCCACGCCCGCTGCACGTGCGCCGCGGCCGCGACGGTGGCGTTGCGTTTTACGTCAATCGCGATATTCGTTTACGCTATCTTAAACACCCAGATAATTTTACGATAGAGCAGATGTGGCTATCCACGCGTGTTAAGTTTAAAGGTTGTGGTAGGCGCCGCTTACAGGCCCAATTGGATAGATGTTGATACTATCCTCGACGCATTGACTGAAACTATTTGTTTTTTTCGAATCATGATTATGTAACTGTATTCATCATCATCATTATTATTAGGGGCCATCCCTCTGTCGTTGCAGCATTCTCCACTTCAGACTGTAACTGTATTAGGAGACTTTAATGTAAACATGCTAGATACCTCCAATTCAATGACCACTAAATCTGAGCCACTAAAATGAAAACAAAATTTTAATATATGGATTTCCAGCATGTCGTTTCTCAGCCTACACATTTTTCAACAGGAACGGAATCTAATTGAGTGCACCAATGCTGTACGAGACGTATTGGGTGGTATTGGTCTCAAATATAACTAGCTTATTTTGACACTCCATGATTGATGTTAATTTATGTACATATGTATTTTCTGATCCTAAGCCTCTGACACGAGGCGTGCCTTAAGGTTCAATTTTGGGCCCGCTTCTTTTTATCAACCAAGAACTGCCACTACCACTGCTATGCTGACGATGTACAATTGTATACATCTGTGGATCCAAATAACGTATGTGAAGCTGTCACTAAAATTAACAAGAATCTCGATCAGATATCTGATTGGTCGTGTGAGAACGCGCAAGTTCGCATTTAAAAGAAATATGAAAGAATGGCTATTGGAAACTTTTTGCGTAACGGAATCTTATTTTCTATTTTCTTTCGTTCTTTCTTTCTTCTTCTTTTTAATTATTCTTCTATGCATCTCTATATCTTCTCAGGTAGGTACTCGTATCACATCCATACTTACTATTAAAAATCATGTCACATTAGTCCACGCACACGCTCACACACACATCACTCACACTTATGCACACATAATATATTTTTTAGCAACATACATCTTTGACAACTCGGTCCAGGCAATAGCAGAATAACAGCGTTTTGCCTGAGGGTAAAAATTACGCTGAACTCTATTGTCTTTTGTGTTTCACTTTTTTTAGAAAAAAGAATATTTTATTCCTTTAGTAGTAGGTAATTTTTTTTAATTGTTTTTTTTTGTTTATCTTCTTTTCTCTATTTATTTTTTGTTTGTTTACTTAAGTAGTACAATAAATAAATCATTTATTCGTTCATTCATACGGGTTGAATCGATAACCTCCTTTTTTGGAGTCGTACTAACCGAATAAAACCGCCGTAAATATTAATTTACACCAAAATCTTGATTAATTCGTAGCGCCATCTTGTTTAAAGACAAAAAAGAACTGCAATCGTCAGCAAACTAATTGTTTACAGATGTTCATTTTATGGCTACCTACTAGTTAAAGTGAAACTTTTTTATTACATCGTCTCAATTTTTTTCGTCTGTGTGTTGCATGTCGCGTGACGGTCGCTTTTGTCTGACAGTATGATCGTTTCGTCCTCTGTACCGTAGCGAGAGCAGCCATGATCGTTTCGTCCTCAGTAAAGTTTCACTTTTACCGTGGTTTCATAAAACCACACACTTACTTTTTGTTTTATTGTGCGTAGCGGAGACGCGGTAAAGTGTTATTTTATGCCATTAAAAAAAATTGTTGTCAATCTATGAACACGTTTTTTATTTATTTTTGACAGCATTACATAATGTGTCGTCAAGACAACCTAGATGACAGACATTAGTCCCATTAATTGATTAACCTTCTCGATGGAAATCGTACTGTGTGCTGACAAAATCTATGGCGATTTACAAATGGAAATGGATACAATTGGACCGGCAACGAATTTGCTAATCTATGTTCTTAACCGATGACCTTATGTTAATTGACATTAAATATCAATTTTGAAAAATCATGAAAAACGTTTCGGACGCAGGAGGGGGGTGAGGGGCAGGGGAGTGATGATTTATTAATCCCGCGAGAAACAAAGCGATCAGATTTAACGGGCAACAAAGACCTAATATTACTGCAATAAGACGGGCCATCAGAAGCATAGCCTAGTCTAGTAGACCGTGTCATTTCATGAGAACCATCGCTTAATCTGTTAGACCGTGACTGTCCATGAGAACCATAGCCTAATCTAGTAGACCGTCACCGTCAATGAGAACTGCAACAAAATCTAGTAGTAGTATACCACACCCTGGACACTTCATACAGCGGCCAGAAATGACATTTAAAAAAAGTAATGAAGGAACGAACAAAATGGCGGCGAAATGCAATACGTTCGACAACCAAACTGTAATCAATCTGTATCAATCTGGGTGACGAGGGAGTGAGGTTGTAATCTAGAGACCGGCAGGGAGTGTCCATACTGTATGTTAGTACTAATATATATACTTTGCCGTGACTGTCCATTAAAACCAGCCTATAGATTTGGTATCGAACTGCCAGCAGCAAAATCCGTCGGAAGTGAGCCTGGCTACAGCTCCAGTACCTACCTGAACAGTATCTGGTATTAGCTTCTACGAAACACTCGCCTTGACCTTCCGGGATAGGCGTCTTAGAGGCAAGACCTTCCGCAAGTGGCGCCTGTCTTGGCATCACGGTGGTAGCAGATATTTTATTTATTTTATTTATTTAGTCTCTATATCGGGGACGCTATCTCAATTTAAACCTGGTAGTTAAGCGTCTGTGCAGAGTAGATCTTTTTGAAGCAAAAGTTTCGAAAGGACAGGTCCAGCGGTAGACGCCAATGGCGGGCAACCTTTCTTCCGCTGGGGGAGGCGTGGATTATGGTGATTTAATGCCTACCTGTGACGCGACGGCGGCGCCACCGCCAATATCGACGAAGTAACGTCACAGAGCGTTTTTCTGAGACGTGCTGAGCCTTCAGTGAGACCACCACCGTAAATCCTATGTTCAGAAGACAAATTATTATAAAACTTTATTAACAAGAAGTTTTGTATAGTATAATTTAATTAGAGATTAGTAAAAGTGAAAGGGAAGATGATGAAGAATCATCGTCATCATATCAGCTCATATACGTCCCCACCGAGGGGCTCGAGCCTACCCTGATTTAGGGTGATCGGGCCTTAGTCGACCACTGTACTGGTCCCAACCTCCTGAGACTGGTAGCCTGTGTCTTAGTGTAAACTTGATCGCCTAGTATATTCTAAAGTTTATCCTGCGCTAAGCTCCCTACTGATAGACATTTATACCTATGGAATAAGAGGTTCCACAAGATGCATTGCACCTATCGTCTAGTATCATATCAGCTCATTCGCGTCCCCACAGAGGGGCTCAAGCCTGCCCTATTGTCTATCATTTGATTGCATTGCACCTATCGTCTTGTATCATATCAGCTCATTCGCGTCCCCACAGAGAGGCTCAAGCCTGCCCTATTGTCTATCATTTGATTTTCTTCTAACAAATCAGTCGGAAATTTGCAAAGTGCGAGCTGCAACCTTACTTAAATTAAGGTAATACCAGCATTTCCTAGGGAGACTTAATCATACGTGCGAGGGGTAAAATAAATAAAATATCTTGGTTGAGTCTTAAATTAAATTTCACGTAAGTATATTGGACTCAAATTATGGAGAAACCTTTGTTTATATAGGCGTAAAACTCCACGTTACATCGATTAATTAACGATATTGCTTTGTTTACACAGAAACTTCATTGCAAAAGTTGCCCCAATGCAACTTCATGATATTAACTTGGATATTTAATATTATAAGTACGACCATACATTAGTTACAGCTCTATATTTTATAGTTAATTATTGGCCCAAGAAGATATCCCATTTCTTCTTGTATCTTACAGAGTTCAGATAGTGAATTTAACGGTACAAATTTAATGTAATATTTAATTATACAAGCCCTGTGCGATGTCTCGCACTAACTTATGGACGTATGTAAATTAGGATTAAATTTGTCTACATCAAGTAAGATTAAAAGGTAAACAAAATTAAATAGACTAGTTACAGTGCTGAAATCGTTCGTCCATGGGCGAGTTAGAGGAAAATTACCTAAAATATAAGGAAAACTAGCCCCGAATGCAAACTTTATCTCTTTGAATTTTTATAAGTGAATATGAACGGTATTAATATTATTTAGCATCTTCCGTTCAGTGATTACAACCAACCCGTAACAGGTCTATGAAAAAACATGGTTACTTAGTGTGTAATTCCCGTTACACGTAGCTGCAAAACGATTGTACATTAAACCATAAGACCAATATAATACGTACCAAGACACGCATCGACGCTCACGTCACTTTTACTTTTCACACCAAGGTCGCACAGTAAAAAAACAATATTCAATCTCTTGGCACACGACTCTCTCGCTTCGCCACTTAATTCCGTATCCTTTCTCTGCGCTCACGCCTCCCCAAGAAGCAGCCCTTCGTCCTCCCTTTCACACAACATCACAATCATCTTTTCTCTTTCGCTCTCATCTACACTCTCGTGCAAACCTAAACCGTATTTCATTGGTCTAAAGTGCCAAAACTTTCCATAATCAGGTCAAAGGAGATCGGCGCCAACCCCCCCCCCCCCCCCCCCAGGCCTAACATAAAAAGTTCAATTCTACAAGCTAGTTTTTATTATTAGGATTCCGTGTGGTGACACCAGGGTTCGAAAATATCCGATATTTATTATATATATCAAAATATCGGATTTTTATGATATATATCAAAAGTTTGATATGCCAAAGCTGACTGATTAGCATAGGAATATTTTCCAAATAATTTTATTTATTTATATCAGGTTACAAAGTACAATGTACAGATCCGTATTTATACATAAAATGAATGCAATTATCTATATCTATATACATACATATAATAAAATTGTAGAGGTCTAATATCTGTACATAGAAAAAAATGCTTGAAACCAAGTCAGGGGGATGTAAAAAGAGCGAAAATACCAAAAAATGTTTTTTTTTATTTTTTTGTTTCTCTGTCTGTTTGTACGGGCTAATCTCCGAAATGGCTAGATCGATTTCAATGAAATTTTGCATGGTGGTACCTTGTATCCCTGGTAAACATTTTAGATACTACATCTTAACGCACGGTGGTAAGCAAGATATAAATATGTTTCGAGATCGCGAAAAGGCATACATTTACATACATACATTTCTCTGTGGGAATAATAAGTCGGGTTTGGTAATCTCATCTGTGTCCAAAGCAAATGTAATTTTCAATGTTTCCAACGTTTGTGATTTGCGCCATTTAGGCTACTTGGAACGGAAATGGGCGACGAAAATGTAATGTGGGTCCTTCTATGAAGTAAAACGACACCTTTTGGTAGTTACGTATTATTATTGTATGAAATCAATTTGGGGTGCGAATAATCCCTGGCAGATGCCAGGCTACCAAACCAAAAGACCTCTGGCCCTGGCAACCTACAACACGCGCACACTGCGGACTAACGCGAAGCTGACAGAACTCGAGGAATAATTGAGCTGGTTACGATGGGATTTCGTAGGATTGTGTGAAGTCCGAAGAGAGGGGGAGGACACTATATTCCTTAAATCCGGAAACCTGCTCTATTTCCAGGAGGGTGACCAACTGTCCCAGGGTGGTGTCGGGTTTCTAGTCCACAAGTCCCTCATCAACAATATGGTCCGGATAGAGAGTATTTCGGTGAGGGTAGCGTCACCAAACGGTATTCGCTGAAGGTCATACAGGTATATGCACCGGTCGCGAAACACTCCGACGACGTAGTGGAGATCCTATATGAGAATATCTCTAGAGCTTTACATAATAGCTCCCAGACCCATTACACCGTTGTTATGGGGGACTTTAACGCGAAACTGGGCAAAAGAAGTGATGGTGAGCTGAGAGTGGGGCAATTTGAATATGGAGAGAGGAATGCACCTGGCCAGCCGCTGGCCGACTTTATGGAGAAGGAGGGCCTAAAGGCTAAAGGGCGGAAGTGGACATGGTTGCATCCCAACGGTGTAACGAAAAATGTGATTGATTTCATCTTGTCGACGAGAAGGCAAATATTCAATGGCGTCTCTGTGATCAATTCAATCAAAACAGGAAGCAATCACCGGATGGTAAGAGGCACATTGAATCTAAAATCCAAGCTAGCAAGATGTGGACTGATTAAGTCTACTCTCCAACCAGCTCTTATCCAGCTCCAAAACCCCGAGAACTTTCAGCTCGAGTTAAACAAACGCTTTGAATGCCTAGAGGATTGCTATAATGTGGACGATTATAGTGACAGGTTCGTGAAAATTGTACAAACGGTTGGGTCTAAGATATTTAAAACTCACCATTCAAAGAGAACAAAAAAATCTCGGGCTTCACCAGCAACCTCATGGAAGAAGACGTAGATTGGTTTTACAGTCCTCTGAAGACGCTACTCAGTATCGGCAACTAAACAGGTTGACTAGCGATTTGCGCCAATATAATACAAATTGTATTAAAGAGGCGATTCAGAACAACAAAGGCTCAAAAGTGTTCGCGAGAGATCTGTCTGTTGGACAAAGCCAACTGAATAAGCTGAAAACTGAAGATGGCAGGATCATATCATCCAAGACTGAGACCTGAGTTGCTGGAAGAAGTTGAGAAGTTCTACGGACAATTGTACACGACACGATCACACATCTGCCTGTCAAAGATCTGACCAAAGACCCAAGAGCCATACTAAACCGACACTCTACCGAAGATATCCCGGACGGCAGCCTGTACGAGATTAGAATGACTCTCAAACAGCTAAGAACAACAAGGCACCAGGTGGTGATGGAATTACGGCTGAACTTCTGAAAGCAGGTGGAACACCGGTACTCAAGGCTCTTCAGAAGTTATTTAATTTCGTTATACTCGAGGGACAAACGCCTAAGGCATCGCACAGAAGTGTGGTCGTGGGTTTCTTTAAAAAACCCTTTTTACAACACCCTACTGAAGAAGTACAGGCCCATGTCACTTCTGAGCCATGTCTACAAGCTGTTTTCGAGAGTCATTACGAATAGTCTCGCACGCAGGTATGACTACTTCCAGCCTTCCGAACAAGCCGATTTCCGAAAACGCTTTAGTACCACAGACCACATACATATGCTGCGGCAGATTATACAGAAGAATGAGGAGTACAATCAGCCACTATGCTTGGCGTTTGTGGACTATGAGAAAGCTTTTGATTCAGTCGAAACCTGTGCTGTGCTAGTCTGTCCAGCCGCTGGACTCCAGCGGTGCCAAATATACATCGAGGTGTTGAAGTGTCTGTATGAAAACGCCACCATATCGGTTCGCCTCCAGGACCAGAACTCGAAACCTAGCCAGTTGCAGCGAGGGGTGAGACAGGGAGACATTATTTTTCCTGTGAAACTGTTCACCGCCGCCCTGGAAGATTTCCCCGAAAAAACCGGATTCCGAAAAGGCCTTAGTACCATAGACCATATATTTACATACGCTGCGGCAGATTATACAGAAGACCGAAGAGTACAATCAGCCACTATGCTTAGCGTTCGTGGACTATGAGAATGCCTTTGATTCGGTCGAAACTTGGGCTGTGTTACAGTCTCTCTAGCCGTGTCAAATTGACTATCGATATATCGAGGTACTGAAAACTGAAGTGTTTGTATGAAATCGCCACCATGTGGGTTCGCCTCCAGGATCAAAACTCGGAACCTCTCTGGTTGCAGCGAGGGGTGAGACAGGGAGACGTTATAGCTCCGAAACTGTTCACCGCCGCCCTGGAAGATGTTTTTAAGCTTTTTGACTGAGGTGGACTCAGCATTTATATCAACGGCGACTACATATTTATATCACCTTCGGTTCGCTGACGATATCGTGGTCATGGCTGAGACTATGGACTACTTAGGCAATAATGCTCGATGGTCTCAGTAGAACCTCTCAACAAGTAGGTCTTAGTATGAAAATGGACGAGACGAAAATTAAGTCAAATGTCCGTGTCGCACCTACTCCTCCGATGGTTGGAGGCTATACGCTCGAAGCTGTTGCCAAATATGTGTACTTGGGATAAACAGTCCAGTTAGGTACGTCCAACTTCAAGAAACAGATCAATCGTCGAATCCAACTCATTCGGGAAGCTTCGCAATATCTTCATGTCCCAAATACTGCAGTGTCTTAATAGCCCGCTGGAGTTCATAAATCCTATACAAACGTAGTATTTGATTCATTTGTTTACCAAAGAACCGAATTTGAAATAATTTTATATCGATAATCGGATGACGTATATCTGCGTCTGTACCGTATCACTTTTTTGAAAAACGAAACAGCACGTGGATAGGCCGCATTCAGCACGACTGTCGCGAAATAAGTCAAGGGCCACGCGAGAGGTGGACTGCGTGGATATAACACAACGGCGCTTGGGCAAGCGAGTTTGTTTTAAGTAAACAACTGTGTTCAGTTGTGGTGTTCAATAGATGCACACTGATATGATGAGTACAACAGTCTACACGTGACGGAGCGTGGCCTTTTTTGGGATAAGGAATTTGGTCCTCGCATAAATAAACAGGGACTTTGAAAAGAACATTGTATCGAGTCGCGTGGGCGCGACGTCGTGACAGTGTTTGTCAGCACGGCAGGAATAAGCACGGAAACCTCAGTGAGGATCATCAGTGGATCCTACAATGGAGCCGGGATATCTCACACAATACTCGATACACACAATTGTCATACAAAACTATACATTTAGCTAGGTATATTGAACTCCACTCCCTCTCTGGCAAGGCAACATCGGGAGTCTGCTGGGACGATCGGAAGCTCTCTTTGGTGGGTGAGTTAATTTTAGTACAGTAGCATAACTTGTGCATTGTGTTGGAATGTTAACCCCTCGACGCGTGTGGGCATTTTCTACCACGAGTACTTGGTACTCGGCCATTGGGCGTTTGATCAAATAATTGAGTTGTCGAGCCCGTTAATTGTATATTTGTTACCTATTAGTAGTAGCCTTCGTGTAATGTCCTAGTCTCAGTTTAGCCAAGTGTCAGAATGTCTGTCCGTAGTTAGAGACATTGTGCATCGTACGAAATTTAGTGTTTTCTGTGTCTGATGTGGCAATCGAGGTGGTTGTACTGTGGTGATTTGTCAACCCTTCCCCCCCTTACCCCTCGGTTGTCACTTCAGACTGGTAGCAGAGACAGTTAGGGACTTTTGTAAATGAAGTTGCGCGGTGTTTTTGCCAGCGCTTCGATGACCCTCCCTCTGTCCCGGGGACGTAAATCGAACACAGAATATGAACTAAAAGTTCGCCAAATGTCCAAATACACATAGAACGTACACTATATTGTCCGTGGCAATATGAGTCCCATAGGTATCGAGATACACGCCGCAATAAAAAATAATGCCACTTCCACTTCCTCCTGAAGCAGTTTGTGCAAAAATCACTTGCTCCTTCTTCGTGGTGTAGTTGCCCATTTTGAACATAAAAAAGTTACTCATTAAAATGACTTACAACATGAACACTGCTGTAGGTACTAGTAAATCGCTCGCTGATCCGCTGCTGGTCACGTACTTGCACTCGGTCTATTAAGGAAGGGTCGCCATGTAATGTGTGGGTCCATCTATAAAGTAAAACGACAGCTCTTTTTGGTAATTACGTATTATTATTGTACGAGAGTCAATATAACAAATCTCTAAATATTTATGATAATTGTACTAAAAATATATACTAGAAATCATACATAGCTTATCTCCTACATGACATCTACAAATTTAGTAAATCTGACTTATCTTACATTTTAAATAAATGCTTAATCAAATTTTGTTAAGCTACTTAACACACTAAATATTTTAAAGTTAGCTACACACTACAAAAAAATATGAAAGGCGACTTGTCGCCTTTTAGGCTACTTAAGAGGACTAAGTACCAAACTAAATTAGCCAAACACATAACAACACATGGGAATTATTCAATGAAAAAACTTGTCTGAAATCTGACCATTTTTTTAAATAAATAATTTCCATTCAAAATAGATGATCCCTAACCTAGTCAAATCATATGCTAATTTTATGTCTATCAAACACCCACTAGCTTCTTAAATTAGATACACAAAACGCAAAAGAGATTATAGGCATTTCAGTGCACAAAGCAGGAGCGACTGTTGGTACCCAAAATACGTGAACTGGTTGAGATAGATCAGTTGAGATAGATCAGTTGGTTGATGGTGACTGTACTTACAATCCGTGGATGACAGAACTTTGGGATTTTCCCTACTCTCAAAACAATATGTTTTTCTGTCAGATAACGACTGTAACTAACACATTATATTAGTCATGGGAATTCTGAACTAAAAATAGGTAAACATAAAACTTTTTAGATAAGAGTGGTCAGCATAGGTACATCGCATTTATTAAGGAAAACCAGACTTCAATAACAAGAGATAAATAACTTACGTGGACATTTGATAGTTGTTTGAAAAACGGTGTTAAAAATATGCAATTTAAAAGTAAAAAGCACCCTAGGTCAGTCGGGCCAATGGAGAAAGAAAAGATAAGAGAGAGAGAGAGGACCTACTTGGAATCTGAAGATTGTCTGAAAATTTCATCGAAATCAGTCCAGCCGTTTTGGAGTCTATAAGGAACATTTTTTTTTCCTTCACATAGCACAGAGATAGACTGGATTCAAGTGCTGATAACTACAGCCTCCCTGATATAATAAAAGGATTTGAATGTAAATCACATGTTAAACGCTCATAAGAATTAGAAATGATTTGAACGATTAAAAATTATTCAAAATGATTACAAATCAAATCATTTTTAATCCTTTTTAATGATTTTGTTTAATGAGGGCTGTGATTAAAATAACTAAAAAAGAGATTATAAGGTTGGTTTTCTTATTTGTTTACTTAGCTTAAGTAATAAAAATATGTATCGTTTATTTAAGTAAATAAACTTTAAACAAAAAAAAATGTTATGAGGACAGGTTATAGCGGTGAATACTTATAACCTGTTTTGTCCGTTAAATTTGGAACCATATTAAAATAAATAAACTCATGTGAGTCCAACTATGTAACTTAATTAATTAATTCATTAACTTTAATTATCTTAACGTTAGTTAAAAAACACTATAATATTAAGAAATTATAAAGTCACATGAACAATGCGTTCATAAATCTTATTATTGGTCAACTGACAGCCAAAACCGTGTGCTAACACTGGTCTTATGTACAGTTGGTAATATTACAAATTATACAGTCAGTCATTCAAATCACCTTATCATCCTGTGTCCAAAATTCTACATTTTTGCTAATAAAGTCAGTAGGTAAATCAAATATCTGAAATATAATCAATGATTTTTTTGATACAAAATCACTCAGGTCTGCTGATAACAATTCTTCCAAGTTCTCTAGCCCAATTTCAAATTTCTTTTTTTTTGGATCAGTGTTCATTTCATTTTTGCATAAAGCTTGGATCATCTTTTATTTCACAAATAAAGGTACATTATCGTCAAAAAGAGAAATAATGGCCAACTGTTCACTCAAGTACCACAAGTGATTTATCATTTTTGAACAAGCTGCTTTTGATATGGAACTGTTTATAGCTTTATACTCAATCAAGTTTTTCATGAAGATTAGGTCATTGTGTGGTGCCAGAATCGCAGATGAAGCAGTGAACCAAGCTTTTAAATATATTTTTACAAGAAAAATACACACTTGACGTAAGCCGTTAATTTCTCGGGCTGATAATTTAAATTCTTCTTCTAAAAAGAAATATTTTTTTTAATCACGCTGGATGATAAAAAAAAATTTCTATGAATTTATCAAATAAAACCAACGAAAGTCATCAAAAATAAGATATTTTATGTATTTGAGTCACTTTTTTATGATAGAACATAAACAATTGTAAAAATTATAGTTCACGATTTAAGGTTTGACTTTAACCTCGAATAACTTTTGAAGGAGTCGACTTAGCAAAAAATCATCTCAGAGCTTTTTTGTAGATCGTTAAATTCCCTACAAAAATAAGTATTTGTCGTCACTAGAGGATTATTTGTTTAAATGCATTAAAAATCCAAACAAAATAAAAATAACATTCCTGTGTTATTTAAATGGGGAATCAAAAATTATGAATCGTCACCTGTTAATATTAAAATTAAGAGCTCATACGTTACCAGAATTTTTTATTCGTCATTTCGGACGATATTTTCATGGTATCTAAGGAAAAAAAAAATTTTTTTTTGGCGCACCCTACTAAATATGAAATTAAAGAAAGTGGTAGCCCTAGTTTTGATAAGCATTGCTATTTAAACGGAGACGGAGGGTCGAAATAATTCATATCGTTGCAACCATCCCGTCTGTACAGACAAAATAGTGAACAATAATTGTTAAAACAGTGAATAATAATTGTTAAAAAAAAATGGTGTCTCCACCAAAAGTTTGTTTAAATTGTGGCCGAAGATATGACTTTAGCCCATTCTGGAGGTGGTGCTCCGATTGTGGCATAAAAAAGTGTTTGAAGGACTTGGAAAAATCAAAAAAGAAAAAATAAGTGTAATGTAATGTAATTTATTGAAAAGGCCGCAGGACTAAAGTCCTCTAACGGCCTAAAGAAAATACAAAAATTATACATCGTTGCAACCATCCCGTCTGTACAGACAAAATAGTGAACAATAATTGTTAAAACAGTGAATAATAATTGTTAAAAAAAAATGGAGTCTCCACCAAAAGTTTGTTTAAATTGTGGCCGAAGATATGACTTTAGCCCATTCTGGAGGTGGTGCTCCGATTGTGGCATAAAAAACTGTTTGGAGGACTTGGAAAAATCAAAAAAGAAAAAATAAGTGTAATGTAATGTAATTTATTGAAAAGGCCGCAGGACTAAAGTCCTCTAACGGCCTAAAGAAAATACAAAAATTATACATCGTTGCAACCATCCCGTCTGTACAGACAAAATAGTGAACAATAATTGTTAAAACAGTGAATAATAATTGTTAAAAAAAAATGGAGTCTCCACCAAAAGTTTGTTTAAATTGTGGCCGAAGATATGACTTTAGCCCATTCTGGAGGTGGTGCTCCGATTGTGGCATAAAAAAGTGTTTGGAGGACTTGGAAAAATCAAAAAAGAAAAAATAAGTGTAATGTAATGTAATTTATTGAAAAGGCCGCAGGACTAAAGTCCTCTAACGGCCTAAAGAAAATACAAAAATTATACAGAGTGTACATAAAAAAAACGATAGTATAATTATCAATATTCGCTACAATAAGAAAAAGAAAAAAAAATAAAGAAAATAATATTATGGTCTCTCAACGTCAATTGCTACAAGACAAAAAATATAATTATGTAACACAAGAACACTTAAATTGCACTTGGCTATCACTCAAAAGAAAATGAAACAAAATAAGTTTGCACTCAAGAAAAGAAAAGGAGAAGAAATGACTTAATGACCTACTGACTAGACGCAGCAACACAACAATCGCAACACTAAAGCAAGCTAAAGTCGCGAGCGCATATTAGTTTCTGGTGTGTGATGTGCTGGTAGGGCTGTCAAGTCTTATATGATACAATACTTTTTGTAAATCGTCTTTTTTCTGTTTTTTTAAATGCCATGAGTTTTATATTATTTTTGTCTTTATTTTAAAAAAAAAGGTTGAGCTAAAGCTTTTGTATTTTGTAATGATAAAGCCTACTCGAGGGTAAGCAGGCTAAAATCTTAAAATATTAAAATTTTTAAATACAGAACATAATTATAAAAAGCGTCTGATTATGGAATCTCTGTAAATGGAGAGGCATCAAGATTTAATTAATAAAAGGAAAGATACAGAAACCATAGATAAGATCTACCATGATTTAATTAAATTAAAATAATCTTTAAAAAGTACCGTTGTTACACTTTCTTGGTTAATTAGTTGGAAATTTAAATTTGCGTTTGTATTCATGTAATTTCAAAATTTGTAATTGTAAGTGTCTTTTAAACTTTATGATTATATTTATGTAGTTCAAAATTGACAACCCTGGTTATCTGGGTAGGTGATTTGAATGACTGACTGTATAATTTGTAATATTACCAACTGTACATAAGATCAGTGTTAGCACACGGTTTTGGCTGTCAGTTGACCAATAATAAGATTTATGAACGCATTATTCATGTGACTTTATAATTTCTTAATATTATAGTGTTTTTTAACTAACGTTAAGATAATTAAAGTTAATGAATTAATTAATTAAGTTACATAGTTGGACTCACATGAGTTTATTTATTTTAATATGGTTCCAAATTTAACGGACAAAACAGGTTATAAGTATTCACCGCTATAACCTGTCCTCATAACATTTTTTTTTGTTTAAAGTTTATTTACTTAAATAAACGATACATATTTTTATTACTTAAGCTAAGTAAACAAATAAGAAAACCTTATAATCTCTTTTTTAGTTATTTTAATCACAGCCCTGATTAAACAAAATCATTAAAAAGGATTAAAAATGATTTGATTTGTAATCATTTTGAATAATTTTTAATCGTTCAAATCATTTCTAATTCTTATGAGCGTTTAACATGTGATTTACATTCAAATCCTTTTATTAAATCAGGGAGGCTGTAGTTATCAGCACTTGAATCCAGTCTATCTCTGTGCTATGTGAAGGAAAAAAAAATGTTCCTTATAGACTCCAAAACGGCTGGACCGATTTCGATGAAATTTTCAGACAATCTTCAGATTCCAAGTAGGTCCTCTCTCTCTCTTATCTTTTCTTTCTCTATTGGCCCGACTGACCTAGGGTGCTTTTTACTTTTAAATTGCATATTTTTAAGACTGTTTTTCAAACAACTATCAAATGTCCACGTAAGTTATTTATCTCTTGTTATTGAAGTTTGGTTTTCCTTAATAAATGCGATGTACAGCTGACCTCTCTTATCTAAAAAGTTTTATGTTTACCTATTTTTAGTTCGGGATTTCCATTATTAATAATGTGTTTGTTCCAGTCGTTATCTAACAGGACAAAGTATTATTTTGAGAGTAGGGAAAATTCCGACGCAAGTTCGGTACTGCTATTGGTATCTGGCAATTGCATGACACCACCTCGTGGTCAAAGACTGTACTACTGAAAGCGGGTCATGTATTCTTATGGGGACGACATATTCGCTACCTGGATTTTTAGAGCTTAACTACTGAAAAATACCATTGAGTACAGATACCAATAGACACCATCCACGGATTAGATGATTCTAGTTTTTGGAGTCCCGGACAGAATTGTACAAGTACAGTCACCATCAGCCACCAAACAGTCTGTGGATGGTGTCTACACGGAAAACCAAGCGTAGGTGTGAGCACCATCTCATATTGGTCTGAGAGCCATCTGTAAGAAAAAATATTTATAAATGGATGCTAGGCCTATGCAGATAGTATATAGTACAATCTGCATTGGACACAGGCCCATCCGAGATTGGTCTCACACTAATCTTAGATTTGTTCGTTCAAGATAGTTGCAGAGCCCATGCGCATGTGCGTAGAACCAATGTACATGTGTGTCACAACTAGCTGAGATTGTACACTCGACTATCTTAGATTGGTCTGGTACCCATCTCATAAATTAATTATTGCAATAATTAATTATCGTCATTAACTTTTTATAGACTGTATCGACTTCCTTCGTGACATTTGTTGTGTATTTTAATTCGTTCTATGAAAAGCTACAAAATTTGCGAACTAGTCACAGATTTGTAAGCTCTCAGATACCATAAAATTCACTATTTATCAACCATTATGATTCAGCATAGAACCATAGCCATCCAACACAATAAATGGTCATTCTTTAGCGCCTACATGTTTTAACTTTATAAATTTGATAATGATGGTTTTTTATTTAACTCTACTTAAAATATAAGTAAATTGTTAAAAAGTAGGTTTTATTTTGTTCATAGCGAATTTCTGGCCTTTGAGCTATTTTATTAGGCTACCTCAGCTCCAGTAAGGGTACATTAGGCTGGCTACTTAAGCTGGGAAAAATGGCGATATCATGTCCTGAGTTGTTGGCAACACTGATAATATTGATTGCTGTAGTGCGGCCGTCCAGAGAATGCTGATTTGACACTTCAATACAGCGATAGAATGTAACATTCGATGAATCTACGATAAACAAATCAATCTTTAGTTTCTTAGCTCAAAAAACATGGAAAAAACATTTTTTGTACTAAATAATAGTAACGGAACAAATAATTAGTTTTATGTTTATGTATAAAGACAGCAAAATGTGCATTTTGTAATTACATGAAACGTTAATAAAACGTTTACGTTCTACGGTCATTTCTTCTTAATAATAGTGATGTTACCACATGTAACCATTGATAACGTATTTGTAACTGTTATGAATATATTATGAATAATTCGAGGAAGCATTGAGCAGGTTACGATGGGACATCGTATGATTGTGAGAAGTCCGAAGAGAGGGGGAGGACACCATAATCCTTAAATCCGGAAACCTGCTCTATTTCCGGGAGGGCGACCAACTGTCCGAGGGTGGTGTCGGGTTTCTAGTCCACAAGTCCCTCATTAACAATGTGGTCCGGATCGAGAGTGTTTCGACGAGGGTAGCGTACCTTATTCTCCGAATTACCAAACGGTATTCGCTGAAAGTTATTCAGGTACTTATATGCACCGACCGCGCAACACTCCGACGACGAAGTGGCGCTCCTATATGAGGATATCTCTAGAGCTCTACATAATAGCTCCCGGACTCGATACACCATTGTTATGGGGGACTTTAACGCGAAACTGGGCAAACGAAGTGATGGTGAGCTGAGAGTGGGGCAATTTGGATATGGAGAGAGAAATGCACGTGGCCAGCTGCTGGCCGACTTTATGGAGAAGGAGGGCCTCTTTATGATGAACTCCTTCTTCAAAAAGCCTAAACAGCGAAAGTGGACATGGTTGCATCCCAATGGCGTAACGAAGAACGAGATCGACTTCATCTTGTCGACAAGAAGGCAAATATTCAATGATGTCTCTGTGATCAACTCAGTCAAAACAGGAAGCGATCACCGAATGGTAAGAGGCACATTGAATCTAAAGACCAAGCTAGAAAGATGTCGACTGATGAAGTCAACACTCCGACCAGCGCCCATCCAGCTCCAAAACCCCGGAAACTTTCAGCTCGAGTTGCAAAATCTCGAATGCCTAGGAGACTGCGAGAATGTGGACGATTATAACGACAGGTTCGTGGAAATTGTCCAAACGGTCAGTTCTAAGATTTTCAAAACTCGCCGTTCAAACAGAACCAAAAAAATCTCTGACTTCACCAGCAACCTCATGGAAGAAAGACGCAGATTGGTTTTGCAGTCCTCTAAAGACGCTACTCAGTATCGGCAACTAAACAGGCAGATCTCTAAGTCTCTAACTCACGATTTGCGCCAATTTAATACAATTTGTATTAAAGAGGAGATTGAGAACAACAAAGGCTCAAAAGTGTTCACTAGAGATCTGTCTGTTGGTCAAAGCCAACTGACCAAGCTGAAGACTGAGGACGGCAGGATCATATCGTCTAAGACTGAGTTGCTGGAAGAAGTTGAGAAGTTCTACGGACAATTATACACGCCCACACGTCTGATTGTCAGCGATCTGGCTAAAGACCCAAGAGTTAGACTTACCCGACACTATACCGAAGATATCCCGGACGTCAGCCTGTACGAGATTAGAATGGCTCTTAAACAGCTTAAAAACAATAAGGCACCGGGTGATGATGTAATTACGGCTGAACTTCTGAAAGCAGGTGGAACACCGGTACTTAAAGCTCTTCAGAAATTATTTAATTCCGTTATACTTGAGGGTCAAACGCCTAAGGCATGGCACAGAAGTGTGGTCGTGCTTTTCTTCAAAAAGGGCGACAATACCCTGCTGAAGAACTACAGACCCATCTCACTTCTAAGCCATGTCTACAAACTGTTTTCGAGGGTCATTACGAATCGTCTCGCACGCAGGTTTGACGACTACCAGCCTCCCGAACAAGCCGGTTTCCGAAAAGGATTTAGTACCATAGACCACTTACATACGCTGCGGAAGATTATACAGAAGACCGAAGAGTACAATCAGCCACTATGCTTGGCGTTCGTGGACTATGAGAAAGCCTTCGATTCGGTCGAAACCTGGGCTGTGTTACAGTCTCTCCAGAGGTGCCAAATTGACTATCGATACATCGAAGTGCTGAAGTGTTTGTATGAAAACGCCACCATGTCGGTTCGCCTCCAGGATCAAAACTCGGAACCTATCCAGCTGCAGCGAGGGGTAAGACAGGGAGACGTTATATCTCCGAAACTGTTCACCGCCGCCCTGGAAGATGTTTTAAGCTTTTGGACTGGGGTGGACTCGGCATCAATATCAACGGGGAGTACATCACCCACCTTCGATTCGCTGACGATATCGTGGTCATGCCTGAGACTATGGACGACTTAGGCACAATGCTCGATGGCCTCAGTAGAGCCTCTCAACAAGTGGGTCTTAGAATGAACATGGACAAGAAAAAAATTATGTCAAACGTCCGTGTCATTCCTACTCCTCTGAAGGTTGGAGGCTCTACTCTCGAAGTTGTTACCGAATATGTATACCTGGGACAAACAGTCCAGTTAGGTAGGTCCAACTTCGAGAAAAAGATCAATCGTCGAATCCAACTCGGCTGGGCAGCGTTCGGGAAGCTTCGCAATATCTTTACGTCCCAGATACCGCAGTGTCTTACTCGTAAGACCAAGGTCTTCGACCAATGTGTGTTTCCAGTGATGACGTATGGAACTGAGACATGGTCGCTTACTATGGGCCTCATAAGAAGGCTCAAGGTCACCCAAAGGGCAATGAAGCGTGCTATGCTCGGAATTTCTCTGCGTGATCGAATCAGAAACGAGGAGATCCGTAAGAGAACCAAAGTAACCGACATAGCTCTCAGAATTGCTAAACTTAAGTGGCAGTGGGCGGGGCACATTGCTCGTAGAACAGATGGCCGTTGGTGCAGTAAAGTTCTCGAGTGGCTACCACGCACCGGAAAGCGTAGTGTAGGCAGGCCTCCCACTCGGTGGACCGAGGACCTGGTGAAGGTCGCGGGAAGCCGCTGGATGCGGGCAGCGCAGAACCGGTCGTCGTGGAGATCCTTGGGGGAGGCCTATGTCCAGCAGTGGACTTCCTTCGGCTGATATGATGATGATGAATTCATAACCACACAAACAATTATTCCTTGTTGCGTCAATCAACCAACCATATAAGTTTCAGGCATAAAAGTGATAAGTTTGAGTATTAACAATAGTAGATTGTACAACAAGAGAATGAAACAAGGCATTTTACCCAAGACGTTCATTTAGCAAACCGAGCCGGTACGGCGAGGGTGTATAGTCACGTCGAGGGTAAAATGGGTTTTATGCTCGAGTTTTACACTCTGCTTTTCACTTCGATTGCAAAGAAATAATAAATATTGAACCGCAATACAACAAATTTTGATGAATAATTAGTTTCCCGCCACACAATTTATCTTATTTTCCACCCCCTTCACCTATTACCACCCCTAAAATCCACAAAGTACACTTTAGCCTCGGGTTTGGCAACACTGTTTTGGTATTGGTTATTTTATTTCGGTATAAGTTACATCTACATGATAGGTACAAAGTATTTATGGATGTCTATGGGCACATCACTAGTTACGTCAAACTAGCATATATCAAATAAGCATTCTCTGGACGGCCGCAGTATAGTGTTGCCAATGCTACTGCAATCACCGTGTCGTAATTTACGGCCTACTACGGCCCGAATTCCAAGGCCGTAGAAAATTCCATATTTTTTGATATAAAACGCCACTAAATGCACAAATAATGACGAAGAGTTCCTAGAAAGTTTTAATTAATTATTCCGTACCTACAAATCTGAATAAATAGGTACCTACTTTAAGTATAAGTACCTTTACTTAAATAATGAATATTTAGATGTTTCCTCATTTCCTAAACAAAAAGATAAATCAACAAAGACAAATCCAGAGGATGAAAAACAGCGCTTTTTGGATGATGTTGAAACGGACTCAGTTTTTTGGCAGTGCTACGGCCCACTGCTGATTTGTTTCCATACAAACTCTGCCTTTTTACCAACCCAACACAGCCGCTCTAAAATTTTCACTAGCAACACTGTTTAATGCATTTTGTTGTTAGAGTTTTTTTACGGGATTTGAGGTAAAAGCATTCGTAGGTAGTTTTTTTTTTTTTTGTATTGTTTTCTGCTAGAGTTTTGTTTCAAAAAGTAGTGCATTTTAAAGAATATCATCCGGTGCACGTGAGCAATGTGGAGAACAAGAAAGTATAATGAAGAAGGACGTGAAGTCGGGTCGATTTGCACTGGATGCAGTTTTATAGACGTCCTACTATGACCGGGTGTTCCATCTTAGAATGAGGCTGCTGCAATTACTGTCAAGAACTCCATAGAATATTTGTAATGCCGGATACTAGCATTATAAATCAAAAAAGAAAGACCCAAGAAAGACAAAAAATTAAGACTGCCTCAAAAGGGCTTGTATCTAGAGACGTTATTATAACCAACCATACCAACCCACTACCAACCACATACCAACCAACCACAGATCTACTATTGAATTAGTAGATCTGTGCAACCTCCCTTGTGGAGTAATAGTGTTCTGTGTGTGCAACCAACACGTTTTGTTGTTTACTACGCTACATATAGTAGTGATCTGTGTTTACTACGTACGTCAAAGAGAGAACGATAAACAATTACCTTTCCTCTCATGAATTTTCCGGCATATCTCTTCTCACTCAGTTTTCTAATCGAAGTAATATAGACAGACCAACACGTTTTGTTGTTTACTACGTACGTCAAAGAGAGAACGATAAACAATTACCTTTCCTCTCATGAATTTTCCGGCATATCTCTTCTCACTCAGTTTTCTAATCGAAATAATATAGACAGTTAAGTAAAGATATAGTACCCAAGACTTGATATCTTTAAACTGCAGAGCAGCGGTGTATATCAAAGCGGAAAATGGAACATATTCGCCAGTTTGATTGGTGAGTTGATGACCGATTATTTGAGAGTTGTAGCATAGTTACTTACATACTTGATTGTGTTGCTAATTAAGATCATTTACCTACCCCTCAACTTGTCCCGGTCTTGCTTGTGCGCTGCGGTTTCTCGCCAGTTAAAACCGTAGGTGGTTATATGCTCAGTGTCGTCAGTCGCCAACTTCGAGCTTGCGCAGATCCGCGTTCACCACATCGTGCCATCGATACCTTGGGCGACCGACTAGGTGTCGACCTGTAGGTTGATCCTGATAGTCTCTCTTTAGATTCCGTTCTTCTCCCATTCTCTCTAAATACCTATTTGATTTATTATTCAGCATTTCATATGCACCCTTTAAGTTTCTGTAGGTATAGAGCGCATTTTTCAAGGTGAGAACAATAGGCACGGTTGAGAACAACGACGTTCCACTCGCAAGTGCTATTGGTTATAATCGACTGCTAGCGGTGCATGTGAGAGGTAAATTCTTAGCAGTATTTTCAAGAATTTTAAAATATTCAAATGTGCAGTAAAATCGTGTGAAAACAGTACTCGAAAACACAGTAAGGGGCCGTGTGTATTTATTTTTCATCAAATGCATGATTTATAACCTCTTCAGACCTGAACAAAAACTAACGTAGGTAAGAAATATTTTATGCATTTTTTTAGCTTAATTTGGTCAAAATGATCACCAGGATTTTTTTTATTTATTAGAAGTTAGAAAAACATAGTTAGGTACACATGTGTGTACTTAGGGTTTCAACAAGGACCAAAGTTCTTATTATAGTTATGGTAACTGTAGAAGCAATTATTTGATAGTATGCATTTCACACATATGGTGTGACAGGGCTGGGTCTAGAACTGGTACCAGGACGCGAGAAATAGGGATCAATTTGCCCACCACCATACATAATCATCGCATTGGCTAAATTAAGCATGTATTGCAATAGGCCCAGCTTATCCTTGCGACCAATATTTTCTTCAACATTTATGATCAATTGTTCAGCAGAGTGTGTAAATTACCCAAAAATTGATGATGACCAGATGTAGCCAGGACAAGTTTTGCAGGCCAACATATTAGGCTTGGACTAGGCTTTACCGCCAGGTACTCACATCGCCCTGAGGATGGGATCATTTGTTCATCAATGGAGAAATGTTTGAAGCGTGGGAGACTATGGCATTTTTCAACATAAGATCAATTATTGGCCTTAATTTCCACATCTTATCATCTTTACTTTGAAGCTCTATATTATTCACAAAGTGAAGATGATTTCTTAACTCATAAAATCTGTCCCTAGTCAGAATTTCCTAATGAGAGGGACACACAGATCTCTGTTCTAATAGAGGCAGCCTTGGGGATACCCATTGAATGGATACTTGAGGGTACCCATGTTAGTTGTACACCAGCAAAGAGGATCATCTCAATATAAATGGTATCCACTGATTTTAAATAACGCTTTTGTGCCGAACACAAGTTAGTTTGTTCAGCTACTAACTTCCAAAAATCCAGCCCCAATTATCCAAAAAAAGAATTAATGACATTCATTTCAGAACTTATCTGCGAATTTAATGTGTCATTTGCAATATTTGGTCTGTGGCAAGGCATTTCTTTAGTGCACCAAGACAATCGTGGGACTATTGGGACTTCAACAACTTCCTCTTAGTTGATACTTTTGATTGTAGGTTCTTGGTGGAACATTATATCACTCATTTTGGTATAGCAGCTGCCTGAAGATGGTGTTTGAAACCGGTCGCTGACAAATTATAAGTTAGTCTTATTTAATTTCCGTGGAATTAGTGAAAATATATACCAAAATGAACTTCCTTTTACCTATTTTTAAAGATAATATGCTAAAAATTTTAAGGTTCTTTGTACGTACTAAAAATACAATTTTTGGGTATGGGGGGGGGGGGCGGAATGTTGGTCTTACTCCACCACGTATCTCCAAGGGGGAGGGGGTGTTAAAAAATGAAAAAAAAAACATATGATTAATAGACGGCCCCTAAACATAAATCGATTATCACATTTCACTGAAAGTATTTTTTTATACTTTTAAGCTAAAAAATACGCATCGTGCACGCAATCACAGCAGCCTTCGGCTGAAAACCAGCGCTGTGTTGCAGCATAAGCCGCACGCAGTATATGCTGAGTGCGGTCCGTGATTCTTGGACCACACACACACACGCACACACACATACACATACACACACGCACACAAACACACACACACACTCATACACACACATCATACTTTGATAGGTTTTTTCTCTACTTATACGTAACGTACTGTTATTTTGTTATTTTTCTCCTCTCATTTTTTTTTGTTCATTTTATTCCCAATATTATGTATATGTGTGTTTGGTGACAAGGAATCAATAAATGTCTTACTTAATGCATGGGTGAAGGACGGGAGCTAGGAGTTCTACTCACACTACCCCGCAGCTCCGCCTTGGACTTAGTGTCTAATTAGTGATGTGAAGTTGAAGTTAGGGGCGGGCTGATTTCCGCAACCAGGCGACCACTGCGCCCATTTTGCGTGGTTGGCCGGCATCACTGCCAGCCCAGCTCCTCCAAGAAGCCCAGTAGCCCCCGTAGGTTGCCGACGACTTCCAGGAGTGACCTCGGGTCACCGAGGTGCACGACCCTGTACTGTGCCAGCCCCTCGCAATCCAGTAGGATGTGGGCAGCAGTCTCCTCAGCCTCCATACACGCTCTGCATAGGGGGCTGTCGGTGATACCTAGAGCGAATAGGTGTTTATTAAAATGGCCATGTCCAGTAATAGCGGCTGTTACCTTGCGGAGCTGAGCTCTCCCAAGTCTCAGAAGCTTTCTGGACAGACCAGGGTTAGTAGCCGGAAGGGCCATCCTCGCTTGCATGCAGGTTTCCAGACCGGACCAGTACAAATTGTGTTCGTTTCTTGTGCGATTCCTCAGGGTGGACCGTAGCCAGCCATATGGGAGGGGTATTATAGGTTCCGGTCCCACGGCCATTAGCTCTGACCCTCTCCTGGCAAGCTCATCCGCCGCATCGTTGCCGCGTGAGTTGCTGTGCCCTTTAATCCACTGCAGAGTTACGCCGCCGCGGTTACATACCTCTGTCAGTTTTTGTTGGCACTCCAGTATGAGCCCCGATGTGATCATGCTGCTCTGCAGGGCCTGTAATACGGCTCTGCTGTCAGAGAGGATGCGGATGGGGTACTCACGCACCTCCCTTGCAGCAATCGCCTCAGCTGCCTTGATGATGCCCATACACTCAGCCTGAAAGACCGTGTTATGCGCACCCAGGGGATTGGCTATCCTGATGTTCAGATCCTCGGAGAAGACCCCATACCCGGTGCCAGTGCCTGTTTTAGAACCATCGGTAAATACCCGAAGTTCTTTCAGGTTCTGACCCTCCCAGGGCTCCTCATGTAGCTGTACCTTGTATTTCATGTCAAAGACATACCGTTTAGGGATTCTATCATTCGTTGCTGCGAACAGTGGCTCCTCCGCGATGATATCGTGCAGGAGCTCAGTGTGCGGGATCCTGTTTGTGCTCCAAAGAGACAGCAGTTTTAGACGGGCTGCAGCACTAGCTGCTTCCTGTTGGATAAACAGGTGCAGAGGCGGCAGGTCCAAGATGGTTTCCAGGGCTGCAGTTGGAGTTGTCCGCATGCAGCCTGTCACAGCCATGCATGCCATTCTTTGAAAGCGTTGCAGTTTACTCACGACCGTAGATAGCTTCGTTCGTGGCCACCAGACTACTGCGCCGTAGCTTATCATTGGACGTATTACCGCTGTGTATAGCCATAGCATTATCTTTGGGGTAAGGCCCCATTTCCTACCTACCATTCTACGGCACTGCCACAGGGCAATAGTTGCCTTCTCTATTTTCTTGGTGAGATGGCTGCTCCAGTTTAGTTTGCTGTCGAGTGTGACACCTAAGTACTTGATCTCCGTTGATAGGTGGAGTTCTGTTTTGAAGAGTTTAGGTAGTAGGTAGTTACCTAAGTTGCGTTTGTTGGTGAACAGTACTAGTTCAGTTTTGCTCGGGTTCACGGACAGTTCGTACTCATTGCACCAGCGCTCCACGATTCGCAGAGCGGCTCGAGTTGCGTCGCAGATAACATTGGTGAAGTTACCCGACACAAGTATAACCAAGTCGTCCGCATATCCGATTGTATAGAAGTGCTTACCGTTTAAGGTGGTGATCAAATCATTTACCACCAGGTTCCACAGTAACGGTGATAGGACTCCTCCTTGGGGGCATCCCTTTGCTACCATGGCCGCTTTGGTCTCCTCCTTCACCAGTCTGATGACCCGCTGTCGGAGCATGTTTTCAATCCAGTCGGTCATAGTGGCGTTTGCTCCATGTTTCAGAAGTGCCGCCCTTATGCTGCTGAAGTTTGTCTTATCAAAAGCGCCCTCGATATCTAAATTAGTGATGTGTTGTGTTCCGTAAGAGTATAAATACTATCAATATTTATTGTGAAATTTTAATCTCTTTAAACAAATAAATTTTAATGAGATTATTGATTTAAGTAATGAGTGATAATTTCTTTTTGAAGTCAATAAAATTTTCTTAAATTACCTTTTTATTTCGTGATTTCTAGTTTTAAGTAAAAACTGGAATAGTTGTTTGTACTAATTGTAAAAAAAAGTTTTGCTAACCTTACATAACTATTTATCAAATGAAAGGGCTTGTTATGAGGAAAATCAAATATATTTTTGTTATTATTGTAAAAAAATAGTTTTGATTTTATTCATAAAATAAGACAAAAATTGATTGTTCCCTCCCGCACTATTGTGATCTCCAAAACTACTGACCCTATAAATTTGAAAAAAATACGAAATATAGTTCATTGCTTGTAGATTACAGGAAAACCTTTAATAATTATATCAGTTGAAAATAAAGTGGTAAACTCAGTAATATATGTTCCTTTACAGAAAATAGTTCACTAAAACACCACTAGATAGCGTTAACACCAACTCGCTTTCATATGTGATATTTTGTTTTTGACTTTGGCATTGTACAGAACCCTCTCCACGCGAGTTCAACTCGCACTTGGCCGGTTTTTTTTTAATAGAAACAATATATTATAATGAAGATTGTAGCACGTCATAGGCATAGGTAGTTAGGGCGTGGGTAAATAGGTTTGTGCATAAGATAATATTTATTCCGAAATATAAGATGATACATAGAAATGAGCTGAAACCCAATACTACGGGATTTCCGACAATCTAGCACAGGTAAAAATATGGATTCCGGATTACTGAGTGCCTTACTGTTGAAGATCAATAATCCGCCATTTCCGACAATCTAGCACAGGTAAAAAATGTATATTTCTGATTACTAAGTGCCTACTGTACTTGTGTACCCGTATCTTCTAACAGGTGTTCATCAGAGCCGGACTTCCACTTTGTGAACGAGGCTGGGCTCGACCGCTGCGTGACTGAGAGGATCCTCCGCAACAAGTTCCACGACCCGCTGGTGTCCAGCGATGAGGATGAAGCCCCTAACAAAATAGACTGGAGCCAAGTGTTCAGGCACAAAGTGAAGAATGTAAGTTAAACTTTACACTACAAATATACATTATGTTAGAAGGTACCTAACAAATTATGTTACATTAAGTTCTAACATTGAAAATTCCTTTTATTATTGATTTCGGCAACAAGAAACCATTATAGTTTCGCCCTGTCTGTCTGTCCGCCTGCCCGCGGCTTAGCTCAGAGACTATGAATAATAGAACGCTGTAATTTGGCATATTACGTATTAAAACCAAAACAACAAAATCTTTAAAAAAATATATGTTACTAGCGTACCTATCGTTAAGGGTATCGTTGAGTAAGTCTTTTAAAACAATTGAGTGTTGGCTATCTCCATTTTTTGATTCAGGGATCGGTTTACGAAATCATCATCATCGTATCAGCCGATAAAACGGCCACTGCTGAACGAAGACCAGTCCTGCGCTGCCCGCATCCATCGGCTTACATAAATGATTAAAAAAATAAGCTTTAAACTGCACATTTTTGTTCCAGGAAATCTGAAAAAAAATGTAAACAGTACGACATATGATAAATTTAAAAGGAAAACTATCACAGCTAAATAGTTTCTTAGTTTAGGAGTAATAGTCGAGCAACTTAAGATATGCAGTTGGATTTGTCAAAAGTTCATAGATTTTCCTTACAAAATGTTCTATTACCAACTGTAAATATATTTTCGTTTTTTAAAATAAACATTTATTTTTTGGAAACACTTCGCAACCCTACTTTGTGCGAGTCCGACTCGCACTTGGCCGGTTTTTTTGGGTTCCGAAGTCAATAAGAAATCCTTATTATAGTTTCGCCATGTCTGCCTGTCTGTCTGTCCGTGGCTTAGCTCAAAAATTATTAGTATACTAGAAAGCTGTAATTTAGCATGGGTATACTTCTGGTATATAATACTACTCTTTGGTATACTTCTCCAGAGTGCGAGCATTGTAACGTTTTTTTCTTTCAGGTTTATATATATATATATATATATGAAACTTAATAATAGAAAGTGTAAAGTCCTAATAAAATTAAAACTTGGGTACTTTAAACATTGGCAACTTTGTCGTCAGCTTGCCTTCCGGCATAGGCCTCCCCTAGACTTTGCCAAAGGTATCTGTCCATCGCTTTCCTAGTCCATGTTCCTTGAATAAATAAATAAATAAAGTCTTTATTATTATTTTTATTTAATATGTAAATATGTTTATTATATGTATCTAATTGTAATACAACATCTGTTTATAACTTTAGATTATTGTTTTCACTTCTTTTAAAATTTGTACTAATTATTTTGTTTCTTTGCTTAAAGTGTAAATCCTTTCAGTAAATAAGGGTTGGCTGGAAGAGATCCCTGTTTGGGATAAGTCCGCCTTTGCATGCTACTGCTATTATGTGTCAGTAATTGTATATTTCCTTGTACAATAAAGAGTTTACAAACATACAAACAAAGAGGTAACAAACAAACACATTTTTTTTTTCATTATTATTATTCTATTAAAAATGTGAAAAGTGTCTATTTGTTCATCTCTTCACGCTTCAGCGCCTCAACTAATCTTGACTCGAGCTACTTACGGCTAGTGCACCACGCACCCTAGAAGACAGTCATAGAAACTATTTTTACGCGAGCGAAGCCGTGGGCAAAAGCTTTTTTTTTTATCCACAATTGATTAGCTATTTAATATTAGTAAGTTTTAAGATAGGTTACTAGCACTAGCACTAACCTCTTGCCAGGCAAGACAACCGTTTGATTTAATCATTCAATTCATTTTTATTTATAGCAGGAAGAAAGACAGCAGCACCGAGTGTTCGTGCCGTGCCTGCGCCCTTCGCCGCCGTACCCCAAGTTGTCCACACTTAGCGAGCACCAGCAGCTGCAAATGTTGAAGGTTCTGTGCTCGCTGCAACCTCACGTGCTGGAGGCGGAGTTCGTGCCGCGCCCTAAAAAGCAGGACCAAAGGGTCTTTCAGGTATGACCACTGTTCATTGAAAGAAATAGTAAGCCACTACAATCTTGCCCCTTCTATGATGTCCTTTATTCTTTTCAAAGGGTTGCGTTTTGCTTCAACGGCCATGGAGTGGAATTCCCTGCCGCCGTCTTACATACCGTGTTACATACTCGGCTGCATCGGCACTTACCATCAGGTGTGGTGCTGCCAAACATAAATAAGGACAACTGGTTGTTCTTGTATTTACAGCTACCTTTTTCTTTTAAGTTTATTTGCACCTTTTTGCATTACAAATAATCCTTACTATTATTATACATGTGAAAATGTGTTTTTGTTACCTTTTCGCTTTTCAACTCTTTGACCATTTTTTATGAAATTTAGCATGCAGGTAGCCTGTGTCACAGGGAAGGACGTAGGCTACTTTTCATCCCGTAAAAATAGCATAGTCCGATGCAGTTTCTGAGGGAACTGAAAAAATACTATTTTTTGGATAATTTCTTAAACATCGCATCGGAACAATGGATTGTTGTAATTTTTAGCACAGAGTTGGTTGAGCGGGTGGGAAATGAAATAAAATCATATCTACTATCTATAATTACTAGCATAGCATATCCTGACTTAGTCCCCGAGGGATCTGGAGAAAACTTATTTCCACCCTCGCGCACGTGTTGGCGTCACAACGAAGCAACAGATTAAAGTGATTGTTTATATAGAATTGGTTGAAGGGGTGGGAAGTGACATAGACTGCTAATCAGAATAGCCCGATCTGCCCTCATATATAGTCATAAAAACTATGTCCACGCGTGCGAAGCCGCTGGCAAAAGCTAGTTTCTTATAAAATGAATTGATTGATTGAAAACACTTTATTGCACAACATAAGAGAAAAAAAAAGATACAATGATTAAGGAAGTTGTACATTTAGGCGTTCTTATCGCTAACAAGTGATCTCTTCCAGACAACCTTTAGGTGAAGGAAATATGAGAAATCATTATTGTGGGGTAGTAGTGGGCAATAAACAAATTCATAGAGAAAAAAAAACAATCTTAAACTACGTAATACACGTAATAATATAAGTAGATATAAATGATATAAACTAAAATACATATACATAATTGTAACATTTTGCCTTACCAAAGTAACTTGTATCTCATCTGTGGTCTTACCCCGAGCAAAGTACCCTACTAATATTATAAATGTGAAAGTATGTATGTATGGATGTTGGATGTACTCTTTCACGCAAAACTACTAAACATATCTGGCTGAATTTTGGTAGGTAGGCAGATTAGACCTGGATTAACTTATAGGCTACTTTTTTCGACGCTCGCGAGCCGCTGCGGCCCCCGCACTGCGCACCCTCGAAGACAGTCATAGAAACTACGTTCACGCGAGCGAAGCCGCTGGCAAAAGCTAGTATATGTATATTTTAGTACTAACGTACCCTGAGGCTGCCTCTAGTCGGTACACACCTTTTAGTACTCCTTTTCCTCCACCCTTGAACCATCTCCTTTCACAGGAACTCCTAGAAACCTATGAAAAGGAGCAGAAAGAATTCTTGGAATGGGCGAGAAGCTTATGGACCAGCCAGCACTGCGTCAGGGCATTGCGTCCCAAGCCGGGCATTGAGACAGTTTACGAAGCGGAGTTCAAGATGAGAGCGAACGAGATGGAGTCGTTCCCCAAGCACTACGACGTGGCTGCGCAGATACCTTTGGAGAGCAAGGGAACTCAGTGCGAGATGGTGCATCTGAAGGATTTAAATAAAGTGAGTATATCAATCGTCGCGTCCCACTCGGCTGGGCGGCGCAGGCGTTCGGGAAGCTTCGCAATATTTTCACGTCCCAAATACCGCAGTGTCTCAAGACTAAGGTCTTTGACCAGTGTGTGTTGCCAGTGATGACTTACGGAACTGAGACATGGTCGTGCTATGCTCGGAGTTTCTCTGCGTGATCGAATCAGAAACGAGGAGATCCGCAGGAGAACCAAAGTAACCGACATAGCATTCAGAATTGCTAAACTTAAGTAGCAGTGGGCGAAGCACATAGCTCGTAGAATAGATGGCCGTTGGGGTAGTAAAGTTTTCGAGTGGCGACCGTGCATCAGAAAACGTAGCGTAAGTAGGCCTCCAACGCGGTGGACCGACGACCTGGTGAAGATCGCGGGAAGCCGCTGGATGCGGGCAGCGCAGAACCGGTCGTCGTAGAAATCCTTGGGAGAGGCCTTTGTCCAGCAGTGGACGTCTTTAAGCTGATATGATAAGTAGAGCAGATTTTTAGTTAACATGAGCGTCTGCTGGGCACTGACGTCTACGAATTAGCATATTGCAGTGCCTCTGGTGTCGCAGTTGTGTAAAGGCGGCGGTGGGCGGTTGATACTTTCCATCAGCTTTTACAATATTTTTTTAGAGAACATCACACTTATATTATAAAGGCGAAAGTTAGTGAGTGTGTGAGTGTGTATGTTTGTTACTTCTTCACGCAAAAACTTCTGAACGGATCTGGCTGAAATTTGGTAGGTAGATAGATTAGGACCTGGATTAACACATAGGCTACTTTTTGCAATGCGGCTCGCGCAATGCGCACCCTCCAAAAGTCATAGAAACGTCCACGCGGGTGAAGCCGCGGGAAAGAGCTAGTTGTTTATAATTATGTACGTTTATTAAAAAAAACTCTTATTGATATCTTTTCAGCTGGTGGTAATTAACGAGAAGCCGCTGAATGCGGGCAACGCTGGACCGGTCTTTGTGGAAATCCTTTGGGGGCGGCCTTTGTCCACGGCTGGTATCATGATAAACCTGTTGGGGGGGGGGGGAAGTCTATAGAACATGTTTAAAAAAAACATTAATTGTTGATTTTTCCTAGATGAATTTTTAAACCATATCGTGATTTGTTTACGATTTCATTTATTTGCAGGTGAACCTGACAGAACTGCCTCAAATCGAGTACCCCAAGCTTAGAAGTCGGCTCAGTGTACTGAAACCCTGCACCACGCCGGCGCCCTGCGACAAGCATCCCTGCCGCTTCGTGCTGCCCAGTGCGTACACACTGTTCACTTTCACCTTATCAGCGGAAAGACTTCCACTGACTGCTGGACAAAGACCTTTAAAAATTTCCACAACGACCGGTTCAGTCTTAATCAATTAAACAATCTTTCGACAGTTCACAATATCGCGAAATAAATCTAACGGGATTTACAATCTTACGATGACATATACTAGAAATGGAAGAGGCTAGTAAATTAATCAACAAGTATTTTTAATAACAAAATAAAGACGTACGAGGCATGCCTTTTAAGTTCTGTCGTTTCCATATTTCCTGGAACTGGAACTGTTCTATATTCGAATGTGTTTAAATTTTGAATCTCAAAACAGTTGAAAGTATTAGGATTAATGCTATTGTTAAGTCACAGCGTCGATTGGAATCTGGCAGGTTACTTACGAAAATGAATCTTTCTAAGGAAAATGTTCGTGCAATAATTTTCTACAACTTAAGAAGAGGCCTGACACGGCTTCAGTGTTTTGAAGAGCTAACATCTGTGTTCAGTGACGAAGCCCCATGTCTGCGGACTGTCGAACGCTGGTATTTAGAATTCCATCGTGGACATACTAGTGTTAGTGACAAATCGATTTGTACACTTTACTATCTACGCAACACTTGTAGGCACCATTCAATAAACATTTCACATCACACTGGTAACAATTAAAAAAGATTAATGCTATTGTTAAGTCACAGCGTCGATTGGAATCTGGCAGGTTACTTACGAAAATGAATCTTTCTAAGGAAAATGTTCGTGCAATAATTTTCTACAACTTAAGAAGAGGCCTGACACGGCTTCAGTGTTTTGAAGAGCTAACATCTGTGTTCAGTGACGAAGCCCCATGTCTGCGGACTGTCGAACGCTGGTATTTAGAATTCCATCGTGGACATACTAGTGTTAGTGACAAATCGATTTGTACACTTTACTATCTACGCAACACTTGTAGGCACCATTCAATAAACATTTCACATCACACTGGTAACAATTAAAAAAATATATTTTTTTTACATTCTGTATTTTCTCGATTGGAACAAGGTATAGTGGCCGATCGCCGCGCCGCTGCCGGGCCGCGCGGGAACCGTATGTAAGCCGTGTACGCGTGTGTGTGTACGGCTAGCGTGGCGGTGCGCCGGCACCGTGTGCGTGTGTGCGTGTGTGCGGGTCCTTGATCTGTTCACTTGTTTCCAGGTGAGGGCGGCATGTCGATCCTGCCCCTCACCGAGATACACCGGGAGCTGGCCCAGTACTCCCTGGACAACGGCGCGCGGTGCGTGGCCAGCGAGAAGGCGCTCAAGTGTCTGCTCGAGGTGGACCAGAGGTGGACGCTTCCCGTGTCCGTGTGCGAGACCATGAGCCCGGGTACGTTAACAACGTACCGCGTCCCCACCGCTGGGGCTCGGCTCTCTGACAATACTCCACACGTGGGGGCCAAGTCCGAAGTAGTGGATGTTGTAGTGCTAGTGCTAGTGGCGAGCCCTACTGTCGGAAGTTTTGAAGCCGCCTATAGGATCTGACGCCGCTTAACGACTGCCATCTAGTGATAGCAACCGGCACCAACTGCTTAACGTGCCTTGCGAAGCACAGAAACGGTCGAGATAACGCCACTAACAGTCAAACCAAGGCACAAGCTATAAGTTGAACACAAATGGCTTGAAAATAAGAAACTGCGCACTGTTCAACTAAGATGCCGCGATCTATAATGACCTTGTTAATGGTCGGTGATCAAATCGAAGCGACCACGCAAGTCCCGCTGAGCTACTACCGTTGTTGGAAAATCAAATATTCAAATTTTGCGATTCAAGAGAATCATTCTATAACAGTTAGTATGGAAAGTGGAAAACTTTTTTCCTCCTATTGTATACAATAGAACCTATAGGATTCTCGTGGGGAATGTTAAGTTTTTTGAGTACGATCGAATGTAATTTTGTTATAACTTGTGAGCGAATGTTACTTATTTACGAGCAATGCTCTTAAAGCCTTTAGTTTTGTTTGAATAATTTATGGAAATGTTCTACCTATATGCTAAACATCACAAGTCGTAAATTACCAGTATCGGATTTTCAGTTTCTATTCATCATTACAGCTCATATACGTCCCCACCGAGGGGCTCGAGCCTACCCTGAATCAGGGCGAATCAGTTTCTATTGTGATGAATTAATGTTTTTAAGTTAGATGGACCGAGTCGTTACTGGTTGAGCCACCGACGCTACGTTGACCGCAGAGGTACCGGGTTCAAATCTGGACGGCCAATGTACCAATGAGTTTTTCAAAAACTTACGTACATATACTTACCGATTGCTTTAGCGGTGAAGGAAAACATCGTGAGGAAACCTGCACACGCCTGCGAAGAAACTCGAAGGTTGTGTGTGAAGTCGACCAACCCGCACTGGGCCCGCGTGGTCGACTAAGGCCTAATCGCCCTGAGTCAGGGTAGGCTCGAGCCCCTCGGTGGGGACGTATATGAGCTGATATAATAATAATAAATAAAGTTTTTAGGAGTCCGTGCACCCTACGGGTTCCTTGATTCCTTCACCGGGCTGTGTTTCATGAACCGTAATAGGTAGACAGTTGAAATTTTCAAAAAATATGTATTTCTGTTGCCGCTGTAACAACAAATACTAAAAAATAGAAAAATTTTAAAATAAGGGGGGTATCCATACATGACACGTGTTTTAATAGGTCTTTAGGAGTATTTATAACGTTAATACACTTAAGCATTATATTTGGTATGATTATAGTACTAATAGTGAAGTAAAAGAGCAAATAATAAAAATTGGCTAAGTGTGAGTTGTACTCGCGCTAAGGAGTTCGAACTGAATGACAAAAAAATCATATTTTTGCCGCTTGAGTTGAAGTATTTTATTTGTAATGTGAATAGGTATTATTGTCACTATACTAGTAGTTGTGTGTACTGTGGAGAGGTGTGTTGGAACGGACCCTCGCACTTGGCCGTTTTTTATTAATTATTTCTATGATTTAATGGAAATGCGAGTATTCTAACGCTATCATCCTGACGAAGAATAACTATTTTGTTTACTTATAGTCTTTGTGTTAACCCGTTTCAGCTCGATTGGGTAACAAACATCCAAATTATTTAGTGTTTTTGTTACAGATGGTGACAAGAGCACAGTGCTGGTGCTAGGCAGCGAGTTCTACGCGGGCTGGGAGCCGGCGCGCACGCGCACTTACAGAGCGTTCAAACACTTGTTGCAGCTCGCGCTAGTGCCGTAAGTGACTCGTTGCACCATTTCCACTAATATGGTATAGTTAAGGTATACTATCAGTTTTAACCGTTCGATCGCCGGTGGGGTTTTACTTTTTAACACTCGGTTTGGGTGGTGGCAGGGCATTTTGTAAGGCCGCCTGGCTAGCTACCACCATCTTATCTAAGTCTTACTGCCAAACATTAATGTTAACAGACTTAATGTGTTGCGACTTGAAGATGAGCCAGTTTACCATTGCGTTGGGGAATCTTGGTAAGCCCACTTCCGTCTTTGACATCATCGTCACTTACCGTCAGGGGAGATTGTACCAAGGGCTTATCAATCTATACTTCTATTACTGTACTAATATTATAAAGTGGTAAAGTTTGTGGGTTTTTGTAGTAGCCTCTGGAACGGATTTTGAATTTCACCAGTAGAAAGCTACGTCATTGCCGAGTGACAGGCTACATCAACCACTCACCCTAATAGACAATCATAAAAAAAACGATGCCCACGCGAGTGAAGCCGCGGGCAAAAGCTAGTTGTGGACAAAAAAACTATTAGTGAAACCCATCCTGATTATGTCTATGCTTATTGTCGGTTAACCTGTGTTATGTAGTGGTTATGTATGTATTTCTTTTCACATAGCTCAACAGAACGCGCCAAGTATGTTGACTCGAACTGCAACGGCACCAAGAGTGCAGCCAAAAAGAGCAATGGACACAACAATAGCATGGAGAGTTTGAATATCGACCTGGACGGCATGGATGTCAGCAGTGATGATGAAGAAGAACACGGTTTGGTGATCGACACTGGTGATATCGACCCAATAACTGAGCGAAGGGAGTCTAACAAGAGTGACACTGTTGAGGCAGAAAAAGAAGTCTGTGATACACCTGACGAGGCAAAAGCTGACAAGAATGAAACTACACAAGAGAGTGGAGCGAATTCAGTAAATAAAGGTGTTAATGAAAACAGGAAATGTGAAGTAAATGGAGAGAAGAAACCAGACGACTATTACAGTTGCAGTTGTAAAGGTAGGAAATATATCTTAATCGAAACATATTTGTAGGGTTACTACTTTTTACTATGGCGACATTCCTCAAATTTGCGGGATATTCTGGGAAAATCGTGTCGTATTGTTTTTCTTTTATTTTTAATAAAAATTATTGTATTAGACCCTTCCTCCCCCTCCAACAGACCCTTTATATGTATGAGTAGTTTCTTATGGATCTATAAAAGACTAGCAACCAGTTTTAACCTTAACATCCATGGGGTTTGGAAATAAAATATAGTATATCCGTCCGTAACCTTTTTTTTTTACCCGGGGAAATGCGTTACGCACCGTCTCTACGCGCGCCGCGGGGATGGCACGCGGAGGTATGTGGGACTCCCCGACGCATGACCTGTCGGTATACCCACTAAAACCACCGGGGTGTTCCTTCGCGTCGCCATATGCCGGGGTCGCGGGGTCACCGAAGCATTCAACCGTGGCATCCGTCCGTAACCTAGCCCAACCCTTTCCAACCAACAGATTTGAAATGTATCTTAAACGTAACATCTTTGAAAACTTTTACTATGACGACATTCCTTAAATATGCGGGATATTCCGGGAAAATAGTATTATAAAAAAATATACTTTTTTTTTATTTCCAAACCCCATAGATATTGAATTTAAAACTGGAATTAAACTGGTATGGAAACTACTGACAAATATTATAGGTTTGCGAGAGTGATTGTTAGTGTTAGTTTGTGATTTGTTATTGCTAACGCGAAGAAAGGGCCGCGCCGCACCGCTGACTGCAGCGGAGTGCTATACTGATAGCGCCGCGCCTCTATAGTGCGGTTAGCAGAAGCCGCTCCTCGCCGCGCGTCGGTAGTGCGGTTTTACCTTTAGCAACGCGACGCTCGGACAGACAACACGGTTCTTGGCCTTGCTTGGTCGTGAATAGAACGTGAACTGATTGAAGAATATGTTTAAACTAGTGGATGCCCGCAGCTTCGCCCGCGCAGATCCCGAATTTTGCGGTTCCCGTGGGAATTTCCCAAAATCCTTTCTTAGCGGATGCCTACGTCATAACATCTACCTGCATGCCAAATTTCAGCCCAATCCGTCCAGTGGTTTGGGCTGTGCGTTGATAGATCACTATGTCAGTCAGTCAGTCACCTTTGAGTTATATACATTTAGAAGATGTGTATGAAATGGTGCGCGTTGTGTTACGAAGATACCATGTAAATCTAGTCATCATCATCATCATCATGTCGGCCAAAAAACGTCCACCGCTGGACAAGGGCCCCCCAAGGATTTCCAAGACAACCAGTCCTGCGCTGCCCGCATCCATCGGCTTCCTGCGATCTTCACCAGTTCGTTGGTCCACCGCGTTGGAGGCCTGCCTAAGCTACGTTTTCCGGTGTGTGGTCGCCATTTGAGAACTTTACTGCCCCAACGGCCATGTGTTTTACGAGCTATGTTCCCTGCCCAGTGCCACTTCAGTTTAGCGATTCTGTGAGCTATGTCGGTTACTTTCGTTCTCCTGCGGATTTCCTCGTTTCTGATTCGATCACGCAGAGAAACTTCGAGCATAGCACGCTCCATTGCCCTTGAGCCTTCTTATGCGGCCCATAGTAAGCGACCATGTTTCAGTTCCGTATATCATCACTGGCAACACACACTGGTCAATGACCTTAGTCTTGAGACTCTGTGGTATTTGCGACGTGAAGATATTGCGAAGCTTCTAGTCTCAGCTATGACTACATATCGTCAGCGAATCGTTGATATTGATGCCGAATCCACCCCAGTCCAGAAGCTTAAACATCTTCCAGGGCGGCGTTGAACAGTTTCGGAGAAATAATGTCTCCCTGTCTCACCCCTCGCTGCAACTGGATAGGTTTCGAATTTTGGTCCTGGAGGCGAACCGATATGGTGGCGTTTTCATACAGACACTTCAACACCTCGATGTATCGATGGTCAATTTGGCACCGCTGGAGAGACCAGCACAGCACAGGTTTCGACTGAATCAAAAGCTTTCTCATAGTCCACAATCGCTAAGATTGTACTCCTCAGTCTTCTGTATAATCTACCGCAGCATATGTATGGGGTCTATGGTACTAAAGCTTTTTCGGAAACCGGCTTGTTCGGGAGGCTGAAAGTCGTCAAACCTGCGTGTAAGACGATTCGTAATGACCCTCGAAAACAGCTTGTAGACATGACTCAGAATTGAGATGGGTCTATAGTTCTTCAGCAGGGCGTTGTCAAAAAGTGAAGAAAAGCACGACCACACTTCTATCTCGTTCTTCGTTACGCCATTGGGATGCAACCATGTCCACTTCTGCTGTTTTGACTTTTTGAAAGAGTTCATCATAAAGAGGCTCTCCTTCTCCATAAAGTCGGCCAGCATCTGACCACGTGCATTTCTTCCTCCGTATCCAAATTGCCCCACTCTCAGCTCACCATAGCTTCGTTTGCACAGTTTCGCGTTAAAGTCCTTCATAACGACGGTATAATGGGTCCTGGTGCTAAGTTAGGCTGTAGAGATGTCCTCATACATAGTCTCTACCTTGTCGTCGGCGCGTATACCTGTATGAACTTCATTGAATACCGTTTGGTGATTCTGAGTATACGGTATGCTACCCTTGTCGAAACGCTCACGATCTGAACCACATTGTTAATGAGGGACTTGTAGACGGGAAACCCGACACCACCCTGGGACAGTTCGTCGCCTTCCCGGATATAGAGCAGGTTTCCGGATCTAAGGATCATGGTCTCCTCTCCCTCTCTTCGGACTTCACATAAACCTACGGTATCCCACCGCAACCTGCTCACTATTTCTTAGAGTTCTGTAAGCTTCTCGTCAG
This sequence comes from Coleophora flavipennella, assembly GCA_947284805.1. Taxonomy (NCBI): domain Eukaryota; kingdom Metazoa; phylum Arthropoda; class Insecta; order Lepidoptera; family Coleophoridae; genus Coleophora; species Coleophora flavipennella. Next base: position 616,473 of record OX369264.1, on the reverse strand, counting down.
TCCGCAGTGTACGCGTGTTGTAAGTTGCCAGGGCCAAAAGTCGTTGGGTTTGGTAGCCTGGCATCTGCCGGGGATTCTTCGCATCCCCCGCCCCGCCGTTACCATGACTGCTACCAGAGCCAGGAATAGCAAGGCCGCCGGGGACTTGGGGCCGTTTTCTGGGTTTGGTATTCATTTAAATTCCTTTAGTCGACTCTTACAACCCCCATTGGAAGAGATGAGATGGTCCTATTCTTAGCCGGGATCCATACGGTAAATCTAGTGTTAGTAAGGAAGTAAATATCCTTTATTGCACACCAGAAAAATTATCGGCGGCCTATCGCTTTTAGCAATTTCTTCCAGTCAACCTTTAATTAACCGATAGGAATTTGTAGGTAAAAAGGCTGAATAAGGGTGGTGGCTGCAGATAACAATAAAACAAGATTGGTACGATACGAGTATGTTATGAATTGTCAAACTTTAAAAACGAGACGTAATCTGCTTTTTACTGTTTAATGCTAATATGTATGTATATAAGTATGTAAGCATACTTTACATCTTCCGGTTCGCAGTCGCCACAGTGTTACTAAAGTATGCCAACTGTTACTACAAAATAATAGAAACTCCACCCCAGCACATATAGCCAGGTATACTTGTCTGATCGCAGTAAATGTGTAAATGTTACAGATTCACTGCACGCCAAGCCCCCGCCGAGGTCCTTTAGGAAATGGCAGGTTCGCAACGTGACCAGAAACGACAAGTACGACATTATTGTGCATTGTCCACACAAAGTGAGGGTGAGTACTGCATGCTCTTCACTTCACCGGTGATTCCGAAAGGAATGCTGTCCAAAGGATAGACGACGGCTGCCCGATAAAACATACCTACTTAAAATAATAAGAAAGCAACAAGCAGACATAAACAATATTCGTATTAGCGTCTCTGTGGAGAAATTATTTTTGTGGTCGTTTCTGATTGCGCGTGGATTTCCTGTCCGCAAATTAGCTAGGGGTGCCTTAACCTTTGCGCATTCTTTTCTCATTTCCTAACAAGGGTTTAAAGATGTTCATGGTATCCATAGGACGGTTCGATTAGCACACTGGCGCCGCCAATAGAAATAAAAAAAAAAAAATGCGTGAGGCACTCGGGGACTGCCGCGGTAAAGCAATTGCATAGCATTTTTTATCAACTTATGCAATTATAATTATTTTTTTATTTTTTATTTATGCAGTATTTACCAGTACCATATAGTCCTTGGGGCGCGGGATGTTTATGTAATAAATGAACACTAAGAAAGTTACACCAGTAAAATTGACTAAGTCCTTTTAGTACCGCAGATCGCTAATAGATGGCACTGTAAGTTTTTTAGAACTCGGCCGAGCGTGGGGTGTTAGGTTTTATTTTCTTTACGGAATTTCTTGACTCGGTCGCCGCGCTCAAAGCCCGCAATAAAAGCTATGCAATAGCTTAATAATTTACTAATTCTTATAGACTAGTTGAAATCATTGAGTATTTTGCGCGTATAGGAAGGCAACAAATATTGTTTAATTGTTATCTTTTAACTGTAAATATTAGCATCAAGTTATTTTTGCAAAACTGTTAAAAGTGGCCACTTTTAGCACTAATGCTATCTGTAACAACAGCAAACTATACAGGGTTTAAGTTTCTACTCATCATACTGAACAACTTTCCCCAAGGTACCCATAGTCAATTCTCAAAAAAAAATTGGACCCTCCGTGCAAAAATGGACGAAATTGGTCGGTCAGCTGGTCTATTTGTATAAAGTTTTTTTTTGTGATTTTAGCAGTCGTAGAACAAAAGTTGTTCAGTATGATAAGTAGAAGCCCCAAAAAACGGGACCTACACCAATTTTGTTACACGTGTATATCATAGAGCTGATGGTATCTTAATAAACTACAGGACCTAACATTCAAATTCTATGTTGAAAATTTTCGTTAAATTGCGAGTAATTATTTTTAACTGATGGCGGCGCGGGCGCTAGTTAGCTGAGGGAAGCCCCTTAATTTAATTCGCGAAACTATCTTAATTGCAGGGTGAATCTGGGGAAGTACTGTTGGAACCGATACCGGAATACCAAGTGGAATTAGGTGGGAGCAGACAGTCCGAGGATAAGATGCGGAGTCTCGCACTCTCCTTGTTTCTACGACGCAATGCTTCGTTACTCAACGGTAAGTACCATTAAGAGGAGTGGATTCCTAGCGCGCTCCATACTAACGTCGCGTCGCCCCGTTCCTATTTGGATATTGATCAATCATAGTTTCAATATTGAATTTTTTTAAGTATACTTCTAGGAACTAATGCCGTGTCTGGGTTTTTTTAATTGTAAGGATTAGTATACAAATCCTCAAATCTGACAAACCACAGTCACTAGCATTAGTTTTAAGAACGTGTTTATAGTTAATTATTACTAGCTTTTGTCCGCGTGGACATCGTTTTTATGACTGTCTTCGAGGGTGAGTGGTGCGCGAGCCGCAAGCGGACGAACTATCCGGGCGTTGTCGAGGAGGACTGCTTCTGCATTGCCGCAGTTATTGGTCTGTCTCGGAGTTCCAGCCGCCTTAGGTGCAATTTAAATTTTCATTATTTTAATTATTGAACTTTGATTGAATAATGTTCAAATAAGAACCAAACCATAATCACACCCCGGACACTCCATACAAACGAGCGAGAAATGATATACATAAAAACAACTGACGTATCTATAGCCACAAATGCAGGTAGGGTTGAATCACACTGGCGGCATTGGTCACGAAATGTTTATTAGATATTTATACTGCACGTAACAATCAACAGTGGCTAAGTAAGTACCTACCTACTTAGTAGGTAAGTTACATGAATAAAATTGTTCTTCAAACATAGCGAAATAGGTACGAATACAACTAAAATCCCCCGCCCGCTAGTAATAGGTCAATGATCCCCGCACTGCGGGTCCGTATATTCGCGCGCAAAATTAAAAAAAACACGTAAGCCTTGACGTGACCTGGAGAGCGTTGTCTTTGAGGTACCGACCGTTGATAATAATTAACAAGGATGATGTGATAAACTTTAAAAATGAAGACGTAGTCAAATTACGTAATCTTTGACGTGAAATCAATGAACTCGTGTTACCGATCGTAGAATCGACTGAATATTATAAAGTTGACTCCTCCGGGAATCAAACACGCAACCTCCTGGTGTGAAGCGAATGGACTAACGATTACGCCACGGAGGCGGTAAAAATCAATGGTTAGTCCATTCGCTTCACACCAAGAGGTCGCGGGTTCGATTCCCGGAGGGGTCAACTTTGTAAGACTCGGTTTGGTTGGTGGTGGGGCATTTTTATAGCCCGCCTGGCTAGCTACCACCATCTTATCTAAGTCTTGCCGCCGAACATCAATATTAACAGCATTGATGTGTTCCGGCTTGAAGATAAGATAGCCAGATCCCCATTGGGGAATCACCATGAGCCCGCTTCCATCTTCGGCATCGTCGTCACTTACCATCAGGTGAGATGATGCCAAGGACTTATCAACTGTGGATTAAAAAATATAAGGTGAAAAACTTAAAAAATTACGTAAAGGTAGGTTAGGTACCTACAATAACAGTCAATATTTTTTTGGAATGCGATAGATTTTTATTTTTTTATTCACAATTGGTAAACCCTTGACAACATCTCACCTGGTGGTAAGTGACGATGTTGCCGAAGATGGAAGCGGGCTTACCAAGATTCCCCAACGCAATGGGGAACTGGCTATCTTATTTTTATGCCGGAACACACCAATGATATCAACATTGATAATTGGCGGCAAGACTTAGATAAGATGGTGGTAGCTAGCCAGGCGGGCTTAGAAAATGCCCTACCACCAACCATACCGAGTCTTAAATTGACCCCGCCGGAAATCGAACCCGCGACCTCCTGTGTAAAGTCAGTGAACTTTGCCTCTGAGCTACGGAGGCGGTTTTATATATTTTACGATGGTACGGAATTGTACGTGTGCAAGTCAGACTCGCACTTGACCGGTTTTATTTCTACACTAGCAAATAATCATATTTAAGAATCTTCACAAAAAAGCAAATTGAATGCGTTTTCTCCAGATACTTGCCTAAGTGTGACAAAATACGAAATAAAATAATAAACTGGCTTTTTGTGTTGCTTTTTATCCAAAGGATATCTGTAAAAGCTTTTTGTATTGCATTTATCATTATGTGAACTAAAACATCAGTTAAATGAACAGTTTACCAAATTTGGATTTAATAATTCCCAAACGAAATCACAGCGTAAGCTCATCCTTTACGTTGGTACCCAATCTACACCCAATCTGCGTGACGGGGGGGGTGAGGTCGACTTTAGAGAGCGGCAGGGAGTGTCCATACTGTACGTTAGTACTAATATACTGTGCCATAATTGTGTGGAGCGCGCTGGGGATACTCTCCTCCTAACTGTTAGCATTTTGACAAGTTCGATCAGTTGTAGGAAATCATTACCATTTTAATCGGCGATTAAACACTAATATCGGGGTGTCAACTCAGACTTTAGTGCATCTAACAATTAATTTGCATTATTTCTTCGTTATTTATTTTGGCGTGAAGAACTAGGAATTGACTTTCTCTGTAACGTCGTCAAAGAGTCTTTTTATCCAATTCTAGAATAAGAATAAATAATTTTTAACCGCCTCCGTAGCTTAGAGGCAAACTTCACTGGCTTTACACAAGAGATAGCGGGTTCGATTCCCGGCGGGGTCAATTGTAAGACTCTGTTTGGTTGGTGGTAGGGCATTTTCTAAGCCCGCCTGGCTAGCTACCACCATCTTATCTAAGTCTTGCCGCCAAATATCAATGTTGATATCATTGGTGTGTTCCGGCATGAAGATAAGATAGCCAGTTCCCCATTGCGTTGGGGAATCTTGGTAAGCCCGCTTCCATCTTCGGCAACATCGTCACTTACCACCAGATGAGATGTTGTCAAGGGTTTACCAATTATGAATAAAAAAAAATAAAAATAATAAGCATTAGTGCGTTAAACAGATCTGCTCTTTATGGTCCTTGTATTGTTTCAAACCTATTACGAGTTCTAAAGTAAAATAGAGCAAAGTCTCAGCTGACTTGTATCCTTGCACTAAACAATGTACCAGTGGGTTACCAAGGCCGACAATGACTCGACCATAAACACTAGCACTTGTAATTGAATGTTTCAGTTCGTATAGACGGCCCCTCGGGGGAGGTGGTGACTGTGGACAACATGCACTACGAGGAGTTGGTGAGGCGGCACGGGGACCCGGCGCCGGACATAGCTAACACTGTCTACACGGCCGTAGACCAACTGCAGGGCTTGCTGCCCGGTCACTACGTCATACAGCATGAGGTGTGGACTACTAGCTCTCGCCCGTTTACCAGGGTTTTAGGGTTCCCTTGCCAAAGAGTACCAACGGAACCCTTTTACTGAGCCTCCACTATCCGTCCTTATGTCCGTCCCGGGCTGTATTTCATGAACCGTAAGGTACACAGTTAACATTTTCACAGAGTATTTCTATTGGCGCTGTAACTAATATTTTAAAAAGGGGCCACCATACAAGTAACGTGTTTTTTTTGTTTTTACGATGGTACAGAGAACCCTTCGAAAGGGTGACGATTTGCTCACTGGTTTAGCCAGCTTACACGAGAGGGTGACGAATCCCTTACTGGTTCAGCCAGTTTACCCGACCGGATGAAGATTCACTTACTAATTCAGCCAGCTTTCCCCAGACGGTGACGACTCCCTTACTGGTTCAGCCAGCTTACCCGAGAGGGTTCCGACTCCCTTACTGGTTCAGCCAGTTTACCCGACCGGATGAAGATTCCCTTACTAATTCAGCCAGCTTACCCGAGAGGGTGCCGACTCCTGGGTAGCTTTGCGTTTCCTTTTTGTTTCACAGGCGGCACCCGTCTGTTAGAGACACTAAAGGCCAATTATGACACATGAGTAGTTCTTATCTTGTTGTTTCCAGCCCAGTCACGGCAACAACGCAATTCTGTATTCTCGCTGCGCGGACCGCGGCGCTCTGTCCCTGGATTTGCAGTGCGCGGCACTGCCCGAATCGGATGAAGCTCAGCAGCTGAAGACTGCGCCGGCTTTGGCGCCCGTTTTACTTCCCATTCACAAGTGAGTAGTCATCGTTTGCAGTGCGCGGCACTGCCCGAGTCTGATGCAGCTCATCAGCTGAAGACTGCGCCGGCTTTGGCGCCCGTTTTACTGCCCATTCACAAGTGAGTAGTCATCGTTTGCAGTGCGCGGCACTGCCCGAGTCTGATGCAGCTCATCAGCTGAAGACTGCGCCGGCTTTGGCGCCCGTTTTACTACCCATTCACAAGTGAGTAGTCATCATTTGCAGTTCAGCGCTGCCCAAGTCTGATGAAGTTCATCAGCTGAAGACTGCGCCGGCTTTGGCGCCCGTTTTACTGCCTATTAGCAAGCCATAAGCACAGTGTAAGAATCCAACAGTCGTCCAACGCCTTAAATGTTTGCCGTGGAAGCCGACATCACTAGTCGCCGGTCACCTCTGACCTTCTAACGAATTGTCGTGACTTGGGCATTTGGGGCTTGACCCCCCTCGCCCCTCCTTTCCCCTCCCCCCTTCCTCCCGTTTTTTAGACTGTGCCGTGTCGGTCCTCGAGGGCTTGTATGCCGGTAATCTTCTTTTCGACGTCCTGGAAAGCTCTTGGTTTGCAACAATAACACCCCACCCTCCGGAACGCAGCACGCTTCTTGATGGCAGGTATAGAACAAGCGGTGGTTCCCACCCAAGATCGTAACACTTGTTGGTGACTTTGTCACCAAATACTCCACTGACTGCAGGGGCACAGCTCTCTTCCCACATACATTTTTATTTATTATGTCATATGGCCTGTGACATGTTTAAGGCAATTACTGCCATTTAGTGATAGCAACCGGCACCAACGGCTTAACGTGCCTTAAGAAACACTAAAACCGTCGAAATAAATGCCACTATAGGTAGACCCGCACTATAGAGGCGCGGCGCTACACTGCAACGAAGCGGTGCGTCCCTTTCTTCGCGTTAGCAATGCGCCGCTCAGACAGACAACACGGTTCTTGGCCTTGCTCGGTCGTCGTGACGGAGTTGCCTCCGGAGGCATGTGTGCCGCGCCGCGCCGCGCCGCAAGTGCGGTTTGGGTCATACAAAGTATACAAATTATATTTGTTAGGTCGCGCCGCGCCTCGGTAATGCGGTTCAACCTTTATCAGTCGAACTCATCCTGGCAATGACCGTGCTTAAGGTCAGCTAACCTGCGTAATCGACGCGAGTATGCAGATTGCACATACCCACATATAATACTCAGTTATTATCGTTCTAGATTTCGCAAGATCCTGCCACTGGCCTTCACCCCCTTGGAGCGGTTTGTGGCCAAGGAGCCGAAAAAGCCCGTCACAAGACAGCGCCCCCCACCGCAGGCCATCAAGGTACGCCACCATTCCGCTCGTGACGTCACCGCTCAGTTTTTATATAGGGTGCAAGTTATGGCGATAAAATGAGTAATCAGAGCAAATTGTTATATTGGAACCCTTGATTCGTGTGTATTTAAATGGAACCCTTGGCTTGTCCGTCTGTAAAATGAAATCCTTCATTTCTCTGTCCGTAAAATGAAACATTTGGTTCGTCTGTCCGTAAAATAGAACCCTTGGTTCGTCCGTCCGTAAAATAGAACCTTTGGTTCGTCTGTCTTTAAGTGGAACCCTTGGTTTACATGTCTGTAAAATTCAACCCTTCGTTTGTCTGTCCGTAAAATGGAACCTTTGGTTCGTGTCTGTAGAATGGGACCTTTGGTTCGTGTCTGTAAAATGGAATCCTTGGTTCGTCTGTCCGTAAAATGGAACCTTTGGTTCATCTATCTTTGAGTTCAGAAGTGGGATAATGCAAACGATTGGTCAGATGAAAAAGCGGAAAAAAAGTATTGTAAACCAAGTCTCTGCAATAATCCAGTATCTTCCATCCCACAAATACAAGAGTTAATGGGGAATCAATTATTATTTATTGCAACCAGTTTTTAATAAGCTCTATTCTTCGCAAGAAATATTAGATTTAGAGCTCTCCATTTGGGCCTGAAACACGGTCTCCATATACTTGGGTAACGTGGAGATCTTTGTTATTAGTATTACTGTGATACTCTCATAGTTGATGGAAGACTGGCTCAAACTATTCCAAAATATTGTTGAATTTATCGGGCAGGGCTATGTTTGGAAATGCTTAGACTCATATAAAGGGTAGTTTGACTTGAAGTAAAATGGTGATTTTGTTCGTGTCCTGTTCAAAAGGTTTATTATTATTAACTTAGAAAAGGTTTATGCGCTTTTTATGGGAACCAGAGTCTATAAAAAGCTGAGAATTGAGAGTTCGACATGAGTACGCGTCACGGACAAAAGCAGAGATTGTATCATTTGCACAAAATAGGTTAGTCCTATTTTTTAATGTCACCAAGAGTTTCCAAACGTAGCTCGGTCTGTGTGCTTGTTTATTGGCGCCAAAGCGCATTTTGTTGATATTTTTTAATGTTTCGGTTGATACTGTTGTTGGTAGTGTGAGGACGCCGGCGGAGATCGACGTGGCAAGGTATCGTCGTATGTTAGGCACGATTCTCGCACTTATTCCCACGCCATACGGGTCAAGTCGACCTCGACGGGCTCTGGACGTAACGTATAACAAAAACTACTAAACCAGAAGAAACTCTGTGCTGTTGGCAACACTGTTGAAGAAACATGCATGATATGAAAAAACGCAGGGTATTGGCATGGTATTGGTAAAGTTTTCATGAAATATTCTTGTCTGTATATTTTGTCACATAATTTATTAGTGATCTGTAACGTCTATAAGAACACCTACAAACTGCAGCAAAACAAATAATTCTGAGAGTAAGACTTATGTTACCATAACACTTCAAATAAATATTTTATTTTAAATATTGCATAATGATCACTTATAAAGAGTTATAAGCCTTATAACACTAACTCATAACGAATAACACTAAAAAAGATGATAGATGAAAATGTTGAAGATTCTAAATCGAAATATCTGCAAAACGAAAAAGAAATTCTTACTTTTTACTTTCGAGCGACTGCGCTGCCGCTGCGGGGCAACCGACGAACGAGTGAAGAAGGTATTGTGATAGCATAAAAATCGAACTTAAGAGTGATTGTCTTACACTGATATAGTCTAAAACCTTATAATTGATCACGCTGAACACGTTTTTAACGAGTACTTAAGTGATTTTGATAAAATTTATATGGGGCCACCCTGAAGGCATATCCTATCCGATAAAAAAAATTATTGAACTCTGATTAGGTACTCTGTAAAAAGTTATGCGTGGTCATACATTGACTTGACAACGTCCTCCTTATTTGAAGTCGGTTGCCAAATGTGCGTCCGTCCGGTGCTCTAGCGACAGCGCCTAAACTACTTACTGTACGGATTTGGGTTAGGGCAATATTTTTACTATGATGCATCCAACACAGGTACAGCGGCGATACGCGTGACGCCTCAACGTGTGGAATGCCTATGAGTGGTGGACTAGGGAACGTTTGTGCAAGGCTGGACTCACACTGCCGGAATTCCTCTCTGAATTCAGAAAGCACTGATTGGCGTATAATTTCATTATGCTTCACTAATATTGTAGCTTTTTCCACATCCAGCCTTTCTGAATGCAGATTATGATTTTTGCGGCTGTGTGAGGCCAGGCTTAGAGACCGACCGAAGAGGATCAACCTTGACACTTTTAGCTGTAATTTTCTCAAAGAAGTCGAAAGGCACCTAAGGTCTCCCGATATATCAAGAAAAGCATATTAGTTTGTTTGCTGGCGCAAGGTTTTATTTATGCCACAACTTAAAAAAATGGCCCAGCAGTACAATACTTTAGTTTTCCAATAATGTTTTAAAATATCGGCATCTGCAACATCCCTGTTTTAAATGAGTATCGATATCGTGTCGATAGTATCGTTGCATCCTTTTTTATATTGAAAACCGTTTTTTTTTTCCTATCTTGATTTTTTTATGTTTGTCATCATAACAAAAAATAATTTGTTTTTTTAAAAATTGTAATTTAATAAAACTTTGAATGTTACTACAACTTTATAGGGCCTACTACACTATGAAGTTCAATATCAAATCCAGGGACAAATACGGCTCCAGCTATTTTAATTAAACTGTGTGTTACTAGAACTTAATAAGGCGTATTGCACTGTGTAGTTCATTATTCGGTAAAAAATGCAACCAACTGCTTATTTGTATTTTTGTTTAAAGCTCTTTTTTTGCTACTAAGTGTAGTGTTTTTTAAGTGTAGTGTTTTTTTTTAAGTTTGTTGATTTATGTATGCCAGAGGGGAAGGTTACGCGGGAAAGTATGTACAGCGTACCTGTTCATTTTTTTACATCCTACTTAGGCGGGGCCGCCGGGAAGAGTGGGAGTCCTTACAAGTTTGCCCTAGGAGTAAGAATATGCTTTTATATCACAAAATTTCTTTTTCGTTTCCTAGAATCATCATCATCATCGTATGAGCCGAATGACGTCCACTGCTGGACGTAGGCCTCCCCCAAGGATTTCCATGACGACCGGTTCTTGGTTTCCTAGAATAATTTTAAAATTTTCATGTTCCTTATCTATGCCGTCTTTATACAAATACTAAGCACTTTTTTAATATTAAATCCTTGATTGGTTAGCCTTTGTCATCACCACACCTGATGGTCAGTAATGATGATGCCGAAGATAGAAGCGGGGTCACGGAGTATCCCCAACGTAACGTGGCACTGGCTAAATTGTCTCAAATGCCGGAACAAACAAATGAAAGGTGAAACTTAAGGTCGTGGCGCAAATTCCATTTGTAAGCTGCGTTTTAGATACCTGAATATATTTAACTTGTTTAGCGCAAAATTTACAAACTTAAAATTAGTAAATAATGAAATATCCTTTTTAATTAAATAAATAAATAAATAATACGGTTGCTCGAAAAGTGGTACATTATATTCTATTTTACTGTGCGCAAAATTGATTTTACCGCATTTTTAAGTTCTAGCTCAAGACATTTCTTGCAAATAAAAAAATATAAAAACCAAAGATACAAAAAGACTTTCGAAGGGATTTTTTTTAAAAAGATAGATTGTTCCTCGTAGAGGTTAGTACATAACGCTAGCTGATTAGATTCTCTTTGGGTTGTATCTTTGTGAAGAAAGGAGTATAAATATAAAAACCTAGGGATAGGTCATCTTTTCCCAAGGTGATTTTAATGCTTATATTATATAATCCCAAGCCTTATTGTAATCTATTTATGGTAAAATTTAAAAAAAACTTACGCATGCATACGTGTGCCTAGCTAAAACATTCGAAATTTTCGTAACCGAGTTGTTTTGTTTAAATACGAATAAAAAAAGAATAGTTAATTATGTGTCATAAAAAATATACATATTATGTGTAGGAAAAACCAAAGTGAGATTACTCCTCCGGACATTTAAAATGAGCCACATGTTGCGTAAAATGAACTTAGGTTGCCGAAACCTTGATAGGTTAGGTGCCCACGTATTTTGTTTTTCTGTTACGGTCGTTTTTATTTTTACCTGTTTTCTCACAACTGTATTGAAAAACGTCGTATGATACATGGGTGTAAAAGGTAAATGAAATACTCGTGACGATGGTAAACCCTCGCTTGCGACTCGGGCTTACAAATATCACTCGTTTGTTTTTACTTTTTACCACCCTTGTATCATAAATAACTTTTATATTACACACCGAACAAACATTACTGAAACTTTTTAAACAAGCGGCTGGTATATAATGATAATGAATGATAAGCTATATTAAAGTTTGTTGAAAATGTAAAAAAACTTGGCTTAGAGGTTAAAATAACACTTTTACCTAAAAATTATTAAATAAACAGCGCTTCGGTTTATGTAATGCTGTAAATTTATATAAATAAATAAACGGTTAAACGTAAGTGATGAAATTCGCGCCTCGACTTTAACGTTCCGCCTTAACAGTAATAGTTGGCGACAAGGCCTGGATCAGGCATGGCGGTTAGCAAGCCAGCCGGGTTCAGAATATGCCCTCCTACCATATGACTTTTGAAAACTATTTACTAGATAACCACTGATCAAATGTTATTTTTAAACGGATTCTGAAAGTCTCCGGACCAGTAGTACCGTTAATCGTACAAGTGGCACGGATTTGTCCCACTAGTATCATTTATGGTACAACTGACACTTCTTATTCCTGCTTATACTATTTAAGGTACAACTAGCACTAATTAGTCCTACTAGTAGCATTTATGATACAACCGGCATTGATTAGTCCCGCTAGTAAAATTTATGATACGACTGGAACTGATTTGTCCAGCTGGTACCATTTATGGTATAACTAGCACTGATCTTTCTCCCACTAGTACCGTATCGGATTCATTATATGCATTCCAAGCGACGGCAACACACATAACCTATACTTGGTAAAATAAAATAAGTTATAGCAGAAGTTTCAAAGAGGCTATCATAATACGTTCTTGTTCTTGGCTCCTTACCTACAAGCGAGTGAACGTGACAGACGAAAAGAACTTTTAACGACAGTACTGCGATAACCTACTTATTTGTTCTCGTCTTTTCTTACCTATAATGACACACTGCAGCAGGGCTTGGAAACCGGTTAATTTACTATGGGAGCTAAACCGGTTTTATAAAGGTTTTTGTTAATATTTTTTCGTATTTTGTCATATTTACTGAAATAAATAATGTGGTAATTTTTTTAGAACTGACATCAAATTGGCTCAAGCTAACTTGTATTTTGGAAAATTAAAATTAACCGGTTTCAAGCCCTGAGCAAGTGAAAGTATTAGGCAAGTTGAAATCAAAAGTGTTTCATTGCATGGGATCAGTATTAGTTGTACCATTAATGGTAACGCTGGTTCAGCGGCTTCTGAAATCCATTGATCTAAAGATATGGCGGGTTTAAGAAATGCTTTCTCACCAATAGTGCTTATCAATACTTTAACTAGATAATCATTCATTGAACGAGAAACTACTGAACGGATACTGTAACCTTTTGATGTAATTTGATATGGATATCCTTATAAAAGATTGTTTATTTTTTACCGTGGTCTAAAACCACTGGTCTTCTCTTCCCAGAGTGACACAAGCCTACGTCACAATAACATTGCCACTTTATTTCAACATAACACATTTCAGACGTTTGGGTAATTCTGTTTACACTAATGGTAGCACAGGATAGCGATGACGTAGGCTTGTGTCAGTCACGTGGTTCGCGAGTCTCGGAAGAGAGTACCGGGCGGAGTTATATTATTGCACCATGGTTTTTACAGATTTACTCCACTTATAATCCTACATTTACATTCCAGAGTCCCCACTGCTTGGGTAAGATGGTCTTCCCGAGGCCACACTTACACGGGGGCCGAGTCCGGATTGATAGAGGAATTATTTTTCTTTAATGATACTCTTTTTTGTAAATTATTTATCATCTCACCTGATGGCAAGTTATGATGATGCTGAAGATGGAAGCGGGCTTACTAAGATTCCCCAACGCAATGGGGAATTGGCTATCTTATCGACAAGCTGGAACTCAGACTTGTTGCATTTCAGATTCAATTTAACATTGTATACCTCTTGGCGAAGAAGCATGTGTAGCTGCACGTGTCATTTTCATAGGGATGACAGAGATAGGCTGATACATGCAGTTCTCTTAGAACACGGTCGCAATGACAGTCACCGAGTCTGTGGCCTCATAAAAAAGATAGAGAGAGGGTTAGGGTCAGTTCACACCGAGACGCGACGTGACAAGACGATGCTGGAAGAGGTCAGTTGTTCGCACTGCGCAGCGCGGCGCCGCGTGACGCTTCGCGATGCCGCGAGGCGCATCGTGAAGCCGTTTAAATTTGCGGTGAATCATACCGGGCCGGTATTACCGGCGAAGCACCGCCGCGCCGAGATGCGCCGCGCTACGCCGCGAGGCATCTCGAGGTGCAGCATGGCGCATCTCGGCGCAGCGTGACGCCGCGGGACATATCTCATTAAAATGTGTATCCTATTGTGTAGTAAATAATGTTATATTTTGTATCACCATCTTAAAAAGTGCGCGCCGCGTCGCGTAGCGTCGCGTGTCGGTGTGAATTGACCCTTACGCATTCAAAAGCAACCAAGAGGCGTGCGCTCCTGAAATTGAATCTTAAAAGGAACAAGTCTACTGTACTGTACCGTAAATGATAAGTCAAATCATTATTAAAGTACTTGTTGTTTCAGTGGCCGAAAAAGAAGCAAAGTAAGAAGAAGAATGTTGCCCGATAACTAACGTTAAAGCATCTCGTCCACTGCTTAGAAAATAAAATGTAATGCGATTGATTACAGTATTTTTATTTTAAACATTTTACATACTTATATATTACTTTTATAATAGTGAATATACAATATTCAAATATTTTTGTGTATTTACACGGACGAGTAGTAATAAACTAGAAGTAACTTCTAAGCGGCCTCGTCGAAATATCCGTCCAGCTGGGTCGCGATCTGAAACAGAAACTTAGTGTCAAAATAATCTTAAATTGTTAAGGTGTGACTGACGCAGTAGCACTGTTGCGCAAGCGCAAGACAAGTGTCGCGCGCCTCGCCCCGCGCACTCTGTCCACACTCGACATCTCAGTAGGCCTTATTATTAATTCGGTATTCGTCTACTAATCATAGAAAACCGGCAAAGTGCGAGTCGGACTCGCGCAAAGTAGGGTTCCGTGGTCTTTTCAAAAATAAATGTTTATTTTAAAAAACAAAACCATTTGCAGTTAGTAATAGAATATATTGTATGCAAAATCTATGAACTTTTTACAAATCGAACTGCACATCTTAAGTTGGTCGACTATTTCTCCTAAACTAAGAAAGCCTACTTAGCCGTGATAGTTTTCTTTTTGAATTCATTATAATATTACTTTCATGTTTTTTTTTCAAATTTCCAAATATAGCGGTTTAGTTGTTAGGGGGTGGGGACACACGACTCCAACAAGATTTAGCACTTTGAAGCCTATTTTTTCGAAAACGGAACCCTTGTTGTACTTGTTGTTGTTGAAAAAGGTTCCTTGTTGTACTACGGAACCCTAAAAACAACATTTTGTTATGAAATTGTTCGTGTTAGTGGCATGTGATTTACGAGGAAAAGACCTCCTTAGTGTAGGGTGGCAGTACTACGCAGAGGGCAAGCTGTACCTGTATCTGGTTCATACCACCAGAATTGGGTAAACGTGGCTTAGATTTAAAGTACCAAACTGAAAACCACATCAAAATTGTACTTTTTGCGTGATGCGTGAAAAAAAAACAGACAAAAACCCCTAAAAATATGTATGATTCCGTCCCAATAATAACCCATCCATACTGTTTTTCTGGAATATTTTCAATGTACAGACACTGACTTTTTTATTTTATATCACTCCCGAGCCTTGAAACCCGGCAATACTGCAAATTGTAATGAAATTATTGTTGTTGACAAATCATTAACATTCCCACTGCTGGGGCCCGGGCTCTTCCAAACTGGGGAAGGTTAGGCCATAACGCACTCAAATTTTTAATAAAAAACTATTCCACACACTGCACGGGGGCCAAGTCCGGGTTGATGGAGGTTGTATAGCTACTGGCGAACCGCATAGTCAGAAGTTTTCAAGCCGCCTATCTGACGCGGCTTGACGACTGTCATCTAGTGATTTAGACCTTCCAAACTAACCGCCGCCGCCGCGCCGGTAGGATAGATAGATAAATATTAAAAATGGATTAAGATATCAAATAGTAAGCATTTTTGGCTTAGGACGAGAAACGCTATTTAAGAAATAATATTTAAAATAAATAGTTTCCTTGTTGCGTTAATTACCCATAACGCACCCACTCCACAAACTCAGGAAGGGAAGGCTAAATAAAGTAATACTGCACACGTGGCGTGGGGAGCGAAGCCAAGGAAGCGCTTTGACAGACCCTACTGTCGATTCGCTTGATCTTGAATATGTTCGTTCGCGCTGGCATCTCGTCAAAAAATGAAAACATTTGTAACGAACCTGAACTGGGCTGTACTTGACGTATTTGTCGGGGTTCTTGGAGAACGGCATGGCGGCGTGGGTGTCGTAGAAGGCGGTGTAGGGCGGCAGGATGGCCTGCTTGTTATCCCGCTTGAGCGCCTCCCGCAGTTCGGGGTCGGGCACGCTGTAGCTGCGCTGGGCGCGCGTGATCTCTTCCCATTCACGGTTGAATGACTGAAATATAAATGTTTGTGTCTTGTAAAACTATTTTAGGCTACTTTGGCTGATCCAAAAGACGTCCAGCTGGATATAAGCCTCACCCAAGTTGGGGAATTCGTAATCGTGTGGTGGCACTGTACGCAGCGCCGACCATCCTTTGTTTCGTTACGACACCCTCGAGAACAGATTTAATTAAAATAAATTCGACTGCATAAAAATGTATCCTACGTCACTCAGGGATCAAGACTAATCTAAACACAGTACACTCCAAAATATATCAAGCCGTTTATGCTGCAGGCTCAGCGACATAGTAATGATTCGAACCCGGTACCTCTGGAAAAGAGCACCGATTCGTTACCGTTGAGCCACCGAGGCTTACCGCAACGGGGATGTTATTAGGGATTTGCCGATCCTTAACCTAGTTTGACAAAAAGTATGTAAAACTGGAACGTTAACGTGCCAAAAATCCTCTAATGGTTAAAGAAACATGCCGGTGACCTCGCTGGCGGCCTCGCCCCACCCGCCAGAACGCAGCACACTGTTTGGCGGCAAGTACAGATGAAGCAGTGGATCTGACGATGGCGAGGAAAAGTGTCCGTGTTTAGATTGACCTAATTTAGCTGATCTGACCACGGCTGGCACGAGGAGTAAACAAAGCTGTTTGATGCGAACAGCACAGAGACCACATCCATCCGAGACCCGTAATGAAGCATTACTTCTAGATACCAACCGAAGTTTTAATGTCGACCGAAAACCAACAGAAACCCACGTATAAACTCCCAAAATATGTTATTTTTGTTCATATATATGTTGAATATGTTTATTCTAATGTAATATTTACTATAGCCAGGTTTTTTCATTCTTAGTCCATTCGGAGTTATAGGAGCGCCTCTCAGAAATCCGAGCGCTCACAAACGATTCTAGAACCTCAAAGTGAAAAGATTAAGAATGGAACAAACCCGCTATGGTAAATATTGTTCTATAAAAATTACTATCCAATAACATTGCTATTGGCGGGACTTGTACCAATTCGCATTTTGTTTTATTTCAATAAGTTTAAATGTCGGTAGAAACTTTAATGGGAAATAATTTGTTTCTCATTGTAATGAATGACTTCACTACCGCATCCAGAGACGCAGAATACGTCATGTTCGCTGATAATTGTCACTGGAGTCAATGACTTGGATCTCAGATCCCGATTAAACAAAGTAATGAATGAAATCGCGGTGCGGCTATCACTCAACGGAATGTGTCATAACGTAGATAAAACTAACATCATACATTCAGTATCAACGGATCCAAAGCAAGATCACAAGTGGTGGACAGCGGGCTCACGTGGACACCGCACGTGGATGCGCTCTGCGCCAGACTTGTATCTGCATGCTACTCACTCGGAAGACTCCGCCCATGCCCAGTGTTCAATAATTGAAAACGCTAAACACGTTAAAAAACCGACTTTCATCGCAACAACTTAGTACATTTTTGCATTATTATTTTTGGTTTTTGTTAATTTCTAATAAATTACTACACCGATTTTGATAAAATTTATATGGGACTACACGGGAAGCACAAGCTTTCAAATAAAAAAAAGAATCATAAAAATCGGTTCACCCAGTCAAAAGTTATGAGGTAACACACATAAAAAAACATACAGACGAATTGAAAACCTCCTCCTTTTTGGAAGTCGCTTGAAAAGTCTATTATGGCTATTTTCACTCCATCTCAACTTACGATCTCGTACTGTGGGGGGGCAGCTGAGAGAGAGAGAGAGAGAGAGCTTTCAGTATGCAAAAACGCGCAGTCAGAATAATTGACGACGCAAGACGTGACCAGCCGGCTCGTGAGCTGTTTATAAAACATAAAATTCTCACCTACCATCTCTTTACATACAGGAAGTAGCAAAACACTTGAGAAAACCGGCCAAGCGCGGCTCGGAGTCACACAAACAGGGTTCCGCACCAAAACTTGAGCTACCAACAGAACATGCTCTGTAAATAGGGGTCTACTTTTTCTGGACTTTGGAAATTTTATTTATATTTCATTTATTTATCGTTAAAATAAGGTCTTACAATAATGTAACTATAGCATGGTACATGGGCCCTGCTAGGGCATGGCAAACAAGATAGGTAATTTGTAATAATGTACAGAAAAATGAGGAGAGACGGGGTACATATATTTATTTTACATGGTTATTATTTTCATTAAAAAAATATAATTTTACTTCAATGTTTTATCGTGCAAATATTATTTTATACTATAGTAACATTTAGATATTAATAGGTTTTTTAGGTTGTAATTTTTTTTAGTATTTCCTTCCGATTTTAAAGTTTTTGGGAGTTTGTTATGCACTACGATACACCTATAAAATAACGGCTAGTTTTGTAGATTTCCAATATTGATGAAGGCAGTACTAACAGGTGACGTCAACGCGTACTACTTCAGTATTCATATTTGCTTAAACTTTTATGGACATAGCTAGCGATTTCAAGTATGTATATACAAGGGAGCGGGAGGATATTTTCCCCTTCAAAAAACGGGCGACAAGAGACTCTTGGTTGTATGTTTAGTAGTATACGTAGACATTTCTTTTGTAAAACGAAGACGTCATAAGCATGTGCGCCGCTGTGCCGCCCCCACGTGATAACGCCGCGGCGTTATCACGCGCCGTATCGCAGCCAAGCGAGTGCGTACGCGAAGTAGGCAGCGCGGGCTGACTCGTCGTATTTATTTTTACAATGGATAGTGCGTAAGTGAATTAAGACAATTTGGTTTTTAGTTTTTCTGTATGCGTGATGTCAAAATTCCTGTGGGAACGGAAGGACTTTTAGATTTTCCTGTAATATATGCATTCAACCAAATATACTCTGATTTTTCAAGTTTTAGGCCCAGTTGTTCGGAGATAGGGGGGGTAAAGAAAATTTTCGCCTATTTTCTTAAATATTGAAGGTATTTATTTACAACTGTTAATTTAAAATTATTTAAAAAATGTATAGTTTAGATTATCACAACTAGCCATTTCATTTGATATGGGTATCACACGATATAGTTTTTCAAATGGTTTTTTTAAATTTTCTAATTTACCCCCTAATAGTGGCCTCCATGTTTAAAATTTATTTATTTATGTTATATGTTTGTCTTTGGGTCACTGACTTACATATGTGTACCAAATTTCAACTTAATCGGTCTAGTAGTTTCTGAGCAAATTGTCTGTGACACACAAAACCATTAAAACGGTTAAAACGGAACCATTAAAGGATCACTCGTGTGTCTGTCCACACGAGTGATCCTTTAATGGTTCCGTTTTAACCTTTTGAGGTACGAAACCCTAAAAACCTCCAACAATTCTCCACGCACGGTGATACATAGCTTTTAACACCAGAAACCGCCGTGAGCTCCAGCTGCCGTTGCGTAGTTTGGCTAATCACAGTCTAGTAGTTATATTATAATACTAGATCAGGCATTTGTCAGGGAAGTACTCTTGCACCAACCCAGTTCCTAATAATGGTCAACGACTTCCCGAGGATTGCAAGTATGACTGAATGTGTACTTTTTGCAGACGACTTAAAGTTGTACATGGAGTTGTCGCTGACTCTGAGACCATGGAAAGAGACCTAGACGCGGTAGCTGACTAAACTGAGTGAACGTAACCGTTTATCTCTAAACATATCCAAATGCAAAGTCATCACGTTCACCCGAAGTCGCGCGCCTTCGCGCACAAGTTACCACCTTTTGGCTACACCACTTGACCGTGTAGAGCAAATACGAGACTGAGGACTCACGACTACACTTCAGAGAACCTGCACAAGTGCATTCAAAACGCTAGGTTTTAGAGTCAGAGAAGCGTCAAGTCAAGTTAACGACAATCCACGCTCTATAACGCATGCGTACGTAGTCGCTTGGTGTATAGTGCGGTGGTGTGGGCAGTTGGGAACCCTACGAGACTAAATACGTGCATATGATAGAAAAATACAACGTCGATTTGCTAGGTAAATGTATAAAAGAACATACGGATACTATCTGTTCCTGTACCCGTCCCTTTTTGTTTGGGCCACTAGACACTAGAGGTTTTTTTTTAAATTAAAAATTTGAGTGCGTTTGGCTGCACCTCACCTGATGGTAAGTGCTGATGCAGCCGTGGATGTAACACGCAAGCTCAAATAGTGCCTATTCACTCTCGTCTTGAAGATTCCTAAATTATACGAATCGGGGAATACAGACGCCGGAAGGGAATTCCACTCCTTGGCCGTTCGCATGATGAAGGAAGAAGCAAAACGCTTCGTGCGAAAAGGTGGAACATTGACGACAAAGGGGTGGAACCGCTCTCCGCGCCTGGTCGTCCGATGATGAAATGGAGAGGGGGGGAATGAGGTCGTGAAGTTCCAGGGCACACTCTCCGAAATGAATCCTGTAGAACACTGATAGACAGGCGACTTTGCGGCGATGCTCGAGGCTTTGGAGCCTGTTTGATACAAGTTCCGAGTCTCCTAGCGCGTCGGTCGATAGAATCCAAGGCATCTAGCTGGTAACGAGCCGATCCGTCCCATAAGTGAGAGCAGTACTCCATACATGACCGAACTTGAGCATGGTATAATAATAGAAGCTGCTCTGGTGTGAAGTAAAGTCTCACCTTCGAGAGGATACCAAGCTTTTTGGCAGCCGTTTTTGCCTTGGATTCAACGTATCTCCCGAACTTCAGATCGGATGTTAAATCAACGCCAAGGAGCTCAAGATGGTAGGAGATCTGAATAGATTCATCTCGGAAAGTAGGAGTCAGGGTAAAAGGACTCCTTTTTGCAGTGAATAGACACGCCTGCGTTTTAGAGGCGTTAAACCTAACAAGATTGGCATCGCCCCAGTCAGAGACTGCCTTGAGTGTAAGGTTCACGCGCTCAATCATGGCCTCTCTCTGAGATAGTATATCCGGACCCCTAGCTCGAGCACTAGACAGGTATCTCTCCGCAACCGTGCTGTCGTCTGCATACCCAAATATACCAGGTTTCAGCAGATCGTTTATGTGCAGCAAAAACAAAGTTGCGGAGAGAACTGAGCCCTGAGGTACCCCGGCATCAATAGCCAATAGGTCAGACGAGCAGCCATCGATGACCACTCCGGAGACGCTTGCAGCAGATGTTGTCGCTAACATAAAGACAGAGTCCGGCGTGCGCTTTAAAATTGTGCTCCAGAGAATAACCCGGGTACTGCAGATAAGCTACATCTGCCGGTCGTCTGATTTGCGTCTCCGTGTGATGTGCTCCAGAGAATAACCCGGGTACTGCAGATAAGCTACATCTGCCGGTCGTCTGATTTGCGTCTCCGTGTGATGTGCTCCAGAGAATAACCCGGGTACTGCAGATAAGCTACATCTGCCGGTCGTCTGATTTGCGTCTCCGTGAGATGTGCTCCAGAGAATAACCCGGGTACTGCAGATAAGCTACATCTGCCGGTCGTCTGATTTGCGTCTCCGTGTGATGTGCTCCAGAGAATAACCCGGGTACTGCAGATAAGCTACATCTGCCGGTCGTCTGATTTGCGTCTCCGTGTGATGTGCTCCAGAGAATAACCCGGGTACTGCAGATAAGCTACATCTGCCGGTCGTCTGATTTGCGTCTCCGTGTGATGTGCTCCAGAGAATAACCCGGGTACTGCAGATAAGCTACATCTGCCGGTCGTCTGATTTGCGTCTCCGTGTGATGTGCTCCAGAGAATAACCCGGGTACTGCAGATAAGCTACATCTGCCGGTCGTCTGATTTGCGTCTCCGTGTGATGTGCTCCAGAGAATAACCCGGGTACTGCAGATAAGCTACATCTGCCGGTCGTCTGATTTGCGTCTCCGTGTGATGTGCTCCAGAGAATAAGCCGGGTACTGCAGATAAGCTACATCTGCCGGTCGTCTGATTTGCGTCTCCGTGTGATGTGCTCCAGAGAATAACCCGGGTACTGCAGATAAGCTACATCTGCCGGTCGTCTGATTTGCGTCTCCGTGTGATGTGCTCCAGAGAATAACCCGGGTACTGCAGATAAGCTACATCTGCCGGTCGTCTGATTTGCGTCTCCGTGTGATGTGCTCCAGAGAATAACCCGGGTACTGCAGATAAGCTACATCTGCCGGTCGTCTGATTTGCGTCTCCGCGTGATGTGCTCCAGAGAATAACCCGGGTACTGCAGATAAGCTACATCTGCCGGTCGTCTGATTTGCGTCTCCGTGTGATGTGCTCCAGAGAATAACCCGGGTACTGCAGATAAGCTACATCTGCCGGTCGTCTGATTTGCGTCTCCGTGTGATGTGCTCCAGAGAATAACCCGGGTACTGCAGATAAGCTACATCTGCCGGTCGTCTGATTTGCGTCTCCGTGTGATGTGCTCCAGAGAATAACCCGGGTACTGCAGATAAGCTACATCTGCCGGTCGTCTGATTTGCGTCTCCGTGTGATGTGCTCCAGAGAATAACCCGGGTACTGCAGATAAGCTACATCTGCCGGTCGTCTGATTTGCGTCTCCGTGTGATGTGCTCCAGAGAATAACCCGGGTACTGCAGATAAGCTACATCTGCCGGTCGTCTGATTTGCGTCTCCGTGTGATGTGCTCCAGAGAATAACCCGGGTACTGCAGATAAGCTACATCTGCCGGTCGTCTGATTTGCGTCTCCGTGTGATGTGCTCCAGAGAATAACCCGGGTACTGCAGATAAGCTACATCTGCCGGTCGTCTGATTTGCGTCTCCGTGAGAAAGAACGGCGTAAGATGCTCTCACTCGTACATTACTACCAGCTGATATATAATAAAGGAGACAATCCACTAGCGCTGGAGCGCATAGGACTGGCTGGCGTCAAGCAGCGCCGCCTTGCGCTGGGGCCGCGCGTTACGCACTCGCAGCGCCCGCGCCCGCACGCACGGCGCGGCTGCCGCGCCAACTGCTAGGGCACTAACGCTGCTCAACTTGATGCTCACTATGCACCCAATTATGGACATATTCTTTGGTGGACAAGGTATTGTGCATCCTTTGCTGAAGCCTCCTGTGATATATACCTACATATTTTCTTAACTTTACTATATTTTAGTGTGGTAACATTATTTTCTTTTTTTCTAATTATTGTAAGTGCTTATCTGTGTAAGTGCTTTAAAATAGGTGTCTGGACTTCATCATAGGCCTAAAATATATAACAAAGTAGCTTCCGATACCCAGAATTCACCGAGCTAACACGTTCGTAAGTTTCAAAAAATTTAGAAGATATTTCACAAAATAAATGAACAAAAAAATAACAAAAAAATGCCTATTTTCGAAGAACTGTATCTTGGGAACTAATGGTTGTTTAGAGCTCGCCTTAGTATCAAATTGTAGCAAATTTAGTCCACTTTAAAAATATTCATAGTGACTATACCAATCAGACCCTTCCTTCACTAAGATATTGAGCAAAAACTAAATAAAAATCCAAAAATTTTATAGTTTTTTTGGCACAGTGCCGCTCGCACAGCACTTTGGAAATTGCAAATCTGGTTTTTTAATATTAATTTAGGTCTTAACAACATATAAAAAATTCATAACGACCGGACCTTTTGCAAGCACGACCCCCTTTTCATGTTTGACCTTACTGAACTATTATTATTTCGCGTCGCGCGCGAGACACTGCGCCGAGCTCCTGGTGCAAACATACGAGTAGGTAATAAGACGGGAATACGAAAGGGATGTACTCACAGAGAACTTATCCTTCAACACCTGTCTGTCCTTGTCTCGAAGTTTGGACGGCAACGGTTCTTCCAAAACTGTGTGAGCCAACAACTTGTTCCAACTGAAAATGGACAAACACGCGTTAAGTTATGCGGAAAAGAGAAAGAAATCGCCAAAGTAGGTGCTCGTAGGTACGTAAAACAAAATATGCACGATTGTGATACTATAGTGTGGCCGTCGAGAGAATGCTGATTTGACACTTCAAGCCTGCGATAGAATGTAACATTCTAATTAACTTCGAAATTTTAAACAAATGAATCTTTAGTTTCCAAGCTTAAACAACATGAAAAAAACATTTTTTTAATAGATAATAGTAACAGAACACATTTAGTTTTATGTTTACACATAAGGACAACAGAATTTGTATTTTGTAATTATATGAAACACTAGTGAAACGGATGTGTTCTATGGTCATTTCTTCTCAATTAATAATAGTGATGTTACAACATGTAACCACGATGGTTTTTTGGCGGGATTTGTGGTGAACGCATTCGTAGTTTAATTTTATTGTTTTTGCATTGCTTTCTGCTAGAGTTTTGTTTCAAAAAGTGGTGCATTTTGATACCAATATTCCCGAACGCAATGAGGAACTGGCTGTCTTATCTTCATGCCACGTTAAAGCTCATCATAAATAATAGCAAACGGCTTAGCGTGCAACTATCGGTCAAGCCCATCCCGCTTATGACCATGCTTACGGTCAGGCCAGTCAACCTACCAACGCGTCCAGGACCACCAAGTCCCACTGAGCTGCGACCGCTTTTAATGCTAAAATGCAATTTGACAAACCTTTGCAAGTATGCGTTCTTGTACTCCTGTATCATGTCGCGGTAGTTCACCTCACACTCGGGCTCCGCCAGCATCAGCACGTCCAGTAGGCCGCTACGTTGCAGCCCCTGGAATTTTGTACTGTTCAATGAATAGAAGAAAAGAGAAAGTAAATGTAGCGTAAATAGGAAGTTTAACTTAACTTAACTATCATCTTTATTCTAAATTAAAAAACACGTCACCTTCCTTCCTTCATGATACACACGCTGGGCGTTCAATGTATTCTCGGTGTCGGAGTGATTTGATATTATTGTGGGTAATTAAAATATATCAACCGCCTCCGTAGCTCAGAGGCAAAGTTCACTGGCTTTACACAGGAGGTCGCGGGTTCGATTCCCGGCGGGGTCAATTGTAAGACTCGGTTTGGTTGGTGGTAGGGCATTTTCTAAGCCCGCCTGGCTAGCTACCACCATCTTATGTAAGTCTTGCCGCCAAATATCCAATGTTGATATCATTGGTGTGTACCGGCATGAAGATAAGATAGCCAGTTCCCCATTGCGTTGGGGAATCTTGGTAAGCCCGCTTCCATCTTCGGCAGCATCGTCACTTACCACCAGGTGAGATGTTGTCAAGGGTTTACCAATTGTGAATAAAAAATAAATTAAAAAAAAAACATTATCTGAGGGTATTCATATAAAATTTCATGTGGATAACTTCATTAGTTTGTTTGCGACCTCCAGTCAAAGACGACGAAAATGAGTGACGCGACAATGTTGAAGAAAATCGAGCGTCGTGCGGTGATTACATTCCTCACTGAACAAGGAAAATCTCAAAAAAGTATCCATGTTCTTCATGGTAGCCGTTTATCAAGACTCTGTTCCCTCATTATCGACCGTACAGTAGTGGTCAAGTGAATTCAAAAAAGTTAGGGAAAGTAACGAAGATGACCCCCGCCCAGGTGGGCCAATCACGGCGGCTACCGAAGAAAATGTGAAAATTATCGAAAAACTTGTAATAGAAGATGCACGTGTTTGCAGAAATAACTAAGCTGTCCGTTGGTACTATACACAATATACTACGTGATTATCTCAACCTTATAAAAGTCAGTGCAAGATGGGTGCCGCGATTGCTCACTGCGCTTCAAAAGAAGGCGCGGGTTGACACTTGTAAGAAGTTTTTAGAGCTGTGTGGCGACGATCCAGCAAGTGTTTTCGAAAGGTGAAACGTGGGTTCATCACTTGATCCTGAGAGTAAAAAGGAGTCAATGCAGTGGCATAAGAAAGGATCAGACCCTCCGAAGAAATTCAAAGTCACTCCATCGGCTGGCAAAATCATGGCCACAGTTTTCTGGGATTCTAAAGGAATACTATTAATCGAGTACACAAAAAAAGGTGAAACTATCAACGCAGAAAAATACTCAACCATTTTACGCCGTTTGAGAGAAGCAATAAAAGAAAAAAGAAGAGGAAAGCTGGCAGAGAAAGTGCTGCTTCTTCATGGCAACGCACCGGTTCACACTGCGCGGCTCTCCAAGGCTGCTGTACGAAAGTGCGGTTTCGAGGAAACTAACCACCCCCCCTACAGCTTGCACCTGGCCCCATTGACTACATTTATTCCCAAATTAAAAAAGACCTCCGGGGAAAGCGATTTGCTGACGATAATGAGCTCAAGTCCGCTGTAAATAAGCATTTTTCGAACCAAGAAGAAAATTACTTTTTTAGGGAATAGAAAAACTTATTTCGCGATCAAACAAATGTATTGATATCATGAGAAACTACATTGAAAAATAATTTTTTTTCAAGGTTTTATCTTTTTTCTAACATACCCATACCGAGAATATATTGAACGCCCCTCTTAGATAGATAAATGCTTTTATTCTACTAATATTATAAACGCGATAGGATGTGTGGATGTGTTTGTTACTCTTTCACGCAAAAACTACTGAACGTATCTGGCTGAAATTTTGTAGGTAGACAGATTAGGACCTGGATTAACACATAGGCTACTTTTCCCACGCTCGCGAGCCGCTTGTGCCTCGCGCACTGCGCACCCCTGAAAAGTCATAGAAACGTCCACGCGGGTGAAGCCGCGGGAAACAGCTAGTATGCTATAATCATGTCAACAAAGACGATTTAACTGCGGTATTGGAGCATTGCGCCGACCGACCGCACTCTAGCGCCACTGATTGAATCGCTCACTATTTGAATTATAACTATGGTTCAAGAACAAACGTGCAAAAGATCACTTTGGGACTGGCTGCGGCCCATATATAGTGAGGGATTTAATAAGAACACAACATTGGCACTCATTGGAGACTGTTTTTTTCATTCATATCAGCTCATATACGTCCCCACCGAGGGGCTCGAGTCTACAATGAATTAGGGCAATCGGGCCTTAGTCGACCACGCGGGCCCAGTGCGGCTTGGTCGACTTCACACACAACCTGCGAGTTTCTTCGCAGGCGTGTGCAGGTTTCCTCGCGATGTTTTCCTTCGCCGTAATAGCGTCGGATAAACGTACATTTTTTTTTATATGAAATCGAATTGGAAGACACATTGGTACGTGGCAGGATTCGAACCACGGCCTCCCGGACTGGAAGCAGCGGCCCTAGCCATTACACCATCGACCCTCCCTCTCCTCTTGGAGACTGTAGTTACAGTCACTTGATCTGATATTAACTAGACTATCCAAGGTGAGTCTACGTTTTTTTAGGGTTCCTTACGTCCGAGGAACCCTTATAAGATCACTCATGTGTCCGTTTGTCACACTCCATTTTCTCCGAATCTACTGGACGAGAAAAAGTTGAATTTTAATATTGGCTTTTCCTGCGTACTTTTTGCATTTTCGTTTTTAAATAAAAGAAGGCAATAATTCAAATAATGATGAGGGCGCTAGGGTGTGGTCGGCGCCCTATTAACAAATAAACGATGACGATCTTTGTCGTGCAGACCGCCACTAAGCAAAGGCTTACGTGGCCTGGTGAGTGAGCGAGACCGATAATGACGTCACTACGAGTACAACCAACATACACCCACCTGAAGTAGATACAAAGTGTTGTTGAGTAAAAATATCGCCTTCAGGGCGTCCGAGTACTGCTCACTCTTGCTCCTCAGCGCCAAGTTCAGTTGCGCAAGCACCTTGCCTGGGAACAATAAATACATAAATAATTTCCGAACGTTTTTTTTGTATTTCTTAGAAAAGAAGTGCAAAGCAAAAACTTTTACCGTTGGAAAGGTTCTGTACAAAAGATGTGCTAGCAAATATTAATATTTTAAAAACTGTAAAAGAGTGTCTGTACTGCTACAATAATAAAAGATTGAAAGAAAGATAAAATTATAGAAACAATTATTTGTTTTCAAAGCAATCGGCTAACTTTAATCTCTGTTCTTAATTTTGTAATGAATATTTTTATTCAAACGTCGTCGATAAATAAATTAAAAAAGAATGTTGTGCATTTTTATTCATAATTGTTACATGGCATCGTTTCACCTGATGATAAATGGCGATGATGCCGAAGATGGAAGCGGGCTTACCAAGATTCCCCAACGCAATGGAGAACTAGCTATCTTATCTTCAAGCCCGAACACATCTATGCTGTAAACATTGATGTTTGGCAGCAAGACTTAGATAAGATGGTGGTAGCTAGCCAGGCGGGCTTTTAAAATGCCCTTCCACCAACCAAACCGAGTCTCACAAAGTACGACTCTGCCGGGAATCGAACCCGCCACCTCCTTATTTGAAGCCAACGAACTGAACCATTACGCCGCGGAGGCGGTTAATATGTAAACTCTTTTTTTCCTTACTTGTCTTATCTCGTAAACATATATGGCGTCCCTATGTCAATGTCACTGAAAATAGCTTTTCATAGGGTGGGAAACAATTGAATGAACTGAATGGAAACCATTGAATGAAATGAATGTTAGTCGTGGTTGATTCAATGATGTTAAAGATTTTTTTCTTACTTGTCTTATCTCATCAACAAAATTTGTACTTCATTTAATCATTGAATCAACCAAGAATAAGAGTTAGTTCATCCAATGGTTCCCAACCCTACGCCACATTTAATGTGGCGTAGGGTTGGGAACCATTGGACACATTTCACAGTTCATGAATCACAGCCTGGTGACAGACGGACGGACGGACAGCGAAGTCTCAGTAATAGGGTCTTAGGAATATTCTGAGACAGTACGACATTATTTAGGAAACAACTTCTGTTTTTTAGAATTTGGAACATAATCTCGTTATCCGACGAGAAACTCGCCTAAGCCTAAACTAAATAAATAACTTATAAAATACATGTGAATATAAGTACCATAAAATAATTAAAACATAATTATATTTACTGTTTGGAAAATAGTTTGAAGCTTGAAAAAAGATGATAAGAAACTCTCATTGCTGGTGAAATTGCTTTGCAGTCTACCATTTTTTCCTGATAATTTTGTATTTTGGAAACAAATGAAAACTTATTCCCGAATCTCCGTAAGTACTAAATTCAGGAACGCAACAATATTTCGTTTTTCTGTTTTTATTATTAACAGGTTTCTTAATGTAATCGTGAGCCATCTGATTATATCTAAAATTAACCTCACCTTATCCTCAACTTAAAGCAAAGTGTCGTTCTTAGAAACTTCTTCATTTCGCCGCTAGAG
The DNA here is from genome assembly GCA_947284805.1 of Coleophora flavipennella. Classification (NCBI taxonomy): domain Eukaryota; kingdom Metazoa; phylum Arthropoda; class Insecta; order Lepidoptera; family Coleophoridae; genus Coleophora; species Coleophora flavipennella. The sequence continues at coordinate 587,112 of OX369264.1, read as the reverse complement.
GCGCGCGGAAAATCTTTGCATCGCCAATAATCTTGCCATCACTTTCTGTTTGAGTACATAGGCTGTATATCAGCCGTGAGACGTCTACTGCTAGATAATTACACTCCCGCGGATGGCAGACTTTTGCCAATTTTATAGACTATAAATAAATAGTGTTTCTGTGATTTTTATTTCTCTGGCTGATGCGAGTAATTAAATTTGCTAAACTTTGAATAAAAACTATCAAAGATGACCTAATTTAATAAAAGATATATAGTCAAGAGTTTAAAAAGCTTCTATTTCCGTCATTTTTCTATTTCCCTAGCTGTCTAGAGTAATAAAATAAAAATTACTAAACTTAATGTAATAAAATGTTTAAAAACTATCAAAGATGACCTAATTTTTAGCTCGCAACAACAGTTCAAAATCATTCATTCAGTCATTCACTTCATCCCTTCTCTACACCAAAGCAACAAAACAATCATGTCGATTTTTAATCTGTGACAAAATCCTTTATCAACTACGCAATTTTATGGAAAAAGTGTTAAAAAATGTATAAAATAATAGCAGTTTTCAGTGTTAATTCATACGTCCACGTCGTACTTACCATTTACAATGTTTCTTAATCTCAAAACTATCAAAGATGACCTAATTTTTAGCTCGCAACAACAGTTCAAAATCATTCATTCAGTCATTCACTTCATCCCATCTCTACACCAAAGTAACAAAACAATCATGTCGATTTTTAATCTGTGACAAAATCTTTTATCAATTACGCAATTTTATGGAAAAAGTGTTCAAAAATGTATAAAATAATAGCAGATTTCAGTGTTAATTTATACTTCCACGTCGTAGTTACCATTTACAATGTTTTTTAGTCTCATAATGTGTATGGTGTATTCGGAAAGTGGTGTTTTTTGTTCAAGCGGTGTTTGTTGACAACATAAGACAAGTAAGGAAAAAAAGAGTTTATGACATCGTCACAAATTGTTATGTAATAACCGTTTGTTTTCCAAATGAAATAAATAAAATCAGTGATTATTGGAATAAGTAAGAACATTATCGGCGACGACGTCGCATCGCCAACAACGTCGCGCGACTTCATGTTTGAGCGCTGAAGGAGGTGTGCGGCGTGCGGTGTGCGGTGCGCGGTGCGTGAGGTGTGACTGTACTCACGCATGTAGATGGCCAACAGCGCCGCGTCCCGGTCCTGCGCGGAGGGCAGCTGGCCGGCCGCGCGGGAGTACGTCGGCTCCGTCACGAGCGCGTTGCCTGTCAACATATTCAATTCAATATCTTTATTTCAGACCACAAGTCGTCGTCGTCGTTTCTCGTCCACAAGTCCCTGATTAACAATGTGGTCCAAATCGTGAGCGTTTCGACAAGGATAGCATACCTTATACTCAGAATCACCAAACGGTATTCGATGAAGGTCATACAGCTATACGCGCCGACTACGGAACACTCCGATGAAGAGGTAGAGACTATGTATGAGGACGTCTCTACAGCCTTACGTAGCACCAAGACCCATTATACCGTTGTTATGGGGGACTTTAACGCAAACTGGGCAAACGAAGCGAAGGTGAGCTGAGAGTGGGAAAATTTGGATATGAAGTAAGAAATGCACGTGGCCAGATGCTGGCCGACTTTATGGAGAAGGAGAGCCTCTTTATGATGAACTCCTTCTTCAAAAAGTCAAAACAGCGGAAGTGGACATGGTTGCATCCCAATGGCGTAACGAAGAACGAGATAGACTTCATCTTGTCGACAAGGAGGCAAATATTGATGTCTCCGTGATCAATTCAGTCAAAACAGGAAGAGATCACCGGATGGTCAGAGGCACATTGAATCTAAGGACCAAGCTAGAAAGATGTCGATTGATGAAGTCTACGCTCCGACCGGCGCCCATCCAGCTCCAAAACCCCGAGAGCTTTCAGCTCGAGTTGCTCAATCGTTTCGAATGCCTAGGAGACTACGAGAATGTGGACGATTATAATGACAGATTCGTGGAAATTGTCCAAACGGTCCGGTCTAAGAGTTTTAAAACTCGCCGTTCAAACAGAACCAAAAAAATCTCTGACTTCACCGGCAACCTCATGGAAGAAAGACGCAGATTGGTTTTGCAGTCCTCTGAAGACGCTTCTCAGTATCGGCAACTAAACAGGCAGATCTCTAAGTCCCTGACTCGCGATTTACGACAATATAATACAAATTGTATTTTAGAGGCGATTGAGCACAACAAAGGCTCAGAAGTGTTCGCGAGAGATCTGTCTGCTGGACAAAGCCAACTGACCATATCGTCTAAGACTGAGTTGCTGGAAGAAGTTGAGAAGTTCTATGGACAATTGTACAAGATCACACGTTTGCCTGTCAGCGATCTGGCTGAAGACCCAAGAGCCAGACTAACCCGACACTATACCGAAGATATCCCGGACGTCAACTTGTACGAGATTAAAATGGCTCTCAAACAGCTCAAGAACAACAAGGCACCGGGTGATGATGGAATTACGGCTGAACTTCTGAAAGCAGTTGGATCACCGGTACTAAAAGATCTTCTGAAGTTATTTAATTCCGTTATACTCGAGGGACAAACGCCTAAGGCATGGCACAGAAGTGTGGTCGTGCTATTCTTCAAAAAGGGTGACAACACCCTGCTGAAGAACTACAGACCCATCTCACTTCTGAGCCATGTCTACAAGCTGTTTTCGAGAGTCATTACGAATCGTCTCGCACGCAAGTTTGACGATTTCCAGCCTCCCGAACAAGCCGGTTTCCGAAAAGGCTTTAGTACCACATTCATACGCTGCGGCAGATTATACAGAAGACCGAAGAGTACAATCAGCCACTATGCTTGGCGTTTGTGGACTATGAGAAGGCCTTTGATTCAGTCGAAACCTGGGCTGTGCTACAGTCTCTCCAGCGGTGCCAAATTGACCATCGATACATCGAGGTGTTGAAGTGTCTGTATGAAAACGCCACCATGTCGGTTCGCCTCCAGGATCAGAACTCGAAACCTATCCAAATGAGAGCGAGAGATGAGACAGGGAGACGTTATATCTCCGAAACTCTTCACCGCCGCCCTGGAAGATGTTTTTAAGCTTCTGGCTTGGGGTGGACTAGGCATCAAAATCAATGGCGAGTACATATTCCACCTCCGATTCGCTGACGATATCGTGGTCATGGCTGAGACTATGGAAGATCTAAGCACAATGCTCGATAGCCTCAGCAAAGTCTCTCAACAAGTGGGCCTCAAAATGAACATGGACAAGACGAAAGTAATGCTAAATGTCCGTGTCGCACCCACCCCTCTAAAAGTTGGAGACTCTACACTAGAAGTTGTTGACGAATATGTATACCTGGGACAAACAGTCCAGCTAGGCAGGTCCAACTTCAAGAAAGAGATCAATCGACGAATCCAACTCGGCTGGGCAGCGTTCGGGAAACTTCGCAATATCTTCACGTTCCAAATACCGCAGTGTCCCAAGACTAAGGTCTTTGACCAGTGTGTGTTGCCAGTGATGACTTACGGAACTGAGACATGGTCGCTTACTATGGGCCTCATAAGAAGGCTCAAGGTCACCCAAAGGGCAATGGAGCGTGCTATGCTCGGAGTTTCTCTGCGTGATCGAATCAGAAACGAGGAGATCCGCAGGAGAACTAAAGTAACCGACATAGCTCACAGAATCGCTAAACTGAAGTGGCAGTGGGCAGGGCACATAGCTCGTAGAACAGATGGTCGATGGGGCAGTAAAGTTCTCGAGTGGCGACCGCGCACCGGAAAACGTAGCGTAGGAAGGCCTCCCACGCGTACCGACGACCTGGTGAAGATCGCGGGAAGCCGATGGATGCGGGCAGCGCATGACCGGTCGTCGTGGAGATCCTTGGGGGAGGCCTATGTCCAGCAGTGGACTTCCTTCGGCTGATATGATGATGATGAATTCATAACCACACAAACAATTATTCCTTGTTGCGTCAATCAACCAACCATATAAGTTTCAGGCATAAAAGTGATAAGTTTGAGTATTAACAATAGTAGATTGTACAACAAGAGAATGAAACAAGGCATTTTACCCAAGACGTTCATTTAGCAAACCGAGCCGGTACGGCGAGGGTGGATAGTCACGTCGAGGGTAAAATGGTTTTGCAAGCGCAGGACCGGTCGTCGTGGAAATCCTTAGGGGAGGCCTTTGTCCAGCAGTGGATGATTTTTGCCTGATATGATGATGATGATTATTTCAGACCAAGAGACAGTCCATATGATTTTGTTAGTAACAATGTCCTTACAAACTATGTTAGAAAATTAAACATTAAAAATCAAATACTAAATTATAAACAGCATTCAAGGACAAACAGCCACGTGCGCCGTTGTCCAGCATGCCATGATGCGACTATCAGCGTCCATGCGACCAGCTATTATCTTTAGGTAACTGTTGGTGCGCTGTCGCTGCGGATACCAGCGATCCACTCCTCCAAGGGTTTACAGTACGCTATGTCCTAGTACAGTGTGCGGTGTGTACTCACCGACAGTGTGCAGGTGTGCAGCTAGAGTGTGCAGGTGCGCCAAGGTGGCCGCGGCGAGCTGGTGCACGGTGCCGTCCACGGCGCCCGCCGCGCTGTCGCTGCGGATACCAGCGATCCACTCCTCCAAGGGTTTACAGTACGCTATGTCCTAGTACAGTGTGCGGTGTGTACTCACCGACAGTGTGCAGGTGTGCAGCTAGAGTGTGCAGGTGCGCCAAGGTGGCCGCGGCGAGCTGGTGCACGGTGCCGTCCACGGCGCCCGCCGCGCTGTCGCTGCGGATACCAGCGATCCACTCCTCCAAGGGTTTACAGTACGCTATGTCCTAGTACAGTGTGCGGTGTGTACTCACCGACAGTGTGCAGGTGTGCAGCTAGAGTGTGCAGGTGCGCCAAGGTGGCCGCGGCGAGCTGGTGCACGGTGCCGTCCACGGCGCCCGCCGCGCTGTCGCTGCGGATACCAGCGATCCACTCCTCCAAGGGTTTACAGTACGCTATGTCCTAGTACAGTGTGCGGTGTGTACTCACCGACAGTGTGCAGGTGTGCAGCTAGAGTGTGCAGGTGCGCCAAGGTGGCCGCGGCGAGCTGGTGCACGGTGCCGTCCACGGCGCCCGCCGCGCTGTCGCTGCGGATACCAGCGATCCACTCCTCCAAGGGTTTACAGTACGCTATGTCCTAGTACAGTGTGCGGTGTGTACTCACCGACAGTGTGCAGGTGTGCAGCTAGAGTGTGCAGGTGCGCCAAGGTGGCCGCGGCGAGCTGGTGCACGGTGCCGTCCACGGCGCCCGCCGCGCTGTCGCTGCGGATACCAGCGATCCACTCCTCCAAGGGTTTATAGTACGCTATGTCCTAGTACAGTGTGCGGTGTGTACTCACCGACAGTGTGCAGGTGTGCAGCTAGAGTGTGCAGGTGCGCCAAGGTGGCCGCGGCGAGCTGGTGCACGGTGCCGTCCACGGCGCCCGCCGCGCTGTCGCTGCGGATACCAGCGATCCACTCCTCCAAGGATTTCAGGCACTGGACAACAACGTGTTTAGTCTAAAGCAGACTATACAATAATATAATATATATGTCGCAGGCATACAGTGTAATTCGTCATTTTTCAAATGGTCTGGCAAATTGTAAAATGCCATACGCAGATTTCTGCTATTTAGGGGGGACGGGGGAAGCGAGGCTCTAACTGTATAAGAACGTTTAGAGAGCCAATTTTATAGCCAAACGTAAATTTAGGGAGAACAAATATGGTGTGCCCCAAGGGAGTATTTTTGGCCTACTTTTGTTCTTGTATTAATGAAGGACCTACCCACTGATATTCATCAAAAATGTATACAATATGCCGATGATACCACAATAACTGTCCAATGTGTTAACAAAAATAATTTTAATGACGATATTAATAGAGCACTGTCAGAAGTAATACAATGGCTGGATAATAATAACCTTAATGACGTAACGAAAACAAAATTAATTCAGTTTATTACATATAATGCATCTCCAATGTCAATTTGTGTATTTCACAAAGGTGACATGATAGGAGAAGTGGATTTTACAAATTTTCTTGGCATCGTCATAGGCAAAAATTATAACTGGAAACAGCACGTTAAATCAGTTTGTTCAAGGACTGATAAGTTTGTTTTCGCTCTAAGGAAAATTAAGAATGTAGTTTCTATTGAAGCAGCATTAGAGGCTTACCACGGATATGTTGGATCTGTTCTTCGATATAGACTGATATTGTGGGGTAACTCAGTAAATGCAGATAAGGCTTTTATTGCACAGAAAAAATGTGTTAAGCAATATTTGGAGCGTACGTTCTAGATTCGTGTGAGCCGCTGTTTCGAAAGAGTAATATTTTACCACTACCAAGTCCGTATATACTGGAAATCTGTTCATTTGTTAAAAAGAATTCTCATTTATTTAAAACGAAGAAAGAAATGAAAATGCACAGCTCTAGATATGGTCATAAATTATATAACCCAAAAGTAAATTCAAGTCTATGTCAAAATAATGTACATCACATGTGTATCAAAATATATAATGCACTGCCAGATGATATGAAAGAAAACCGTTACAATGATTTAGAGTGAGACAGAAAAATTTTTTTGCTTCAGCACTGATTTTATTTCATTCATGAGTTTTTTACTATTAATAATGTGATTGGTGACATTTTATTTAATCTTTTATAGTTTTTAAAAGAGATGTACATTTATAATAACTATGCTTTTTCTTACACATTATTTAAATTTTTATTATTATTTGTTGATTAATACACTTAAAATTATTTCATGAATCATTAATTTTGTATATTTTTTGGACTAATAAAGTGATTTTATTTTTAAATAGGTATAATAAATAGATGTTTTCCGCTTGAAATATTTATGTCTGTTTAAATTAATAATATATATTAATAATTTAAATGTAATCATAATGAAATAGAGAATACGATTTTTTAATATAAAGTAGATACTTAAAAACAAACAAAAAATGAAGCCAACTGTTATATCACTCACGACTTGCCAAAATCAGTTTTGCAAGCAAAAAAGGATGGAAAAAACAGATACAAAAATGATAATGAAAAAACAAAAAGATCTGAAACACCAAGTCCAGGTAAACCGAACAAGACCCTTAATAAAATCCAAAGGAAAGATGCATTTCAGTTCATGCGCTAAAGATCTTACTCGCTGTCAGACAAGAACACTTATAAAGTTCAGGCGATTTAGAGCCACCTGATTTCAGCCTGCCTATTGTTACAAAAAAAACACTAAATAGAGTAGTAAGAAACATGTTGCACACTGCGAATACTCTTGATATATATGACATATCCGTTAACATTGTTATATCAGTATGGCCTATTATTGCGGATATACTAGTAAAGTTAATTAACACAGTTTTTTCCAGTAGAGTCTATCCTGATGCTCTAAAAAATACTCGAGTGTGTCCAGTATATAAAGGAAAAGGAGAAAAGACCCAGGTTGATAGTCATAGGCCCATTACTATCGTTCCACCATTTTCAAAAATTATGGAGTCAATTATATCGACAAGTCTAATGGAATACTTGGAATCCAACGATTTACTAACGGACAGACAGTACGCGTATAGGAAAACCAAGTCCACTACAACGGCAGCACACCAAGTTATAGATTCTATTATTACGAGTATCGACGATAGGTATAAAACTGCTGCTATATTTTGCGACCTAACAAAAGCGTTTGACGTTATTAAAAATGACTTGTTACTGGAGAAGCTTAAGTTCTATGGTGTAAAGAACAGCGCTCACCAGTTGCTGCAATCCTTTTTAGCAGATAGGAAGCAAACTGTAGAAATCAATACAGCAGGAAAAAGGCTTAGGTCAGAAGCAGGCGATGTGACTATTGGTATTCCTCAAGGTTCAGCCCTCGGAAACACTTTATTTTTAATTTTTATTAATGACCTGCCGCACTCCGTCACGGATGGTATAGCGGTGCTTTTTGCTGATGACACAACCGTAGTTTTATGTGCGCGAACATATAAGCAACTAGATGCAAAAATTACCAACACCTATAATCAACTACGCGCGTGGTTTTCGTCAAATGGTTTGGTACTAAATGCGGCCAAATCCAATTTAATAGTCTTCTCTGCACGCCCCATTCAAAGGCAAATTGTTATCAATTGCCCAGTTCCCCTATGTGAAAAATGTAGATTTCTAGGTTTCACACTAGACCCAAACATGAACTGGAAAGAACATGTGCAAGCAATATGTGTGAAGCTCGGCAGCGCTGCGTATGCCCTACGAAAGCTTTAGTGTCCAACGTAGTTCTAAGGCAAACTACTTTGCACATTTCCAATCCCTAATATCATATGGAATCATACTGTGGGGAAATTCCACCGACTCTAGTCGTGTGTTCGTTCTGCAGAAGCGAGCACTGCGAGTCCTATCTGGAACCAAACCGAGGGAAACGTGCCGCACCATCTTTGCCCAATATAAAATAATGACGCTTTATTCGCTGTACTTGTACGAAGTAATAGCTTATGTACGGAGGAACTTGTCCACGTTCGAGCGTCGCACTGGCGGCGGGCACGCACTGCGCAGCGTGGGCCGGCTCGTGGCTGTGCCGCGGCGAACTGAACTCGCCACGAAAAACCCGCGCGTTATCGGACCCACCTACTACGAGCACCTTCCTGCGGATCTAAGGATTGTCACAAATGACGATTTGTTCTATCTCCGACTAAAAAACCTTTTGTTGGATAATGAATTTTACAATGTCGACGAATTTCTACAAAAGAAATTCTAACCATCATTATGATGGATTTACTATTTTGTTTTGACATCCCATTTTATTTTATTTTGACTTATTTAAATTTGTTTTAACACCTTATTTTTATTGTGACATTGATTTTATGAATTTTGACGATTAAGTTACACTTTGACATTTTTAATTAATATGTAATTGGTAACATGAAATAAATAATCTAATCTAATCTATAGAAACTAACACATTGTCATCAAAAACCGGATATCCAATACAACTATACAAACCACAACAAACAAAATATCTCCCACCACGGCTGATCTCCGTGGGAGATTTAGACCGCCACCCTCTAATGAAAAGATGCTAAGCATATAACAGCGCCACATTGAATACGAGAACCCTCCGGACCCATGAAAACTTGCTGGAGCTTGAAAATGCCTAAAGAACATAAAGTTCGATATTTTAGGTATAAGTGAGATGCGGAGACAAGAAGAAAAAATAGAGGAATACACAGACTACATCTTATACCAAAAAGGAAAAACAGCTGGGCAGTTTGGAGTTGGCTTCTTAATTAAACGTCACCTGAAACAATATATCTAAGAAATAATAGGATTTTTTTATAGACTATCAGTACTCAATGTGGAACTACCAAACTATAAAAAGCCGTGGTCGATAATACAAGTCTACGCGCCTACCGAACAAGCAGAAAAATCTATATTGGATTTATTTTATTAAGATCTATCACTAACAATACGTAAATATATGGAGACCCACATTATCTTAATGGGTGACTTTAATGCACAAGTAGGAGCAAGACTAAACCTCGACGAATATGTACCTGGGATGTTTGGTCACGGGAAAAGGAGTCGCAAGGGACAGAGACTGGTCGAATTTCTTTTGGAACACAACTTAATAATACTTAATTCCATATTTAAGAAAAAAAAATGGATCTGGATGTCTCCTGATGGAACATACAAGAATGAGATAGACTACATAATAACTAACCACCCAAAAGTTTTCACGGACACAAATATCATAAAAAAGCTGAACTTCAACACAAACCATCGTATGGTGCGAAGTTCATTCAAGAAGGCCCCAGAAAAACTATCACGGAAACACATAAAAGCAAATGTACACAATCAATCAAGGGTACCCTACAAAGAAGGCGAAACTGACTACCAAGGGATTACACAACAAATAATCAAAACGACAGATCCGATACGGAAATATGAAATCCTGGAAAAACATCTAACAAATTACTGCACTGCAAACAAAAACCAGAAGACTCAGATATACCAGCGATCAAACTCTACAACTTATAAATTTAAGAAAAGAGTACGAAGTAAGAGTATAACACAACAAACTAAAAAAGAAAACATCAAGAGGATAGCAGAAATCAGCATGAAAATTAGAGAAAGTATCAGAAAGGATCGCAAAATCAAACGGCTAAAAACACTGGAATTCCACATACAAAGAACTGGAGGTATTAAAAAAGCTTTGTGAAGCAAGAAAACAGTGGATACCAAAACTAAAGCGAAAATAAAAGCCGATTACAAACCGGACGAATATCAACGAATTAGCTACCCCCACTTCCTCACCCAACTCTATGCAGATCAGGAAAAAACAGTCAAGTTTACTGCGAACGCCCACAACCCATCAACTCCTAAAACCATAACTGACCCTGTCCCAGAAATTTTATTGATTGTAAGCTAGCCCTTTGAACATGGCGGACGTAAAATCTTATTCAACGAAAAGGGAGTTGGCAAAAACTGTTTTTTTTTTTTAACTGTAAATGAGCAAACGAAACGAGCGATATTAGGTTCCGTCCGGTTTGATTGATTATACAGTGAAAGAACCTCGCGAAGCGACGCTCCCCCCCATGGGTAGCAGAATGCCTCGCAAAAGAAGAACTCCTTTTTGTAAAAGGAACGTTCACGGCATTATGATTCTTCTAATTTGACAAGTCGGAATAAAAATGGAATGACCCCGGGAAAATTTTAGGGCCTGATTAAATTGTATGACGCGAATGTCGTGTCTCGCCCCTTGTATGAAGTTTTCGGGGTGCGAGGACACTAAAGTTCAGCAAAGTGACTCACGCTATGCTGGCACGCGTTCAGTATGTTGGTGTAGGGCGCGGGCGCGGCGGGCGACAGCGCGCGCTCCACGTCCGGCTTGAGCTTGCAGAGGCGCTCCAACAGCGACCAGCAAGCGCCCGCTCCGCTGCACTTGCTAGCACTTCGTCTAGCCCGGGAACACGCGCGCTGGAAAGAGGCCCATCATACTACATTAAAAACAGCGGAATAACATGACAGCACCATACTTCGTGCTATATTTTCAAGATTTAAATATTTCATTAAGGCTTCCAAAAATTGTATTAATAAACAAATAAAATTGGTTTACTTGCAGGCACTTGTTCCGTAATATAATCAAACCGGAAACCCACCCCGCGGCTTCGCCGGCGTTTTTAAGCTATTGCATAGCTTTTATCGCGGGCTTTGAGCGCGGCGACCGAATCAAGAAATTCCGTAACGAAAAACCCTAACACCCCACACTCCGCCTACCATGTAGCTCTGCCGAGCGTGACGTAACGTTACCGCGTTCTAAAAAATTTACAGTGCCATCTATTAGCGATTTGCGGTACTAAAAGGACTTAGTCAATTTTGCTGGTGTAACTTTCTTTGTGTTAAAAGTTGATAAAAAAATGCTTTGCAATAGCTTTACCGCGGCAGTCCCCGAGTGCCACACGTCTTTTTTCTACAGGATCACTTGCTGGGCTTATCTGAGGATACACTAAAAATTTTATCACTATCGCTCCAGCCGTTTTGGAGTCCATATGGAACACACATACATACACATATCGACTTATAACATAGATTACATTTTTAATTAAGTTACTTAAAATTGACTTGGCTTAGGATATAAAAAAGTAGCGAAATCTAGGGAAGGCCTTTACCTAGCAGTGGGACAGCGTGGGCTGATAATAATACTAATTATTTTTTATTAAATTATCTAAGTATGTCAGACTTCTAACTTGGTCACTTCGATTCTATTGTATTTTTTATCTGGAGAACACCTCACTGTGACGATGAATTAGCAACATACGGCGCTTAGAATATGTGTCGAAATTTCGTGTTTCATAAAACTTCAAGTCATTTATGCAGTAGAACTCATATTAACGTCAAAACGGTAGGACAGGGAATCTCTTTCATCATAACCATACCACATATCAATTGCTGTCAACTTCAATATTCTTCATGAAATTAAGGAAATTTACCTCAACATCAGCCGCTAAGACTGCGAAGCAATCCTTCAGCGTCTGAGCCACTAGCGATGGCAACCTAGCCACTGGCACGAGCCCCAGCAGCTGCCTCTGCTCGTGGCGCGCCAGGCGGCACACGCACGCGGCGACAGACCCCGCCATCTCCGCCTCGAACTCGTCTGCTGCTTCACTGTCTTCTGTATCTGTTTGACAAAATGTCTACTTTAGTTTAAAATATATGTGTCGAAAAGTCGTCATCATCACACAGCCGTCAGGAATAGGCCTTCCCGAAAAATATTTCTTGAGAACTTTACTGCTTCAGCGGCCGTCCATTCTGCGTGCCATTTTTAAAATGAAAACTTCTTAAGGCGCGCTGGGCATTTTTGGGCAACCACCAGAAACACTCGGAGGGTCAAAGCTTATAAAACTGTAAAAAGTTTTCACTTCTGTCAGTACTCCCGGAGTAGTTAGGTTTTTGTAAAAATATAAATTATACAGGATGTAACAAAATTGGTGTAGGAGCCGTTAACTGAAGTATCTGCTCATTATACTCAACAAATTTTCCCAAGGAATTCATAGTAAATAAAAAAAAATCGACGCTCCATACAAAAATGCACAAAACTTGTCAATCAGCTGATCAATTGGTATGGAGAGTTCAAATTTTTTGCGAACGACCCCAATGTCCGATGTTATGCTGTGATTGTTTGACGGACGAACGGACAGAACGATTTTATAAGGGTTCCGGTCGCATACCGTCCCCGGGACCCGGAAGGGAGGGTAAGCAAGCGCAAGCGAACACCGCGAACCTTAAAACTAAAATGGTCCCTAACAGCTCTGCTACCACACGAAGAGGGCAATTGTATACTATTATTAAATGCCTACTGTTATTAAATGCATTCAATGATTTTTATGTATAACTTTTCGTGTTATATTGTTTTCAGGTACTAATGACAATCTGGTTTATATCAAGGATTTCATTTTGACGTTATTAACTAATTATTGTTTATTTCTTGATTCTTCACAAATGACATTGTTATTATTATTTTATGATTATCCGAAAGAGTGTAATTTGCACCTATTTTGAATTAATATATTGAATTGAATTGAATGCGTATTGGCTGGCCGCGCTGCCTGCCGGGAGCTCCGCGCCGACCGCGCCAGGCAAGCTTTTTTTTTGCACGCGGCACTTAACTCGTAGAGGCTAAAAATAGCATATCGCGTCATCGTGTACCAATGAATGCGATTTTAACCATATTCAACCAATCGACTTAGCTGTATTCATTTTCTCTCGATTGAAACCAAACAGTTGCACCACACACAACACCATCAAATTAAAAAATATTTTTTTCACAATTAATTTAAAAAAAACTTTTTTATGGAGTCAAAATTTTTGTTCTAGAAATGAATTCATTGTCTAGAGTTATCTAAAAATAACATTGTACTTGTCCCTAGTATCTAGAGTCTAGGAGATATAAGCCTTAAAGAGGCGTGCAGCAGAATCACTTCGCCATCAGATATATCGTAGCGGGCGAGGTGTTCCAACACTTCTAAGCTGAATGTCAATAAATTATGTACACTAGGAGTTTATTTTAACCCACAATTGATAAGCCCTTGGATCATCTCACCTAATGGTAAGTGACCATGATGCCGAAGATAGAAGCGGGCTTTCCAAGATTTCCCAACGCGATGGGGATCTGGCTATCTTATCTTCAAACCGGAACATATCAATGCTGTTAACACTAATGCTTGATGGCAAGACTTAGATAAGAGGCGGGCTATGAATATGCACTACCACCAACCAACCTGAGTCTTACAAAGTTGACCCCGCCGGGAACCTCCTGGTGTGAAGTGAATGAACAAACCATTACGCCACGGCGGCGGTCCACGGAGTTGCTATTAATATCAGAACAAGGATTGTTCGGTTTCAATTCGCATAATAACGCGGCAGCCGTAGGTACGTCATAAATACATGAGAAACTGTCGTAAATGCGAGCACTGGCTTGAGTCGATCAAGTTTCTTATCAGCAAATTGCATTACTTGAGAAATATTGCATTACTCATAGCCGGGTGGCGCCGCGGCCTCTCGGAGGCGCACGCGGCGCGTTGGCGCGAACGGCGCAGACAGTCACTCAGACACGTCTGTACGGAAAGGCCGAGTCGGAGGTTTTTGGCGCGAATCTCAGGCTCGCGGAGGCTCGAGGGCGAGCCTATTACGGAATACGCACACGGAAGCGTAAAGACAATACAAACTGAATAATTGTGGTGTTCAGTTCATACGGAGAGTGAAACACAGCCCGGTGGTGCGTGAGGACGTGCCTACAGTACGCCTTTGACAGACACGCGGAAGGCCGCGATCGAAACACCAGGGACGAGGCACCCGGGCCCCGAATACATTGTTAATTTAGTGCGGCAAGGCCGCCACGGTATTACGGATTCCTGGTTGCTATTTTTAGGAACTGTGCGCGTTTCGAATACAGAACGTTATGATAACGACGTGAAAGGCGTGGCACAGCGGTGTGTTGATTGACACGTGGAGCCGCTTAGGGACAGGCGAGTTTATACGCCAATAGCTGAAAGAGCGGCCATATACAAAAGTGTTCAGTTACGGAGAACAGTTTTATTGGTTTGTGGTTAGTGTAACCCAATACCTACGGACCTTTGAAAAAAACTTTATTTGTTTGTGTAATATACCTACAAGCTTGCTTATTTATTTGTATGGTCCTTCGTATAATGTCCGAGTCTCATTTGGACCAAGTATGGAATGTCTGTATTTTAGGTCGAGACATTGGACATAGTACGAATTTAGTTTTATGTGCCTGGGAGCGGTCGGGGTGGGTGCCCGGTGTTGATTTGTCAACCCCTTCTCCTTCTTCTCCAGGCAGGCTGGTAGCAGAGAATATTAGGGACTTTCGTACATTTAAGTTTGCGCGGTGATACTGCTTGCGCTTCGGTGAGCTTCCCTTTGTCCCAGGGACGTAATCGGAACATCTTATTCGGCATAAATATCTGAGCAGCAGATTTTTTAATATGTTATATTTTTGGGAAAAAGTATCTTATGACAATTTGTATGAAGAACATATTGAAAAATCTGCTGCTCAGATATTTATGACACCTCTAATGAATCTACTTAGATCTAGTGTACATTATTTATTGAACACTTCGCCCGCTGCGATATATCGGATGGCGACTGTACGCTTGCCTGCCGATGCCTCCCGGCCTTAGTACACTGAAGAACACCTAAGGAACGGCATAACCACAAGTATGAACTCTTGATTCAAAATCAAACGGTAGGTAAATCAAACGGAGGGTATATCGCACTAAACCTACTCACAGGAGTCGTTCATAGACCGCCGCGGTCCAATGGCCAGCCCCGTTGACTGCTCCAGCGTTTGCGAAGCTTTCAGCATTATCTTGTTCGCGCGCTTCTCGAACCTAAAACAACGGTTGTGTTATTTACTTACAACAAGAACACTCTAAATCCCTATATCTAGTAACTAGCGTTACTTCATTTATGAGCGACACCTAGCGACAATGTTGAATTTTTGCATTAATGATTCATTTTAAACTCTGTTTCGATTTAAAAAAGTGTCTACAGTACAATTACGAAGCAAAATTATTAAGTCTTAAGCAAAAAACATATTAAAAAAATGCTGGCGCCATCTAGTTTTAATATACTTTAACTATCTGGCGCCATCTTTAAGACAATATTTTGGACTACGGTCGTCAGTATAAAGGTCAGCAATCTTTTGTCGTGGATTAAATTATCTTTAGTTACAATAACAGTAGGAAAAAAATCGTCTTTAAGGTCTTAATTTATAAGGTGTCACCCTTGTAATTAACTATGATGATTCTAAATAACTTTTTCCAAAGAATCTTTATTCAATTCGCAAAAAAATTTTTGAACTTCTCAATGTATACTCCACGTCGTCGTCACCTACTCGTACCATCAGGTGGCTTACCAATTGTGGATTTGAAAAAACAAATCGATCAGCTGACAGGCTAGCCATATAAAGGATGGGAATAACCATTTTGTGCTAATTGAAAGATGTTTAGCATCACCAGTGAAGCCCCTGACCAATTTCCCCAAGAATCTGTTATTTTCCCCAAAACTGACCAACAATATTATAACTTTATCTATACTATAATATTATAAAGAGGAAAGATTTGATTGTTTGTTTGTTTGCATTGAATAGGCTCCGAAACTACTGGATCGATTTGAAAAATTTCTTTAAAAAAAGCTACACTATCCGCGGCTGCTATAGGCTATACTATAATTTCAAAAAAAATTGGGATCCTTACTAAAACTCTAATAATGTAACCCAAGGTGTTAAAACTGTCCTAAAAAAACTTGCATTATCTACAAAAACAATGTAGTGTGCGGTGTGCTGTATACTGTAGTTTAGTGTAGTGAAGTGTAATGTAGTGCAGTGCAGTGTAGTGTAGTGTAGTATAAGGCAGTACGAAGTTCGCCGGGACAGCTAGTTGAATTATAAACTAAATTCAACTCTACATTTAAGGCTTTTTCCAACTGCAAATATACCTGCATTTATTTTATGTAACAAAATTGGTGTAAGAACCGTTAATGGGGGGTTCTGCTCATCATACTGATCAACTTTCCCCAAGGAACTCATAGTCAACTCTCAAGAAAACAATTACCCTCCATCCATACTAAAATGAACTAGTGGTCGATCAGCTGATTGATTTATATGAAGAAGAAACTTTTTTTTGCGATTTCAGCAAAGTCATAGAACAAAAGTTGTCCAGTATGATGAGTAGAAGCCCCTTTAACGGGACCTACACCAATTTTGTTACACTCTGTATACCATTGATTGACAAGCTCCTAGCATCATTTCACCCTCACCTGATGGTAATGGACGCTGATGCCGAAAATGGAAGCAGGCTTGCCAACATTTGCATGGGGAAATTAACCTTCTTCTATCAATAAAATAAGCTTAGGTCATTTTTGAGGCAGCTGTTTCAACTGGTACCTGTCAAAAATTGTTTAACCTCGGTCATCGAAGTATGATTTCCATTCCAATAGGAAAACAACTTAAGCCTTAAAAGAATGAGGTTTGAAATGAAGCAAAAAAAACTTACACTTTTTGTATTTTGCTTGTTTTCTTCGTGGTGCTGTCTGATCGATGCAGCATGTTTTTGGTTCTCTGCAAAAACAAAATTATAACAATAAAAATATATATTTGCTGTTAACTGCTACCAGAAACATCTTAGGCCATCCCATACAAGGAAAAGGGCAGAGGCGGCTGAAGATGGAACGAGAAAAAACAAAAGCATACACAACTCTGAGAACTGGTACTGATTAGTCCACTCGCTTTACACCAGGCGGTCACGGGTTCCATCTCGGTGGGGTCTAACTTTGTAACCCATGGTTTTATATGCCCACCTGGACAGCTATCACCATTAACAGCATTGATGTGTTGCGGTACGAAAATTACATAGCCAGTTCTTCGTTACGTTGGGGAATCTTGGTAAGCCCGCTCGCATCTTCGGCATCATTGTCACTTATCATCAGGTGATGCCAAACGCTTACCAATTGTGGATAAAAAAGATTTAAGAAATGGTGAGTCGCGTAGACTTAGATCTCAATTAGTCCATTTACGCTGCAAGTGATGAGTTAGCGGCTGCCGTCGTGACGGCTAGAACGGCGTTATTGACGCTGCAAGTGATGAGTTAGCGGCTGCCGTCGTGACGGCTAGAACGGCATTATTTACGCTGCAAGTGATGAGTTAGCGGCTGCCGTCGCGACGGCTAGAACGGCATTATTTACGCTGCAAGTGATGAGTTAGCGGCTGCCGTCGTGACGGCTAGAACGGCGTTATTTACGCTACAAGTGATGAGTTAGCGGCTGCCGTCGTGACAGCTAGAACGGCGTTATTTACGCTGCAAGTGATGAGTTAGCGGCTGCTATCATGACAGCTAGAACGGCGTTATTTACGCTGCAAGTGATGAGGTAGCGGCTGCCGTCGTGACGGCTAGAACGGCGTTATTTACGCTGCAAGTGATGAGTTAGCGGCTGCCGTCGTGACGGCTAGAACGGCGTTATTTACGCTGCAAGTGATGAGTTAGCGGCTGCCGTCGTGACGGCTAGAACGGCGTTATTGACGCTGCAAGTGATGAGTTAGCGGCTGCCGTCGTGACGGCTAGAACGGCGTTATTTACGCTGCAAGTGATGAGTTAGCGGCTGCCGTCGTGACGGCTAGAACAGCGTTATTTACGCTGCAAGTGATGAGTTAGCGGCTGCCGTCGTGACGGCTAGAACGGCGTTATTGACGCTGCAAGTGATGAGTTAGCGGCTGCCGTCGTGACGGCTAGAACGGCGTTATTTACGCTGCAAGTGATGAGTTAGCGGCTGCCGTCGTGACAGCTAGAACGGCTGTTACGACGGCAGGAAAAGTAAAAACGTAAACCACGTAAGCACAATCTAATAAATCCATACAGTCGTCTTAACGGAGGCGTCTAGACAGGGCAATGGTGCGGGAGCCGGAGGGCGGGACGGGGAAGTTCGAGCCCCAGGTGCCATAGTCACCGTTGTTCAGAAGATGGGGACTTTTAATAAAATCAATACATTTAGGCGGCGGCAGGGGAGGACGTGGTTAGTGATTATCGTGTTGTGACGTTAGTATGATTAAGAATACGGCTGCTCACTGATAGCACATCTCCACTCACAGACCTAGATCTGAGGTAGTCTTTGAATGCTGTGAGTGATGAGTGAGTGGCGAGCGTCCGAACAGCCAGCATGGCCACGGCGCAGCATCGGCGGCGGCGGGAAGTATATCTGATAAAAAAACGGCTACGCACGGATAGCGCATCTCCACTCATAGACCTGGATCTCAGGTAGTCTTTGAACGCTGTGAGTGAGGAGTTGGCGGCGGGCGTCCGGACAGCCAGCACGGCCGCGGCGCAGCACCGCCCCGCGGCGGAGAGCCAGCCGGCCGCCGCGCGCAGGGACTCCAGGGACGAGCTGTTGGTGGAGCCGCTGTTGCTGACGCTCACGCTCTCAACGCTTGAATCTGAATCAATTCATAAATTTAATGAATATGTTACTGGCAAACAGTTCAGCCATTGTACAAAACACGTAGTCATACTATACAATGCCGATTGCCGAGTGTATATGAGTGTCTAGTGTAGGCGAGTCCTATATACATTTATATTTGCACTGAGGGCAGGGAGCTCCGTAACCGTAACCGAAACTATCGAATATCCGATATAAAATAATATCCATAACCGTAACCGAATCCGATATAAAAGTTTCGGATAATATCGGATAGGGGCGGAGCCTAATTGCGACACGTTATGACAGGTTGTTTTGTTGATTGGCCGGGCAGCGGTCGACACACGCGCGCATTTTTAACCAAATAAAACCATTTTATTAGCTATTTATATTTTACTTCTGATATTCCTTAAAAATCGAATATTCTTATCCGAAACTAACGGATAATCCGAAATAATTTCATAATCGTATCCGGTATAATAATTATTTCTATATCCGTATCCAATGTGTATCCGAAATTTCATATCCATAACAACCCTGACTGAGGGTAACACTAGTGGCTACTAAAGTTTAGGGTTGAAGGTTGAAAGAAACTCCGAGTTTGGGCTACTAAATGTATATTCTCTTGACGCGTGTTACGTGTACCAGGAGCGCTGGCCGACTCCCGACTGGCCATACCAACAGGTAGGTACATAAGTATGCTTACAGGTAACAATACATATAAGCTTAGATACAGTATGTGACATTGTATGCCGTTACACCGAGCTCGTCTTGGCACTGTATAATAGTAGTTTATGAAACTGTTGCACAACGAGGGGTACTAAAACACGAGAATGATTTTTAAAACCGAGCCTTGACGAGGTGACCAGAAGACGGACGCGTAACGTAAATAAATTAAGTTTAAACATGGGAGCCACTTTTGGGGGGTAAATTAGAAATTTAAAAAAAGATTTGCAAACTATATCGTTTGACATATCAAATGAAAGGGCTTGTTATGAGAATCACAAATATTTTTTTACGAGTATAATTTCAAAATAAATTGTTTTGAAGTTATTTAAAAAATAGGTATAGCGCAGGACCGGTAGTCGTGGGAATCCTTGGGGGAGGCCTTTGTCCAGCAGTGAATGTTTTTCCGCTGATATGATTATGATGATGAAAAAGTAGGTGAAAATTGACCCTTATCTCCGAAATTACTGCGCCTAAAATTTCGAAAAAATCACAGTATATGAGGTTAAATGCATAGATTACAGGAAAATCAATGAGAAAATCTCAAGTCCTTCCGTTTTTACAGAAAAAATGAAATTTTCTAAGTCCGCTCATTTTTTAAAGGTTCTTTCCCACGTTTAAAATAATTTATTTAGGTTACATGTTCATCTTAGGGTCACCGACTTACATCATCATATCAGCTCATATATGTCCCCACCGAGGGGCTCGAGCCTACCCTGAATTAGTGCGGGTTGGTCAACTCCACACACGAACTTCGAGTTTCTTCGCAGGCGTGTGCAGGTTTCCTCACGATGTTCTCCTTCACCGTAAGAGCATCGGATAAACGTATATATGAAATCGATTTTCGAGAACACATTGGTACTCGTACGTGACAGAATTGGAAGCGCGACCTCCCGGACAATAGGTAGCGGCCCTAGCCGTTACGCCACCGACATACATGTGTGTACCAAGTTTCAACTCCATCGGTCCAGTGTTCCGGAGCAAAGTGGCTGTGACAGACGATTATAAGATAAGATAAATCTTTATTCAGAATAAAGTTACGCTACGAATGCTTACAGTGACCCCACACTAGGCAATGCCCGTATCGTGGTGGCCATAAATACGAAGAAGAAATCGAAGAAGGTTATCAAAATAATACTCAAATTTCCAAGCATGTAAGAGAAATAGTAATTTATGATACAAGGGTGGTGAAAAGGTAAATAACAAACGAGTGACATTTGAACGCAGGCGAGAGTTTACCATCGTCACGAATTTGTCATTTACCTTTTAGCATAAATAACTAACTATATATGACTTGGGGCTCATATTTTTTTTCAGACATTTGTCACTTTGTTTTTTTACCTATAAATACACAAAAGTGTATAGTTATTACAAATAATATTAACTATTCATTATTTTATTCGTATTTAAAACTTTAACAACTCAACTCAGTTTTACGGAAATTGCTCCATATTTTAGCAAGGCACACGAACGCATGCGAAAGTATTTTAAAATATTATCATAAATAAATTACAATGAAGCTTGGGATAATGTTATAATGTATAATGTGTAACCTATGCGCTTCATTATTATTTATTCTCCTTTCTTCACAAAGATATATTCCAAAGAGAATCTATTCAGCTAGCGTTTTGTACTTAACCCCTCGGATGAACAACCTCTCTCATTTAAAATTCTCCTTTGTCTTAAAGAAGATTCTGTAACTATAAATATATTCTTAAATATATATATTCTTTAATATTATATTCTCCTGTATATTTTTTTATTTTCTAGAAATGTCTTGTACCTCCTGGCTAAAAATTAAAAAAAACTAGCAAAGTAAAAAGCACGTGTGCGATAAAAAACTATTTTGCGCACAGAAAACTAGCATATAAAATAGCACTTTTCGAGCAGCAGTATTGAAAAATATAATATTTAATCTCCTCTCCCTTATCGTTTGCCACAATTAACCGTGCTTTCGTTTTTGCCTAGGTATTACCAAAATAAAAAAGTTGGAGTAAAGCAGGTGATTAGGCAGTGAGCGAGCTGTTAGGTTTGATATGATAGACGAAGCGAGTGTGCCTCGGCAGCGACCGGCCAATCAACATCACTCGTTGCCCCTAGGTTATAAATATTTCTTTATCTACTCTCATATCGTAAAGTTCGCATTATCAACTTCAAAACGAGTTTATATTGACATACTTTATAAACACAATACCGTAATTTAAAAAAAATACATTATAACATTATTTTGTTAGAGAAATAATGTTATAATGTATTTTTTTTTTCCATTACGATACAAGTTAAACCAAAGAGATAATATCACCAACGAAGTTCCATATCAATTTTTTTTTATTGGAACGCACATACGTTTCGCGCCATTTTTACAGAAATATAAAAAGTATCCATTCCAATTTTTACTTGTCTGTGACAGCGCCCGCTTTAGCGCATGCGCGGTGATGTGTTGGTTTTTCATTGAATTTTGTCGTAGATACTGAATTTCGTGGATAATTTTCATTCTTGTTTAAAAATGTCTGAGATCAGTGAAAGCATTGTTTTTACCTGTCTGTGACACCGTCCGCTTCAGTGCAAGCGCGGTGATGCGCTGGGATTCAGCGCTATGACACGTTTTGTTGTAGGTACTTACTGAATTTCGTGGGATTTTTTTCTAACTCTTAACTTTGATCTTTGTATTTTAGTTGATTCAATCCCAATGTATGAGATTATATAAAGAAGTGTATGAAACTCCACATAATTTGGTCTTAAAACACTCGTGTAATGCTATAAAAACTTACACTCGTATTTTAAGAACCCTTAATAAGCAACAGTTTCATAAACTACTATTATAGTAGTCCCTATTACTGTAACGGATCTACAGGTAAATACAATTTTCAGCCGCGTATTCAACACATTGCCGGCTGAACATTTGGTATTGTACAGAATGCCTCGGCAAAGTGCAAATTAAATTATATTTCATACTTCGTCTGCACATTACAGGCATTCTATAGAATTCCTAAATATTCTATAGCACACCAGTTAATACAGATTGCCGGTAACAAATATACTTTTGAGACAAACTTCTTTCGCGGCGCGCCAACATATAGGCACGTTAACTTTTGTTCGCACAGTATGTGTTGGACGTACCCTCCTCCAGAGCAATCATGTCCATGATGGTGGTGGGCAAAAGCGGGCGGGTGTTCCGCGCCAGCAACTCCTCGAATGCGTTCTCCAGCTTCTGGACCCCGGTGTTGTACAACTGATTCTGTGTTAGGACAATGTGTTTAATTTTATGGATTAAAAGAAGTTGTGGATTTAAGTGGTAATAGGTCTACCAGTAAAAAAGCGTCGGTGGCTCAAACGGTAACGACTCGGTCCTTCTAACCAGAGGTACCAGGTTCAAATCTGGACGGCCAATGTACCAATGAGTTTTTCAAAACTTACGTACATATACTTACCGATTGCTTTAACGGTGAATGAAAACATCGTGAGGAAACCTGCACACGCCTGCGAAGAAACTCGCAGGTTGTGTGTGAAGTCGACCAACCCGCACTGGGCCCGCGTGGTCGACTAAGGCCTGATCGCCCTGATTCAGGGTAGGCTCGAGCCCCTCGGTGGGGACGTATATGAGCTGATATGATGAGGTCTACCAGTTAGGTGAGACATTGCTCAAAAAAGAGATGCGCGGCGCAGTTGGGTAATAGAACTAACAAATTCTTTTATTTCTAGGGTTTGTAAGCCGCCTGTGGTGGCCGTCGAAAAACAAAGGACACTTGACAGCGTTACGGACTCAGCAATATAGGCGGTGATGGATGAGCGTAAACATGTTAAAATAATATTTATGATTTACTATTAACTAGCTCTTGCCCGCAGCTTCCCCCGCGTGATCACCTTTTTATGACTGTCTTTGAGCTTGAGTGGTGCGCTAGCGAGCGTGGACATGAGTTTTCTTCAGATCCCTCAGGAACTATATCGGGCTGTTCTAATTAGTAGTCTATGTCAATTCCCACCCCCTTAACCAATGCTATACAAAATAATTTTCTAAAAATCTGAAAACTGTTAAGTACAAGCTATATTGCATTGTCACACGATATACATATGCATGCAAAATTTCAGCTCAATCGGAAACCGGGAAGTGGGTCACATTTAACTTGCAAGATTCCACCCGAACAAACATACATATATTGCAAGTTTTATTTAACAAGTTCATAATATCATCATATCAGCTCATATACGTCCCCACCGAGGGGCTCGAGTCTACCCTGAATTAGGGCGGGTCTTAGTCGACCACGCAGGGTGGTCGACTTCACTCACAACCTGCGAGTTTCTTCGCGAGCCGTGTGCAGGTTTCCTCACGATGTTTTCCTTCACCGTAAGAGCGCCGGAGAAAACGTATGAAATCGAAATTCGAAAACACATTTGTACATGGTAGGATTCGAACCACGACTTCCCGGACAGGAGGTAGTGGCCCTAATCGTTACGCCACCGATGACGTTGCCACCGGCGGCCGTTAGCTTACTACTTATTAATAGTCGCTGTTGTAGGGACAGATGTCGTGTCGCACACATGTACAAACACACCCGCCCACGTGAAGGTAGGTATAATAGGTGGGTACTTACAATATTCTCTAGTTCAACACTTTGAGGGTTGTTCTTATTGAAGTACGCTTGTGCTTCCGATAATTTATCTAAGGCCTGGAATGAAAAAAAATACTCGAATTAATTATTCTTTTAACTGATAAGAATAATATGTGGGGCAGGCAACAGAGATCAGGACGAAGATCATCAAGAAGAACAGTCCGATGGTCAGAGGACATCGATGCAGCACCGGAAGTTGGTGGGCGAGACTGGCGAGGCACCCCCACCACCAGGACACATGGCGTGCACAACAAGAGGCCTCAACCTAGCAGTGTGCCAATCGGATATTTATCTATCATAATATCATCTGATATAACTCACAGAATCGCTAAACTTAAGTGGCAGTCGGAACAGGTGGCCGTTAGGGCAGTAAAGTTCTCGAGTGGCAACCGCGCACCGAAAGACGTAGCGTAGGAAGGCCTCTCACTCGCAAGCGCAACTGGTTACGATAAAATAAGACGAAATTTTCGATCGCAACTGTTTTCGTACAAAGACGTAAAGTATACGATCGTAACTGGTTACGAACCAGTGAGTTCGTACGCGGCCGAAGCTCCCACAACACTGTAGTGCCCTGACTAGGGTCATGTGAATGTACTAAATATTGTTTAAAAAAACTTGTAACACCCTGTCAACCACATGAAAATAAATGAATATCCATGTGAGACGGGCCGCTGTGGAAATTGGGTATTTGACACTATCAAAAATCAATTATAAAATCATCATCATCATCATATCAGGACGTCCAATTATAAAATATCATTCACTAAATAGCATTTATTATTGATATTGCATTTGATATTGTTTTAATCCTTTTTAGGGTTCCGTACCTTTCCGTGAGGGTGCCAACGGGACCCTATTACTAAGCCGCCGCTGTCCGACCGTCTGTCTGTCTGTCAGCTTGCTGTATTTTATGTATAGGTAGACCGATGAAATTTTCACAGAGTGTGTATTTCTGTATATTTTTTTATTGTACAATAAAGCATATTTGATTGATTGATTCTATTGCCGCTATAAACAAAACAAGAATCGTGTTAAATCTTGTACAAAGGTACGGAACCCTTCTTGTGCGAGTCCGACTCGCACTTGATTGGTTTTTCATGTTTATATTTTAAAATCACTAACTTGGAAAAATCGATTATCATAGTTGATAAAAAGGCACTCAAATGACTAACAAGTAGTGGTCAAATATCGGATCCTTGGGGGAGGCCTTTGTCCAGCAGTGGACGTCTTTCGGCTGATATCAATTATCTGATATAAAGTCAAAGGTTAATAAAGTACTACTATTCAAGCCGCCCGTGCCGCGCCGGCGGCGCCGTGACGCACCTCGAGGTAGATAGTGAGTGACTCCGTGGAGGCGGTGTGCGGGCCCGCCTGCACGAGGTCGGCGAGCTCCCGGCTCACCATGTAGTAGTCGATCACGTGGTCCAGCGCCTTCACTGTGCGCTCCATATCTGAAATGTAATATTCCAATAACAATACACAACAACCTCCCCTAATGACTCAGTCTGACTCAGATGCGCTCACCTTTAATCAATAACAGTTCATGGCAGTCTAATTAATAAATAAAATTGGAGTAAAAGGTTCTCGAGTGGTGACCGCGGGCCAGAAGACGTCAACCGTATATCAACAAAAAAAAGGTAACAAAAGCACCATGAAATTAACACTTGAAACTAACAAATCTCTATAGGTTTGTTTTCATCTCACACGCTGTGAAAGGTTTTGTTGTCATTCCATTTCAGGGCGCAAAATTGCGTTTTATCCGCTAGCGTGAAATAACTAAATTTTTGCACTTTTTATGTTTTTTCGTTTCAATGAAAAACTACAATTAATTTTTAAAAATCCAACTGGCATATGGAAGTGTGCGTTTAGACTAATCGACTAAGAAAATTTAGAGATTTAAATCGATTTGGTTTGCCTGTAGAATGCAAATCTGTGTTTTAAAAGAGGATTCTTTCATATAATTTTTTCTGTTATAAAAGTTAACGAACCGTATTTCTGAAATTGACAAAATGAAGTCATTGAAATGAAAAAACAGATTAAAAAAATATCACTTTTATAGGTTTTGTAAATGATTAGAAAAATCAAGATCCCTTCGATCAAAGTTTCCAATGCGTAACTTTGGTGCCGTGCGTGGCGGAACGGGAAGTGCTTACTGTGGGGTGCAACCTGCGTAAGTACTTTCGCCATACATTTAAATTAGCCAAAGGATCAACTCGCTAAGACGACGAAGTACTTTCGCCGCTAGCCGCTTGGGACGCACGAAGCATGTTGTGTTTCGCAAGGGAGCATAATGGGGCCGATTTTGTTTCTAATATACACCAATGACCTGCCAAAATCAATAAGCTACCAAAGTAACCTTTTTGCGGATGACTTAACTGTGACCATCCCAAATTCTGATGATACCGTACCATTAAACCATGCCCTAAATACTGCTGTAGGAAGTGTGGACAGATGGCTCGCACAAAATGGACTTAACGCCAATATATCTAAAACAACCTACATGCAGTTTTCAAATTATAAAGCAAATAGACTAAAACTTAAAGTAGTATGTAAGGGGCAAGAAATTCAAGAAGTCAGAGATACAAAATATTTGGGAGTCATGCTTGACCAACACTGCAGTTGGAAATCTCATGTCCAAAGCATTTGTACGAAGCTTAGCAGATTCGTTTATGCACTTAAACGGCTAAGATGTACAGCTGGGCAAAAAACTGCTATTATCGCTTATCATGGTTTAGTAGCATCAACATTAAGATATGGCCTTGTATTATGGGGAAACTCTCCAGACATCCATAAAGCATTCATCATGCAAAAAAAATGTGTCATGGCCATTAGCGGTGCCGGACCAATCGATACATGTCGGCCGTTGTTTCGTAAATTAAAATTACTAACGCTGACAAGCATCTACATTCTGGAAGTTAGAGCCTTTGTAAGAAATCATCCTGGATTCTTTAAAAAGCAGGAAATTGTCTATCCTAGGTTGCGCCCTAGGGATATCAACAAAATAAGTAAACCTTCACACAAAAGTGCATTTTTTCAAACAAACTGTTACTTAATGTCTATTACAATTTATAACAAAATTCCGAGAGAAATCAGGGAGCTACCCACAAATGTATTTGTGCTGAAACTGCGTAAATGGCTAATTGATAAATGCTTCTATAACCTATCAGAATAACTTGACATGAAGTGAACTATATATATTTTTTTAGTTACTTTTACAGTGACATTTTAGTTCAAATAAGCTGATAATTAATTAATTACATACTATAGACTGACATTCTGCATGATAATTATATTAATAATGCTACAACATGTTGTTTATGTAGAAATGGTATAAAAATATGATACTTGTATAATTTGAGACTCTATTATCTGATATTTTGTATGATGATGATACTAATGTTGCTATGATGTTAATATACCATTCTCATTGTTTTTGTGCTTAAATTACTAGCTTTTCACTTTTGTACAATTTTTGCATGCCAGATTTTCTGGTAAAGTATGAGTACCTCTAATTTTACATTTATAAGGTCTTTTGTAACCATATTTTTATGCAAATAAATCACTTGACTTGACTTGACTTGACAAGGGTTGGGTTGTTTTAATGAATATTGATTATTGTTTTAATAATAATTGATATCAACTTGATTTATTATTTTAATATTACCAATTGTAGTAAACTGTCTTTTAATATATAAAAATCCAATATATATGTATTTTTATTTTTATCTTTTTAGTGTAGGAGCAGATGGACGGATAATCTGGTGAGGCTCTAAGGATGCCACTGAATGTATATGGCTCAAAATCGTGCTGAGTGAAGGTCTATGAGGGAGGCCGATGTCCTAACCGTGAATGATCTTCCGGCTGAGATGATGATGATGACCGCACGAGTAGTGTAGTGTTAAGATATAGGAAACCACTACAGATTAACATCTGGTTTTTTGCCTTTTTTGCAGCCAATTCTTTTTAAAAGTGATAATGATGATAAAGGGATATTTTTAGTTGGTCATCAAACGATCAACTTATTTTCATGTAATTTAGTATTGTAATTTAGTATTTTTGCCATGATCGTCATAAATAAATGTATTTATGACGATCATGGCAAAAATACTGATTGTACACCAACATACATATCGGTTAGGTTTGATTAATCAATCATTGACAATATGATCATACTGTCGAGGAGCCTCCCCCTCCTGAACGGCAGATCTGACAATTACGAAAAAAATAACAGATAATAACTCATAGTTTTGCTTAAACCAGATAAACGCCATACGTTTAGGTAAATAGCGTTGCGACGTTCGCCACAAATTTACATTCTTATGATTGTGATCACTTATTTATATTTTGAGTTAAGTAGTTTGCAGTGCAATCTTTTTTAGACGGCAGCGCAGCGTACCATGCGGTGGTTCGTATTAAAATTAAAATTTTGAATAACGTGTGTATCTTGGAAAAACGTTGGTTTATTAGTTATTATGAAGTCGATTTCGATTTTGTATTTTCCATCAGGTCATAGCCAGGTCCACTTGGTTTTGGGGTTTTTCTTGAAGACTGAATTGAGTAATGTTAAGTTATTTTGTAGTAGAAATTTAATTAGTCGATGTCCGTTAACACTCCTCTTTCCAAATCCATGTTTGCCCATTATCGGTTCTTCTCCGTGATCTCTGCAGCCAACCTGTGCATTAAAGTCACCCATGACTATGAGGAAGTTATTACGATATGTTTTTATAATATCAGACAGAGTGCTGTAAAAGCCTTCACTTTCACTTTCTAGTGCTAATTCTGTGGGTGTGTATGATTGTCCACGATTTTTTGTATCTTGGCATATTGATGTTGAGTATTGCTATTCTGTCTGAAATACCTATAAGTTCTTGTATATAGTTCTTCAGTGCTTTTTTAATTAAGAAGCCCACTCCTCTTTGGCCTGCTGTTTCCCCTTTCTGATATAATATGTAAAAGGTTCGTTCTGTTATTTTCTCATCTAACCTTCTCATTTCACATATGCCCAGGATATCCAATTTTATATTTTCCAACGCCTTGTCCAATTCAAGTAAGCTTTCTTGTGTTCGCAGAGTTCTTGTATTGAGTGTTGCAATGTTAAATGTTTCTTTTCTTTTTGCTGAAGGGTTTTGGTCTAGTGCTGCCGCGGAGACCAACCGTTGTGGGAGACAATTTATTTGTTGTTTTTGCTTGAATCTATTTGTTGTAGCCTTTTCTGTTTGTTTCCGGTTTTCTAGGGCCTTAATTAGTTTTTTGGAGAATTCAGGTAGGGATCAGATCTTGTTTTTATATTATGCATATAATATAGTATGTTTGGTCTTATAATTTCGTGTTTCTGTATTTTAGTACTAAATTGGGTTGCATTTCTGGCTGAATTGCTTTTGCTATTTTTTTTCTGTGTTGTTTGGTTGGGAGAATCTGAGGGTTCTCTTCTTCTTTTTTCTCTACTTTTGTCCTCCGGTTTTATCACAATGAGTTTGTCATGTTTTAGATAAGCAATGTTTCCATTCTTTTTTTCTTCTTCCACTTGGGATTGTAGTTGTTTACGCTTTTCCAGAGTTTCCTTGGAGTAATCCTCTTTAACGTATATATTTGATGGGAGATTCGACTTCGGTCGGTTTTTGTTTTCCGTCTTTCTTCCGATTCTATATACGTTACTAATCTCTTGGCTATTCATTTGCACTCCTACCTCTTCTATGGTATCTTTTATATAGTCTACTAATTCTCACTCAGATTTTCCTATTTCCTCTACGCCGAAGAAGATGAGGTTGTTTTTTCGTTTCTCTCTTTCTAAGGATTTAAGTTTCAGCTCTAGTTCTGTTACTTTGTTTTTGAGGAATTTGTTTTCTTCAATTATGGCATTCATTTTCTCATCTATTGCTTCCGTGACTTTCTTGGTTACAGCTTGTGTTATCTGGCCGGCTTGTTTATCCAATTTCTCTTCAAGTTCTTGTAGAAGTAGTTCCATATTTTGATCCATATTGGTTTATTACTCTGGTAAATTTCTAGTTTTGTTGTGGTATCACTGCTTTTTGTAGGGATTTGTAATTCATTTACTGGCAGCCCCGTTGTTGATATCGACTAGCGTAACTGTCACTGTGTCGGATGTTGTAAGGTTGGCAATATGTAGGTGACGAGTCTATTATCTATTTGTTAAAACCTTTAAGGTTGAATGAATTAAGTTTTTTCGTGAAAATATTAACGCCCGCACTATAATTATTACTTCTTAATATTTTTATAGTCTTTGTTTTATAAGAATGTCACTAGAATAATGTTGTTTTTACTTTTTTTGCACTGTTTATAAATTATTTCAAGTGGAGTTCTTTAAAGTACGTGTTGACAATTTAGCCACCGGAAACGGAAGTGACGGATACTTGACGGACGTGTTATGAAAAAAGAGACAAAAAGTATTTAAATTAGTTTAATTTCTTAAATTAATTTAACGATTCCGGGGCACGATTTTCTTTTTACTATTGTAGTCTATATGCACTTCCGTTTCCGGTGACTAAAGTGTCAACACGTACGTTAACAGCCTACAGGCCGCGCTTGTCAGTCGGTTGTCAACTCGTGCAGAAAGCGGAGCGATTATCGAGCAAGCGGGTGCACAAGTTGAAACATGTTCGTCGCGTGGCGCGGTCTCACAACCCTGCCGGTTGATCAGTTGCGACAACACTAGACCGGCCAGCGCAAAATAATCTCTCACGCGCATTGATTCGGTTCATTCTTGCGTAAAAGCGCGATTGATTTCGGTGTATGTCTAACATATGTATGTTGAACTAAAACTGGAGGCACTAAGCGCGGTTGCGAACTAGACTGCTCTTTATTACCGCGTAGCGAGAGTTGCTATTTATTTAAAGCGTAATTGCGAGTACTTCATCTGTGTACATGTACTATTATTATCATTTGTCCTGCTGTGCCCATACGAGTAGATCAAGACTTGTCACATTTTGACAGATTGTTTTTGTTGAATTTTACTTCTTTTTTTACAAACAGTACCTACTATTTTTTGATTTTTTTTAATTGTTTTTGGAAAATGCCCCTCATAATGGTCAACTTTTGCTATTGCGGCATTTCTCTCTTTCCAATGTTGAGCTGTTTCTCCTACGGTTTCTCATCAAGTAAAAGAGAGTTGAAATGGGGGCTGATCTTCATTTTTAAAGTTTTCCCTTTGTATATGTACTAGAACCAATCCTTGTATCAAATTTCAAGTTTGTGAGCAAGCTAGTAGTATACTTTAGATTTTTGATGTTCGGTAACTTTGACCTGAGATATTTTGCAAATTATATAAGGTACAAACTTGTAATTTGGGGGTAGGCATAGGTTCAGTAAGTACTATTGGTAACTAAAATTTCAAACTTCTACCTACATATATATCCAGAACGACGATACAGGGGTCTTAAAACTATAACGAGTTGATTCGAGAAAAGGATGGTACGGACGTGTTCGACTCGGAGCCCCGTCAGTTCACATTGTGTGTAAACTACTGTTTGTAGAACTTATCAATTAAAAAAAATAATTAAATTAATATAAATTATGGTCATAACATGGCGCTCAGCATTGAGGGAGCAATGGTCTAGCTTTGATAGCTACTCAGTATGATAGATGTTCTGTAATCGCGCTGTGTCTCCATACAGCGGCAGCATGGCACTCTCGCACGCGCCCAGCATGCAGCACACGTCTCTAGCCAACATAGAGCTGCAAGCTACTCACTATTATGGATGTGCTGTAATCGCGCTGTGTCTCCATACAACGGCAGCACAGCGCTCTCTAGCTGTTGCAGGCGCTGCTCGCAAGCGCCCAGCACGCAGCACACGTTGCTAGCCAACATAGAGCTGCGATTCGATGCTGCTTTGAGCTCTTGAATGTTGCTTATCTCCTAGTAGGAAAATGAAATGTTTTATTAACCCTTATTTAAG
The DNA here is from genome assembly GCA_947284805.1 of Coleophora flavipennella. Classification (NCBI taxonomy): domain Eukaryota; kingdom Metazoa; phylum Arthropoda; class Insecta; order Lepidoptera; family Coleophoridae; genus Coleophora; species Coleophora flavipennella. The sequence goes on along the minus strand of OX369264.1, from coordinate 554,872 downwards.
TGGGTTGAGAATTTCAGACATTGTCGCCATTGTATGAGTAATTAATTGAGTTAATAATATACTTTACACACAATATTTACGCAAACGAAAAAAAAAATTACGAAGGAATGTGTCACCCGTCACCCGTGTTATGATTTACTAATCCTTTGTCGAAGTGAAGCAAGTGCGAAACATCATATTTACATCTATACAACTGCTAAACTGTATCCACAGAGAGTGATGCTATCCCGTACCCTGGGATTATTAATTTAAAATAAATTATATTAGAACCAATGATAAAGTAAATAAGTAAGTATGTGAACCTCTTGTCCCTATCCATAGCCATTTATTTTACTGTTAACTATCAATAAACAATTTATTAATAACATTTACGTTAAAATCATGTCAATCAAGTACATGTAAATAGTTTTAACAATGTGCTTATCTAGTAAATAAAATACTCACAAGTACTCCATTGCTAGCTTGGCAATGTCGAATGGGACATGCACTCCTACTTTCCTTACTTGGCAGTGTATGCCCCGACATACATTTGTTTTACAATCATATTACTGAATTACGTAATGATTATGTGTCATAAATCTTTATTAATTAGGACAAACATGTAATTCAGCATATGAATAAATGTTTTTATTATTTAATGTATAAAATAGGTACCAGTAAAGACTTACCGGTATACCGCGAGCCCTATACTGCTTCGCACCATTTTGATGTTTACTTACATTCAATGACATGCCAGGAAGGGTTTTTGTTTTATACCAATAATAAATATAAAAGTGGTACCAACATGAATCACAAAAGAGTTCAATAGTATACGTAAATTCGAACAGCAATATTTTTTTATTTTAATGTTTGTGCTCAATAAGCGTCGGTGGCTCAACCGGTAACGACTCGGTCCATCTAACCAGAGGTACCGGATTCAAATCTGGACGGCCAATGTACCAATGAGTTTTTCAAAAACTTACGTACATACAAGGTACATACTTACCGATTGCTTTAACGGTGAAGGAAAACATCGTGAGGAAACCTGCACACGCCTGCGAAGAAACTCGAAGGTTGTGTGTGAAGTCGACCAACCCGCACTGGGCCCGCGTGGTTGACTAAGGCCTAATCGCCCTGATTCATTCGGTGGGGACGTATATGAGCTGTAATGATGATGATGAATGTATGTGGAGACGACCAAGTTAAGGGAACAGTAAACAATACAGGACTAACGATTAATAGTATTTCTAGCAGGCAACCTTCAGTAGTGATAAAAAGACATGAAAACGATGACTGGATGGCAGCAAACTCAAAAGTGATAAAAGAAGTAACATAATTAAAAGTTAAAAGATATATTTCTTTCATACAATAAAATGAACCTCACATGAACATGAAAAACAATGTACACAATTTGTTTTTGTCAACTATTTATTTATAGGTGCAACTCAAGTCTGAAAAAAAAATTATCTGTCAAGATTCAAGATATTTATTCATTTATAGGTGCAAGCAAATTACAATCTTTTTGATAGTCATAAAATAGTAATTACAAAATATCATTTGTCAAAAATCAAGAAATAAACAACGATTAGTTATTAACGTCAAAATCCAATCCTTGATATAAAACAAATTATGTCATTAGAACATGAAAACAATATGACCCGAGAAGTTATATATTAAAATCATTGAATGTTATAATGCCTTAGACAAGAGTAGGCCAGTTCACATGGACCGCACACAGTCACGAGTATAACGCGAGAGTCAGCCATCGCTTCCTTCAAACATATTAAAGGGAAAGGAACGACCCAGCTCCCGATGCGCCACCATCCGCACGAACGAAGCGAGCGTGCACCACTAATGTTAATGCTACGATAAAAGAAGTACTATACTTGTCATGTCTTGTCGCTTCCACGTCAATTCTTAGTTTGATCTTAATTTTATTACTACTAGCTTTTGCCCGCGGCTTCGCCCACGTGGACATAGCTTTTATGACTCTTTTTGAGGGTGAGTGGTGCGCGAGCCGCAATCAGCTCGCAAGCGTGGACATGAGTTTTCTCCAGGTACCTCAGGAACTGTATCGGGCTATTCGGATTAGCAGTCTTTGTCACTTCCCACCCCCTCAACAAATTCTATACAAAAAATCACTTTAATCCGTTGCTCCGTTGCGACGCCACCGACGTGCGCGAGCGTAGAAAACAATTGTCCCCAGATCCCTCGGGAACTATGTCAGGATATACTTATTAGTAAATTATATCATTTTCCACCTCATCTCTGTGCTAAAAATCACACCAATCCATTTTTTCATTACGATTTTAAATAAAACGAACATAGAGTATAGTTTTAGTTTCCTCAGGAACTGCATCGGACTATGATAATTTCCACAGATAAAAGGTTGACTATTTCATTCCCAGTGATACAGGCTACCTGCATGCCAAATTTCATCAAGATTGGTATAGGTGTTGAAGTGTGAAAAGGTAACAAACAAACAAACAAACACATTTTCACATTTATAATATATATAAAGTAAGGATTCATAAATCTTAAATAAAATATAGAGCGTCGGTGGCAAAACGGTAAGGGCCACTACCTCCTGTCCGGAAGGCCGTGGTTCGAATCCTGCCACTTACCAATATCTATACGAATATCGATTTCATACTGGTACGTACGTTTATCCGACGCTCTTACGGTGAGAAAAACATCGTGAGGAAACCTGCACACGCCTGCGAAGAAATTCGAAGCTTATATGTGAAGTCAATCAACCCGCAATGGTCCCGCGTGATCGTCTAAGACCAGATCACCCTAACTCAGGGCAGGTCGAGCCCCTTGGTGGGAACGTATATAAACTGATATGATGAAATATTATCAAAAAATTAATTCAAATCATTATAGGTATCAATCTAGTAATAAAATTTCCTAACAATATTAATATGGGTCAAATCCTCGAGTCGTATCAGCTCCAAAGGAGCCCAAGACGCACTTCTCGTTGCCGCGCTGGATGGCAATAGACAACCTTAGCAGCAGGTAGGACCTCACGTCACATCTCCTCTCTCGAAGGCGAAGGCCAATCTTCTTTGTGAAGGAAAAGGCCTCTGAGGGTTCAGCAGCCGGTTGTCTCACAGACCAGCGGCACAAAGCAGTAATTTGCCTCCAAGACCGAGTACTTATTATGCTTGTGGTGCCTACTACATACTCGTATCAACCCCCGTCTCACTGCCGCTCTGCCGCCGGCCCTGGCCAGTACTGACCGGTTTCGTCGAGCGATCCATTCAATCGATCGCCGTTCCTGCCCGGCCAGTCCGCCTACAACCGACGCCCGCGCAGGACGCATGTCGCTTGCTACCGCTACAGCTATTGTTCTCGCTCGCGATCTTTCAATTTACTATCTGTTCTTCTAATTCTTCTAATTCTTCCTATTTCCGAACTGTACTTTCTATCTATCATTACCTACGCTTACCTTGCTGTGTATGTGCTTCTAAACTGCTTCAATAAACTGTTATTTGTGAAGATAGACTTGGTGTAGTGATTCACGTACGTACCTACCTACTTACCCTCACGCACTACATTGGTGACCCGACGCTGAACATCGACGCACCTTCGGCAACAACTCCTCAACAGACCTCCAGCCGGTAAAGCAAGCCAACAGCAGCATAGCAGTCCAATGCGAAGTTTACCAGGACCATCGCAGCCGGTCATATCGAGCTTCCTGGCCCTGTGTACTTCAACCCGAAGCCTCATCAGGTTCGCAGCCATCGACGCAGCATCAAGGACCTGCAGCTTCACTCTTCAGGCAGCAAGTCGTCGGCAGCTCACGCTGTAGAGCACGCGCTCCACGTTACCTGCTTCCCTTGCACCGTACGCCTGAACCACCTCCTCGTCCCGACTCACCGTGGACTCGAGTAGAGCAACATTGGCCTGGCGTCTCGACTCACCGCAGACGCCGCATCGCGACGCGTATCGTCGCTCCGCCGCACCGCAACATTGGACAGCCAACTCAATATGGATATCGACCTCCGGTCTCGGAGGGGGAGTAATGTGGCGACATCTGCAGTACCCGCCACATACAACTACATAACCTCAACTCAAGACTGAACCATCGATCATACTATATGGAAAAAGTTACATCTTCATCTCGATAGATGGCATCTAGAACGCGCTATTAGAATTTCTTCAGCGCTAAGCATATATACAAGCACCAACCATTCACGGTTGGTCCACGGCCGGACCCCAGGCACAACACCTCGCCTGGCGGAGATATCTCCCTTTGTGCTCGCCATGTAGGAACACCACCGTTACTGTGACCCTTGAAGAGGAACAAAGGTGCAGCCTTGGAGATGACGGATCCAAAAGCAAATGAAGATGGAACTAAAACAGACCAAACCATTGGCGACGCGGATACTGGACTAGGAGCAGGAGAGCAGATTTCGGTCGGCCGCCTCGCAGTTCGGCTACCTCCATTTTGGCCCGAAGATCCAGAAATATGGTTCGCCCAGGTTGAAGCACAGTTTGAAACTACGGGTGTGAAAAAGGACAGCACAAAGTTCGCTACGGTTCTGCAACAGCTAGACCATAAGATTGCACGGGAGGTGAAAGATGTCATTACTAAACCACCGGATACGGGCAAGTACGAAAAATTAAAAAACGAACTAATAAAACGCCTTTCCATTTCCCGTGAGCAGCGAATAAGGCAGTTACTCACTCAAGAGGAGCTAGGTGACCGTAAGCCCTCACAATTTTTACGCCATTTAAGATCGTTAGCCGGTGATGGAATATCAGATGATTTTTTACGTAGCCTATGGTCTAGCCGCCTACCCACACACATACAAACGACAATAGCTTCTCAAGCAACCAATCTCGACGCTGCTGCTGATTTAGCTGATAAAATTTTTGAAATTGCTCCGGCACCCACCCTACATCAAGCCGCTAGTACATCAATGACGAATTTCGACAGTATGTTACAGACTCTTGAAGACAGGCTAACCTCCAGGATCAAGCATGAAATCTCGAACCAGGTGGCACAGATGTCATTTGGTGAAAGCCGAGGTCGCAAGTTTACACGTGGCCCATCCGACAGAGCCAGGAGCGGATCCAGGAGTGGGTCAAGAAACAGATTCAAAAATTCGTCCAGGGACGGACTTAGGAGTGGGCGATGGGCACAATCGAAGGCTACAGGTATTTGTTGGTACCATCATAACTTTGGCGAAAAAGCGGATAAATGTACAATCCCCTGCAACTACAAGAAGTCGGTAAACAACAGGGACGGTCAGTAGAGGCGGTAAATGACTGTCCAACATCCTCCAGCCGCCTTTTCATAACCGATAAGAAGTCCAAACTACAATTTCTTATAGATACTGGCTCTGACTTGTGTGTTCTTCCACGCAAATATATGAGACAACCTAGTAGAGCTACAGCCTATAGTCTTATTGCTGCTAATGGTTCAGTCATACACACTTATGGCACCCTAAAAATGCATCTAGATCTAGGCTTGCGCAGGGACTTCGCATGGAACTTCGTGGTGGCCGATGTGGATAAGCCTATAATTGGCGCTGATTTTATGGCTTTTTATGGTTTGCTGGTTGATTGCAGACAACGAAGACTGCTGGACAGCGTCACATCACTTTCGACACCTGGAACCCTCAAAAGCTGTATTCTACCGAGTGTGAAGGCAATTTCCGGAAACAGTGAGTACCATAAACTTCTATCCGAGTACCCCGAGATAACGAAACCTTCAGGAGTCACAAGAGAAGTCAAGCACTCCACTGTTCATTTCATCCGCACCACTCCTGGCCCACCAGTGTTTTGCAGACCACGTCGTTTGGCTCCAGACCGACTGTCAATTGCCAAAAATCAGTTTGAGGAAATGCTTCGGGATGGTATCACTCGACGTTCCGACTCACCTTGGGCTTCAGCTTTGCACCTTGTACCTAAAAACGGGGACAGCTGGAGACCCTGCGGCGACTATCGCGCCCTTAATACACGGACAATTCCAGATAGGTATCCCATTCGCCATATTGAAGATTTTTCACACATGCTGGCAGGTTGTAACATCTTCTCCAAGCTAGATTTAGTCAAGGCGTACAATCAGATTCCTGTACACTGCGAAGACATACCGAAGACTGCCATCACGACCCCCTTTGGCCTCTTTGAATTCCCCTATATGTCATTTGGTCTTCGGAATGCAGCTCAGTCCTTTCAGCGATTTCTCGACGAGGTATTGCGAGGCTTGGATTTCGCGTACTCGTATATTGATGACATTCTGGTGTTCTCTCAAAACCCAGATCAACACCTGGAACACCTAAAACAACTTTTTCGCCGACTGAGCGACTACGGATTGCTTATCAACGAAGCTAAGTGTAGTTTTGGCCAAAGGGAGGTAGTTTTCTTAGGATACAAGATCTCACCTGAAGGAATCTTACCACTGGAATCAAAGGTCGAAGTCATAAAGGAGTTCCCCCCTCCTAAAACAGCTAAGGGATTGCGCCGCTTCCTCGGTATGTTAAATTTTTACAGACGGTTTCTACCAAACGCAGCCGAAGATCAAGCAATGCTGCATGATATGCTGGCTGGACCTGATGTGAAGGGTTCCAAAACCCTCACCTGGACCCCAGAACTTCTCCAGATCTTTGAAAATTGCAAATTAGGACTGTCTCAAGCCACACTTCTCAATCATCCGGTCCACAATGCACCACTTGCACTGGTCACGGATGCATCGAATACTGCTATAGGTGCAGTTCTTCAACAGAAGGTAAACAACCAGTGGCAGCCTCTTGCATTCTTTTCTAAAAAGATGTCTAAAACACAAATGCAATACAGCGCCTATGATCGCGAACTACTTGGCATCTACGAGAGTGTGAAACATTTCAAACATATGCTTGAAGGTCGTCATTTCGTCATTTTCACCGACCACAAACCTATCACGTTCGCGTTCCAGCAGAAAGATCGTAAGTGCAGTCCCCGTCAATTTAACTACTTGGACTATATTGGGCAATTCACGACAGATATCAGGCATATATCAGGAAAGGACAACCTGACCGCCGATACTTTATCCAGAATTGAAGCCGTTTCAGCGCCACTGGATTTCCAGGCGTTGGCCAAGTCACAGCAGGAAGATGCTGAGTTGCAAGACGTTTTATCCTCTGAGACATCTCTAAAGCTCGAAAGAGTTCCTATACCTGGCACTGATATTTCACTGTATTGTGACGTTTCGCAAGTCAAGCCACGACCATTCGTCACTTCTCAACTGCGACGTCAAGTTTTCGACAGCCTGCATACTATGAGCCATCCAGGAGTCAAGTCGACTATCAAGCTGGTCACAGAAAGGTTTGTTTGGCCCTCCGTACGCAAAGATTGCCGTGCCTGGGTACAAGCCTGCTCAGCGTGTCAACGTTCAAAGGTTCACAGACACACTTCAGCACCGATCGGTAACTTCAAGCATCCTGGAGCCAGGTTCTCTCATATTCATATCGACCTGGTAGGTCCTCTTCCTCCTTCGTCGGACTACAAATATTGCCTGACAGCTATTGACAGGTTTTCCAGATGGCCAGAAGTCATTCCTCTAAAGGACATATCAGCTGATACGGTCGCCAGAGCATTTTACGAGCACTGGATCTCAAGATTTGGTTGTCCACAGATCGTGACTACAGATCAGGGGAGGCAGTTTGAATCTCAACTTTTCAAGGCCCTGGCGAAACTGTGTGGAATCAAGCTGCAGCACACAACTGCCTACCATCCAGCTGCAAATGGCATGGTTGAACGCCTTCACCGCACCCTCAAGGCGGCTATTATGGCTCACAACGACAGGCGCTGGACAGACGTCCTTCCTATAGTACTACTGGGCATGAGAGCAGCGTGGAAACCAGCGCTGCAATGTTCATCAGCAGAAATGGTGTACGGTGAGCCACTAAGTATCCCCGGTGAGTTTTTACAACCACATTCCATTAACGAAGTTCCACCAAATGATTTCGTCTCTGAATTAAAGGAGCACTTTAAACGCCTGAAACCTGCACCAGCAACCAGACATTGCAATAAATCAATATTTATTCACAAAGAATTGAAGGACTCGGAATATGTGTTTCTACGCAAAGATGCCTTGAGGGGATCCTTAGAAGCACCTTACACCGGCCCAATTCGAGTACTCAAATATTCTGATAAAACCATTGTTTTAGATATGCCAAGAGGGCCTACTACAGTTAGCATCGATCGCGTCAAACCTGCATTTATGTTGACTGATCAAACCGAAAAAGATTCAACTTCTTCACCCACAGAAAACGAGCCCACTCGAAAAACTCGTACGACTAGATCAGGTCGTAAAGTTAATTTTCCCAATTTTTATTCGGCAGGAACCTAAAATTCTCCGAGGGGGGTGATGTGGTGCCTACTACATACTCGTATCAACCCCCGTCTCACTGCCGCTCTGCCGCCGGCCCTGGCCAGTACTGACCGGTTTCGTCGAGCGATCCATTCAATCGATCGCCGTTCCTGCCCGGCCAGTCCGCCTACAACCGACGCCCGCGCAGGACGCATGTCGCTTGCTACCGCTACAGCTATTGTTCTCGCTCGCGATCTTTCAATTTACTATCTGTTCTTCTAATTCTTCTAATTCTTCCTATTTCCGAACTGTACTTTCTATCTATCATTACCTACGCTTACCTTGCTGTGTATGTGCTTCTAAACTGCTTCAATAAACTGTTATTTGTGAAGATAGACTTGGTGTAGTGATTCACGTACGTACCTACCTACTTACCCTCACGCACTACATGCTTCTTTCTCACCGCAAATTGAGCAGCAGTACCGTACGGGTGAGGAGTGAGGCAGAAAAAGTGGCTTCCCAAAGCAGACACGTTCCTCTCTGCCATAGCACCTGTTTAAACCCTCCGGCCTTTTGCCATCAGATCGACTAAAGCCCGGCCGGCGGCTGCATCAAAGATGGAATATTCCATCTGGCCGAGACCAGTGCCCTCCGAGTGAGGTCATTAAGGAATTGGTGACATGGTAATCTTCACAAACACGACTGCAACTCAGTGAGTGATGGCCAATTGCCACCACCGAGGACCCGCAAATACATTGATGAGGTTCACAGATATTGATATTGCAGGCGGAGAGCAACTGCCACACGCAAACAGTCGCCGTCAGAAGAGTTCCCATATCTGTGCCTCCTGTTAAAAGATGTTAACTCGATTTATGTGTTTTTATTTTTTTACACGATTGGAATCTGTAAAAAAATACCTCTCTGTTCGTCTATGAAACACATCGCTACGTACCATAGTTCCAGAGTTTAAAGTAGCGTATGCTGAAAAATACATAAAAGAAAACCACTCAAAAGTATGAAATAATATTTTAATGTTTTAATACAACTTAAGCGCGTTTTATTATCCCTGCAGTGCCATCTATTGACATTCTGCTACTATGATTATAATGTTTGATATGTGTAGCTAATATATAGAAAAAAGTACTCTATTCAAGGACTTATATATTACTGGCGTAAGGACCCGGCCAACGCGCGCGACTAATGGGCCCAGCGAATTGGTGCGAAAATCGAAAGTTTCGCACACTCGCGACTCAGTTGTCTGCGGGACATTGTTCAGTGCGGTGGAAAAATATTCCATATAAAAATGCCTAATTGTGTTGTAAGAGGCCGTAAATATCATAAAAGAAAGGCTAAAAAGAAACATGGGATGTCGTATCATCGATAAGTAACCTTACATTGTATTTTTTCTTGTAAACAAATTAAAAAAACGAATTTTTAAAGCGACAATTCTATCAAGGTTCTTTTAACTCGGCACGTCAGTCAACTCTCGCCCACGCTAGTTCGTACGAGTTATGTCAGATGGCGCTACTTTTTGCATGTATGAAGAAAATCTGACTAAAATATGGAGACGGGCGGATCCTTCTGTTCAAATCTGTGACTCTATTGTTATTATTGTATGTATCGATAGATAATTTCCCACGGGACCTCTTTAGTTTTCCTGGATAAAGAATACCCGACTATACAATGATGGTCAAAACACCTCATCCCAATGTAAAGGTTTCATAATATTGTTACGTTGAGTCATTCTAAACATACAAATTTTTGCATTCCTGTAGGAACCCTAATTTTTTTGGGATTCACAATGTCCCAGTTTTAGTTCGCGATAAGGGTATCAACATGTAAAATTTGTTTGTAATAAGGTCAAGCCACATTTGCGTGGTGAGCCACTCTATAAATGAATACTTTTGACTTTCCCATGGGAACTCTTGAATTTTCTGGGATAGAAAGTATCCTATATGTTAACCCGGGCTATAAGGAACCACCATACAAAATTTCATCAAAATCGACCTGGTAGTTTTTGCGTGATGCGCGAACATACAGACAGACAGACAGACAGACAAAAATTCCAAAAGTTGTTGTTTTGGCCTCTGTATCGTTAGTAATGTCCACCACAGTTATTATTTTCCAAAAATATTTCATGTACAGACACGGCCCCGTTACAGTTTTATTATATTATAGAAGATAGATTTAACAGGATTAGTTGATAGAAGAAACACTGTCTACCCATACATTTTTGTCATTTAAATATTCGGATGTCTTATAATAACCTTTTTTAAAAAGAGTTCTTTTGATACAATTTTCAAACTGTTTTTCTGACAAATTTAAGACATCAACGGGTAATTTGTTATACATGAGTGTGCATTGAACCACAAAGGACTTATTGATTTTGCTAAGTCTGGTATAAGTTACTTGAAGTTTATTCCTAAACCGAAGATTACGACTGTGCCTGTCACAATTCAGTGGAAAGAGATGCAGATTTTTACGAAGGGACTCTTTTTTGCAGTGAAAACCTAACAAGATTGGCATTGCCCCAGTCAGAGACTGCCTTTAGTGTTCACGCGCTCAATCATGGCCTCTCTCTGAGATGGTATATCCGGACCCCTAGGCCGAGCACTAGACAAGTATCTCTCCGTACCGTGCTGTCGACTGCATACCCAAATATACCGGATTTCAGCAGATTGTTTATATGCAGCAAAAACAAAGTTGCGGAGAGAACTGAGCCCTGAAGTACCCCGGCATCAATAGCCAATAGGTCAGACGAGCAGCCATCGACAGGCCCGGATTGACCATATGGGCAAATCGGGCAAATGCCCGATGGGCCTGATGCCCAATGGGCCGGTGTGGTCAATTGGCGGTCGACTTTATTTTGCTATATAAAAAAATCATCGATGAGAATAACGTCCTCTATCGTCAAGTCGAGGACCTAATTCAATTTAGGTTATCTCGTTGTGCTTTATCACTAGTAATTATTTATTTATTTTGATTTTCTTCCCACAAAAATATTTACAAAGTATGGTAAAAAAAGCGTCGGTGGCGTAATGGCTAGAGCCGCCGCCTTCGGTCCGGGAGGTCGTAGTTCGAACCTGCCACGTACCAATATGATTTCGAATTTAGATTTCATATATACGCTTATTCGACGCTCTTACGGTGTAGGAAAACATCGTGAGGACACGATATTTTTACACACACGCCTGCGAAGAAACACGCAGGTTGTGTGTGAAGTCGACCATCCCGCACTGGGCCCGCATTGTCTACTAAGGCCCGATCGCCCTAATTCAGGGTAGGCTCGAGCCCCTCGGTGGGGACATTTATGACTGATATGAATGAAAAGAAAAAAAATTAAATACAAAGATATGTTGGTGAGAGACTGGCGCCTAAAGTAAGATGTAAATCTTTTAGTATGGTCACCTGGCCCCCCCTCGGTATACAAGAACAAAACATGAAAAGTGAAGTAGGAGTAAAAAAATAAACAGAGTAAAAATAATAAAGATATTAGAAGGTTAAGCTGCGCTTGCGTGAGTATGTGTGCGTGTGTGTGTGCGTCAGTTTGTTTGTGTGTGTGTGAGTAATTGTGAGAAAAAAACATATATGATTATATTTAGATAATTTTTTCCATTTCAGAGTAGTCAAGAGTCAGCAACCAAGCAGTGATAGTAGTTTTACATCTGTAAGAATTTAGGTCACTAATTTTCATGATTTTAGATATTTTGATAGACAAATAGTTTTCTAGAAAACACAAATGTTTTTGAGCTAGGGTGGTCCTAAAGTATTGCAGTCTAAAGATCATGTCTACTCCTCTAGTTTCAAGTTGGTCAAGATTAAATGCAATAGACTTATGTCTAGATAAGATTACTTCATAGATGAACAATTGTCTAACCGTGAGTACTTGGCACTGGATGTCAGTGGGATAATAATGGTTTTTAAATGTAGCAACTTTAAGGATCAATCTTTGGGCTCTTTTAATCTATAATAGATTGGCTTTGTAAACACTTCCCCATGAAGAGATGTAATAGCTCAAGAGTGATCTGCAGAGAGTGTTCTACAACATTTTAACTATTTTACTATCAGCTACCGATCGAATATTTCTGAATAGAGGTGTGAGTTTTCTAACTCGTTGCGTATGTTTGTTAATATGTGGTTTGAAAGTGATATAATTATTGAGAATAACATCCAGATATTTTATATTATAGACCGTTTTTAGTTTAGGGCAGCTACATGAAGAGACATTACAACAGATAGAGCAGTGAGCTGTTATAATAAGGGAATCAGGAGGCTGTGTTCTTCTTGGGGTAATTGAAAAGGTTAAATACTTCATAACATTATTTTTGACACAGTTACGCAAAGAATGGGTTGCCGTTTTCTTACAAATGGAAAACTGTATGCTGATTTCTCGTGTCTAGATCTAAAAAGTTTCCCCGAAATACGTAATAATAAACTTTAATCCGGTGAACTAGGTGAGTTAAGTAGTAATTTATTGAAATTTGATAAGACAGCTACAGGTGGTAGTTTTCGGATTTAATTGAAAAATTTGGCATTGCATTGGGATAAACTTAAAACCACTAAATAAGAAGATTATAAAATATTAATGGAAGAAAATAAAAGTGAAGAAGGTCAAGAAGTCAACAGCGAAATGCCTTTACAAATAGAAAACCATAATGAAGAAAGATTTATACCATGTATGACACGCCGCCGTACATGTAAAAATTGCGCCATTTGCTGCTTTAAAATTTGGCATACATACAATCTTTTGACCAACGCCTACACGTACGTGACAGATCCTTTTCTAACCTAAAAATTATCAAGTATCGCATGAATAGTACCTTATCTTCTGATAATTTAAATAATAATTTATGTTAAGGACAGTAGAAAAAGATTCATGAACTTGGATAGCGACGACATTATTGATAAAGTAGCCGAGAGTAGTGAGCTTCTTCGGAAGTCTTTAATTGTTAAAATTGAAAAAATACGATTAGAAATTTTCATTAGAAGGTAATTTTCCTTTCTCTTGAGGGTAAAGGGCCAACCGTCTTTAAAATGCCCGGGCCGGTTTCGGATCCCAGTCCGGGCCTGGCCATCGACAACCACTCAAAAGAAACATTCCCTTAGGAAGTCAGATATCCAGTTGCACAAACCAGTAGGTATTCCGAAGGAAGCTTACCAATAAGGCTAGCATGCCAGACCCTATCAAATTCCTTAGAGACATCGGGAGATACAACAAGAGCTTCACCGTGTTTCTCTATGGATTCACCCTATACATGCGTTTTTTATCTTAGCATTGACATGAGTGGTGCATGCTCGCTTAAATGTTCTTGCGGATGGTGGCGCATCGGGAGCCAGGTCGTTCTTTTCCCTCTAATATGGTTGAGAGAAGCGATGGCTGATGCTCGCGTTATACTCGTGACCGAGTGCTGTCCGTGTGAACTGGCCTACACTTGTCAAAGGCGTTCATGACATTCAATAATTTTAAAGTATACCTTCTAGTGTCATATTGTTTTCATGTTCTAATGACATTATTTGGTTTATTTTTATATCACAGATGGGATTTTGACGTTATTAACTAATGATTGTTTATTACTTGATTTTTACAAATGAAATTATGTAATCACTATTTTATGACTATCAGAAAGAGTGTAATTTGCACCTATTTTGAATAAATATCTTGAATCTTGCATCTTTTACCCTAACCACTACCTTCCGAGATGAATATATCCAGATCTGAGACCATCTTGAACTCCTTGGCGTAGATTTAACATCCGATCTGAATTTCGGGAGATACATTGAATCCAATGCAAAAACGACTGCCAAAAAGCTTGGTATCCTCTCAAAGGTGAGACTTTACTTCACACCAGAGCAGCTTCTAATATTATACCAAGCTCAGCTTGATTGTAGTGCACTTAAAAAAAAGTTGTATGGCAGCCCTTTTTTAGGTGTGCTCCAACCTAGAGCCTTTGTAAAGGTTGGACAGATGTACTGACCAACGGATGGACAGCATAGGCTTAGTGATAGTGTCCCATTACCTGGTCCGGAACAAAGACAAGTTTCCCTCCCATATATCCTATAGTTTAGGACCGAAACACCTTTCTTTAGCCTGTAGGAAATACTTTTCATAATAATACAGAAACCTAAGAAACAACAATTTTACAGGAGTTACCTTCTTCAACTTCATTTCGATTTCGAACTTTTTCTCAACGGCATACATAGTTTGCAACTTAATTTGGGATTCTGTAGTGACGCAAGAATTGTAGGACGAATCACTTTTCCTTTCCGGGAGTGAAAATCTACTAAACAGTAAAAACGTTTAACAAAAACAGAAAAACCAAACCACAACCACACACAGCAGATCACTACTATTTGTAGCACGCACCAAAGAGAATATAAACGCACCACCCACAAAAACAAAAACATAAGAGGAGTCACAGAGTATATAACATCCAAAGAATTTTTCGTATGTTAAGGTACTCTTTGACTGCAACAGACAGCGACACTGACAGTGACACCGGACAGTTTATAAAATAGTTCGTTTGTAGAAGGACTATTTCTGTTCGATTTTCTACACAACTGACGTTCCTCACTAGTCACTACTCTCTATTCTCCGTCCACTCGTCCGAGTCCGTCCACGACTATCACTAACAAAAAAAAAGAGTAACAGACGATCGTATCGGATACAGCAGTGGTATTACACAAACTTTATCTAAAACCTAATAGGTCATCTATGCTAATGTACCTACCTATTGTTTTTACCCATAGACAAATAGGTACAAAATTGCGGAAAAGACTCTGAATCAAAGGCTGCGTTCCATACTAACCTACACTCCGATGTAGCTAAAGGGGTTCCGAGATGGTCAAGCTGCTTGACGGCAAACACGTGGATTTTTGCTTGCGTCAAGCATTTTGAACGTCTTCAACGTTTGCTTGATGCTTGAGTCAAGCATTCACGTGCTTCTCCCGCGCTTGATGCGATTTTATATGTTTTGATTGACGCGACGGCTTGACGCGACGTTTTGATGTGTTCGCTGTCGGCTTGATCAAGCATAGCTCAGTAGCAATCATGGCGGACGACCGGGACGACGCTTTGTCAGAAGATTTTGAAAATAATAATCAACAACGAAACGAAAAATAATTTATATTATTATTAATATCCTTGTACCGAGACGCAGCAGAGCTATGGAAAGTAAAGTCACAATTTTACTATGTCAAAAATAAAAAAGCATTAACTATTATCGCGAATTACAAATGTATTAAAAGTGTTAAATCCAAACTACACAGAAGATGTTTTCAAGAAGAAAATAAATGTATTAAGAACCAACTTCAACCGAGAATTAAATAAAAGGAAATTATCTATGAGTTCGGGTGCTGGTTCGGATGAAATATATGTACCAAAACTATGGTACTTTAATGAAATGATGTTTCTAGCTGATTCAGTGGATATTGCGGATACTGAAGATTCAATAAGTTCACAGGTAAGTTAAAAAAACCGGCCAAGTGCGAGTCGGACTCGCGTACGAAGGGTTCCGTACCATTATCTATAAAAATCACGTTTGTTGTATTGGAGCCCCCCTTAAATATTTGTTTTATTTTAATTTTATTACTTGTTTTTAAATTGAATATATGATTTTATATTCTGTGAATATTTCTAGCATTTACCTGTTGCCGTTATCAATATCGAGTAAAAACGAGCAAAAAAATCACGTTTGTTGTATGGAAGCCCCCTTAAATATTTATTTTATTCTGTTTTTTAGTATTTGTTATCATAGTGACACCAGAAATACATCATCTGTGAAAATTTGTACTGTCTAGCTATCACGGTTCATGAAATTTAGCCTGGTGACAGACGGACAGCGAAGTCTCTGTAATAGGGTCCCGTTTTTAACCTTTGGGTACGGAACCCTAAAAAAGACATAAGTTTATAGCTGTATTTTATTTTTTATTTATTTGATGGGTACATATATGAATTAATCAAAGTAAAGCATTTTTATTAGGATAAACATTTATCTTGCCATGACACTGCGCCATCCGTACTAAAATATTTACAATAATCATCTCTGACTTGCTTTGCATCTCTGGCCGAATTACCTCTAAAACCTTGCAAAGGCAAAAGTTGTCTGCCTTCCTTTCTCCATGAACCTGGTCTTATTGTACCAGTTAAAGGGTCTTCAACATCAACGTCACTTCGTTCAATGTATCTTTTGTGCTTTGATAGATAATTGTGCAAGTAGCAACATGCTATTACCATTTTACGGACTTTCATTGGAGGCATAGGAATTGCTTTCTTAAATATCTTAAAGCGAGATGATCAAATGCCAAAAGCATTTTCTACGATTCGGCGTGCTCTAGACAGCTCATAATTGAATATTCTCCTCTCGTCTGTCAAAATGGCTTTATTGTATGGTTTCATAAAATTTGGTGTTAACTGAAAGCCAATGAAAACAAAGGGCATTTTTCTTATAGTAGATGTCGATGATGATAATTCCATTGGTTCTGGAATATTTAACTGAATGTTTGAAAATTGATGCCAAAATTCGGTATTTTTAAGAACCCCACCGTCACATATCCGTCCATTAGCACCGACATCAATCATCATGAACTCGTAATCAGCATTTACGATTGGCATTAGAACGATACTGTGCGTGCCTTTATAATTGTAGTAATAGGATCCACAATTTGATGGATTGCTATTTTGACATGCTTTCCATTCACACTGCCAATACAATGCGGAAAATTCCATTGATTTTCGAACTGATGCGCAATTTGTCTCTAATTTTCTGAATTTCTGGGCATTTGAAATTAAATAATAATACATTGTTACAGGATGTATCCGAGACTGATAGCGGTCACCGTACTGAGAGCAGTCAGAAAAAGAATAAGGCCAAAAGTCGTGATGATGTACAGTTGGAATTAATGTCAGTGGCGTCATCATATTTTAATAAGCCAGCGGATTAGGAGGAGATTCTAGCAAAAGCTTGGGTGGTACAACTGAAAAAATTATCAGAAACTCAAAAACGTTTCGGAAATAAAATAATAAATGATGTATTGTTTGAAGGAGAAATAGGTTCACTCACAAGAACCGCGTGTTTTTTACCTAACGGCCCATCAATTAATAGGAGTAGTACACCTAATTTGTTTTACTCATAACATTCCGAGTATTCTGCATCTCTTGAACCACAGGATTTTCCAGGACATCAAGAATTTCGTGTGCCTATGAATTCTTCTTTACTCAGTAGTTGCTTTTCATCTTCTTAACCTATTATTGTTGAATCCATAACAACAAATAACCCAAAGAATTGAAAATCGCCTTCGAAGACCTTTGCACCACGTAAGACTACATCATCTCGTATATCTTCAAAGACACCTTTCAAAAATCAAATCATTGTAAAACAAGAGACCCGAAACATAAATCAATACAGAATCAGTAAATCGTCTTCTCATAAGCCTCCTAAGATGACGCCTATGTTTTCGTCATCTGCAACAAATCTGTTATATGTGTCTAACACAATGATTCAGTCACTACCACAGTCATATGTACTAAAATCTACTTCAGAGACACAAGAATATGTGCAGCCATCTGACTTAGAAATTTCGTACAAACGTACACCACAACCACACTCAAAAAATCTGTCATCTGTGTCTATCACAATGATTCAGTCACTACCACAGTCATATGTACTAAAACCTACTTCAGAGACCCAAGAATATGTCCAGCCATCTGACTTAGGAATTTCGTACAAACGTACACCACAACCACAGTCAACTTTAGAAAGAATGACAGGCGTAAACGGGCGTATCAAACTGTTTGAGCAAGCAACAGGAAACTACGTGCTTGACGCCAAGCTGCTTGCTCGTCTCGGAACCCCTTAATTATTTCCTCCGGCGAGCGAGTTAGGTAACCATAGACAAGTCAGACGGATCAGAGGAAACCATGTCAAAATATTGTTTAAGTGGAAGAAAGACACGTGTAATGCGTATCCGAACAAACCGTGGTGACGTGCTGAGATTTTTTGAGACGTGGCTGACGTTTTGTTGTTTGGTCGCTGCAATTTTCTCATTTCGACACAATTTTAACACGTTTGAATTGAGATTTTGTTCACCGTTTGCCGTTTCAGTAAGAAGCAAATCAAAATAATCAGTAAGTTTTTTAATGAATACAACATCAAGTTCCGTAGAAGAAACAGTCTGCAATTTAACTGATCCAGTCTCATTACAATTCTTTTTGTATTATTTCAGAAAATGGATCAAATAGCTAAGTTTATGGAGCCTGGCAAGCAGTTCGTGAAGGATTCTATCAGATTAGTCAGAAGATGTACAAAGCCAGACAGAAAAGGTAAGGTTTCATACATAATTTTCATGTAAAAGTTTACATTGTAGAAAGTTCTTGTATGTACCCTTCGTAATTGGTGTAGGTACGTAGATTTACTAGGTAAATTTTTTGGCACCAATTTTATTGCGTCTTGCTTGTACATAGACAGTTTAAGTAGTTAAATGGATCCTCACACCCGCCGCTCAATGAAAAACAATATTGAACTGAAAGAAAATACCAAATTTATTCCCTATATATACAAATTTATTTCATTTTTGTTTCTTGGTTACGGTAAACACTTAGTAGGTAATCAATAATCATAGGGATCGACAATCTTTGACAGAATATTAAAAAACTGTTCTTTGCTTTCAATTTTTATTCATCATCATATCAGCCGAAAGACATCCACTGCTGGACAAAGGCCTCCCTCAGGATTTCTACGACGATTGTTCCTGCACTGCCCATCCAACAGCTTCCTGTGACCATCACCAACAGTCCATCTGATGGGAGGCCTGTCTGTGCTATGCCTTCAGGTGCGAGGTTGCAACTCAAGAATTTTACTGCCCCAACTTTTAATTATACAACACTATACATTTATTTTCCAAGAATATAATATGTTATTCAATTAAGCAGTCAGTCAATAATGCAAGCTTTTCCTTATTCTTTGTATTTTCTTAGTCTTGATTGTGGGGGCTAGGGTCTCTTCCCAAAATCGGGAAGAATAGGCCATACCCAAACACAGTACCAATGCATTGACATTCCTTACAGAAGTATGGTAACAGTTGAGATAAATGTCACTAACAGTCAAACTCATTTCTGAAAATTTGTTTGAAATGAAGATAAAACCAGATTTAGTCTTACCTCGCCATTATTTGCCAAGAAGATGATATATTTTTCACCTTACACGCTCGTATAGGTTTTGTTTGTTGTCCTGGCGTGAATGAGTTCGGGTATCTTGTGCGATTACTGGAACTCTGCTGGCTTGGTAGCTGGAGAGGGTGCTGCATTGAGTGATTTTAAGTGTTTTTTTTAATTATTTTTTTTAACTATACGTGCATAAACACTCAGCAGTACGTAATACCCAACCTCATAAAAGAAGATATTAGAATGTTTAATGTGGATTTAATTTTATCTCGAAGCTAAATTGATAAAACAAAATACAAAAAAATCAATCATCTAGCACCATTAAATCTGAATGGTTTGTCTAGGGGCTCACAGTCGTCTAAGAGCTACATATTTACAATAACAAAAAAAATATATAAAGAATCAGATAAGTTATGCATAGCTACATATATATCCTTAACTGACTGCAATGCATATACAGGCACAGATGAGATACTAGTTACTCCGTAAACACAAGTCACCTGCGTAACAAATGACACACTTCTGTTGTTGTGGTAGTGTGAGTGAATTAATATAGTACAGTAATAAATAGTCATTTCAGTTTTCAAAATCGACAATTCTATATTAGGGTATGTCATACCACCTCGCAGATGGTGTAACTATTTGTTTTCTTGCACCTAAAAACATTCCTTTCTGTTGTGAGGTGAAAAATTGAGTGTTTTGCTCAGCAGCAAAGTTATTTTGCGACTTGTACTTTTGTGACCCTCGCTATACTATGACCAGGTTTCAATAGTAACTCGCGCCAAATAACAACTTTGCAGCCTTGCATAACAAAAAACTATAGTTTCACTAGAACATTACTTTTGCTAAACAAACCTATAATTTTCATAGTTGAGCCACAGATTAGGTAATAGTATGGTTGAGGGCTGTTAATTTTTCCCAACTTGATGACCATGTACTTCTCTCATTGTTCACAAACGATTCGCAGTTCTCCTTCACTGTCTAACTGAGCTATTTGAATATTTCCATCTTTGTCTCCTGCCAAACACAGACTAGTGTCATGTCAAATTGGCCGGTGGTGCAGCCCTAGAATAGTACCACTCCATATGTTCCCGAGGGTGTCGCAAGAGGCGACTAAGGGAACAAACCAGAGTATTGCCGCAAACGCACACCTACAAAAAAACGGCCTGACGAACGACCCGACCTGCAGGGCCTGTGGTGAAGATATAGAATCAATGGAACACTTACCGTGTCACTGCGATGTCCTGGCTAGCAAGCATATGTAGGTGATGGCTACCCAAAACCGGAGGACTACAAGCACCTTCCAATCAGCGGAATTGTTGCATTAATGTAGCACATCTTCGAGTAGGTTGGGGTGCAAAGTTTATAGGGGTAGACACAAAAGATCCCATTGGGTCGAAGTGTCGCTGCAACTGCAGCCCCCACTTACAAAGATAAGATAAGATGGGCAGCGGCATCCTTCCCACATCCTGTGTCACCACACTGCACAATAGCAATCACCAACCACCTGCCAAGTGTAGCCATTATGGCAAAACCTCCCAATTTGTGTGAGGCCTATGTCCAGCAGCAAATTTCTTTTTGACGATGTGATGATAAGACAAATATAAAAATAACAAAAAAAAGGTACAAATAACACAAAGAAATGTAGAAAATCTTGTTCATCCCCCATCCGGCTAAGGCATGCTGATCTCCTGTTAAACAACTACCCAGAAGTTTGCTCTGTATGAACCTGGGGATCTAGTTGTGATCTAAGCTTGTCTCCATCAATTTTACTCTTGTTTCAGAATTCCAAAAGATTGCCATTGCCACAGCCATAGGTTTCTGCATCATGGGCTTCATCGGTTTCTTCGTCAAGCTGATACACATCCCGATCAACAACATCATCGTCGGTTCATAAGCCCTAGTAATAATTTAGTTTAGACCCATAACACAGAGGCCGACACGGTTTTAGACCCGAAACACAGGCTGATTTGGTTGTGGATGCAACTGCTGTGAGGTTAGACCAGGATTTTCATTTATTTATTCAGTACTTGTCTGACATATAGCTCCATCCCTGTCATTTTGGCTCTGAAGATGGTTAGGAGCAGGCCATGTCGGCCAATGTGTTAACCATCTTAGCTCCTACTCACAAGCCTCACAGACATCTAAGTTAATTCACACAATCATTATGTATTGAGTTGTAATTGTATTGTTCTATCGAGGTGTAAAGAATAAACTTATATTTTTTTTACTTGATTGTTTTACTTTTTTAATTAATAATTGTTATCTTATAGTTAATTAGGAAATGATGCAGTTCTGAAGTAATAAAAAAACTAGTTTGAGTTTTCTAGGGTTCTGAACCAGGTAGCAGGACCCTATTACAAGCCTACGCTGGTTGTCTGTCTGTCGGAACCGTAATAGATAGCTGGTTGAAATTTTAACATTTACAAACAAGTTAAAAAAAAAAAATTAAGAGTGTTCCTGTACATGACACATATTTTTACTTTACTGTAAAAACGGTAATATATACAAGGGTGAAACTTGGTATGAGTAGCACTAATCCTGAAGTGCTAAACTTAAGTGGCAGTGGGCGGGGCACATAACTCGTAGAACAGATGGCCGCTGGGGTAGTGAAGTTCTCGGGTGGCGACCGCGCACCGGAAAACGCACCGTAGGCAGGCCTCCCACTCTGTGGCCCGATGACCTGGTGAAGGTCGCGGGAAGCCACTGGATGCGGCTAGCGCAGAACTGGTGGTCGTGGAAATCCTTGCGGGACGCCTAAGTCCAGCAGTGGACGTCCTTTGGCTGATATAATGATGATGAACTGGTCGTGGAAATCCTTGCGGGACGCCTAAGTCCAGCAGTGGACGTCCTTTGGCTGATATAATGATGATGAACACTCAAGTAAAACGACAAATAAAAACCGGCTAAGTGTGAGTTGTACTCACGCTAAGGAGTTCGACGTGAATGAAAAAGAAGCATATTTCTATCATTAGCTTTGATGTCATTGTTTGCAATGAGTTTACTTCAATGTAAAGCTGTGGTGGTGCGGACCCCTTGTTCCGCAAATCCGACTCGTACTTGACGGTTTTTAAATATTATTAGTAGGTATACTGATGAGATTGAAAACAAACAACCAAAAATTTTTCCTCAATCCATTCTCTTTGTTGAATGAAAGAAAAGCCAAAACTCTGTAAAGTATAAAATGTATTTTGTACACTTTAAAAAAAATATGTACACAGGATTGATTTCGTCATTAATAAATTTTTAATTGAATTAACAATTTCATTACACAATTTAAGAAAAAAAAACTTAAATAAAAAAATAAATAAATTTTGTAATCTCATTTTATAAATGTACATTTAATTATCGATCCGTTGGTTTATGTTGGTGTCATAAAATTTCTACCATCTATTTGTACAAAACAACATAATTTACCAATTTTGCATTCTAGCAGTAAAACTTTGTGAGCCGGCAGTAAATTAAAAAATGCTTGTGGTCAGGTTGGACACTGCTACTTTTATTATAGTCGCCAATTGTGAATTGTTGGCTACAGTGCCCAGTGGACAGAACAGAATCGGCATTGAGCATTACATAACAGCTATACTAATTAGTAAAGTCTTATTATTTGCCAGGTTTCTCCATGACGTGAATGTAGAAGCCGGGATTGGCGACTTCGGTGAGAGGTTTGAAGTCTGCGTAGATGCTGTGCTTGGCCTTGCCACCGAAGGCGTCGTCCAGCATGTGCGTGAACTTTTCGCGTTTGTGCGGGTAGTAACAGAGACGGAAATCACTGCAATGGAAGAGTATTCAATTAGGTTTTTTTGAGCATCATTTTTTTATTAGTAGGGCATGAAGTCTGGTAAATGCATTGCCGGACTTAAGGGAGGGCACTTGCCCGGGCCCTCCACAAAAGAGTGGACCCCATACGTATAAATCGTAGTGCCCGCGGCAAGACGAGCCAAAGGAAACGGGGCACTACCTACCATTTCTGGAAGCGTTTCTTTGTATTTTCGAACCGTCATAGCTTCAGTCCGGATGATGCTAGAAAGCTGAAATTTTTAGGATAAGATGTTCTTGGCAGACTTACCAAACACACCCATGTATCAATTATCTAGCTTTTATGGTTTTAGGTTAAATGATATCGAAAATATTAGAGGAAATCTGAAATATTTAATAAAGAGGGCCACCACACCTCTAAATTCGGCCCTGGGGAAATGGTCTGCAACCCGTCTAGGAGTTAGAAAAATCAAAAACCAAACCCGGCATGAGGTCTTCGTTAGGCGCAAGTGGGGTTTAATCTTAAAAATGCGGCGGTTTCCTGCATCGACCTGACTCGTCGTTCCTGCGAGTCCGTCCGAGAGGGGTGACTTCCTGTCCCAGGTGGCGCAGTGTCTGGAGAGGACATCCCTTCCGCGACACTAATTAAATCGTCTGTTGTACACGCTCAAGCCTATTGAATAAGGGCTTGGAGTTTAAAGATCCTGTCTTTAGACTGGGAAAATGCTAGTAAGTTCGAAAGGCCACATTAATCGTTTCGCCCACTCTAAGCGCGGCCAAACGTTTCATTATAGGGGCCTGACTTTGGGCCTGTTTACTAAATACATGAATCAAGAAAATCCCTAAAGATTCCCGCCTCCCGTAGCTCAGAGGCAAAGTTTACTGGCTTTACACAGGAGGTCGCGGGTTCAATTCCCGGCGGTGTCAATTGTAAGACTCGGTTTGGTTGGTGGTAGGGGATTTTCTAAGCCTGCCTGGCTAGCTACCACCATCTTACCTAAGTCTTGCCGCCAAACATCAATGTTATCAGCATTAATGTGTTCCGGCTGGAAGATAAGATAGCCAGTTCCCCATTGGGGAATCTTGGTATGCCCTCTTCCATATTCGGCATCATCGTCACTTACCAGCAGGTGAGATAATGCTCAGGGTTTTAGTGTGGATAAAAAAAACAAGTAAAGAAGCGACATTTTATGTCCCCCGGCCAAAGCTAAAAATTATCGTCAGCAAGTTGTAACGGGCGCGCGCGGCCTGTCGCCGTGAGTGCTGCGAGCGCGACTCGTTGACGAGTTGAGAGAAGTGTATCCTCAGGTCCTTAGCGCCTCCCCCCCCACCCCACCCCACCCCGCTCCATACAAATGAAATTTGGTTGATTTGAATACTACTCTGTCACAGTATATATATTAGTACTAAACTCTGTTCTACGAGCAATATGCCCCGCCCACTGCCACTTAAGTTTAGCAATTCTGAGATCTAGTAGAACAGATGGCCGTTGGGGCAGTAAAGTTCTCGAGTGGCGACCACGCTCCGGAAAACGTAGTGTAGGCAGGCCTCCCACTCGGTGGACCGATGACCTGGTGAAGGTCGCGGGAAGCCGCCTGGATGCGGGCAGCGCATCAAAAACTTTATTTAGATTAATATTTAAATAATGAACCAAACTACGCTTCCATGGCGCGCGCTAGGAATACACTTTTTAAAATCCACCATTGGTAAGCCCTTGACACCTACATCGTCATCACAACAGTTGAAATCTTCGTTGATCACAGATAGAAATGCTCAAACAGTGATGACTGACTTTCATTAACATACCTTCGTTCGTTGATCTCGCCGTCCTGCGTGGCGTCTATGCAGTAGTCCAGAGCGACGAGCTCCGGCTTGCCTCGCACCACTAGGACTGACGTTTTGATGTCTACTGGGTACTTGCACTGAAAACAACATAAGTTATACGTATAGTCAATGTAGGTTGACAGTCTTTAAAACTAATATACTTTGACAATATGCTGCCTGCCGCAGCAACATGCTGAGTCGGGACCATATTCTGAACACACTACCAGATATAGGCTGATACTCGTAGTGTTTAAAACTAATATGCTGCTTGCCGTAGCAACATGCTGAGTCGGGACCATATTCTGAACACACTACCAGATATAGGCTGATACTCGTAGTGTTTAAAACTAATATGCTGCTTGCCGTAGCAATATGCTGAGTCAGGACTATTTTCTGAACAAACCACCACAATCCTACAGATTCTTAGTAAGTGCTTCTTGCCTCCTTGTTTTACCATCATGTTTAAGCTTATTTTTGTTATTGGTTTGTGTATTTTATTGTTAGAATAAAGAACATCAAAGAATACTGTGGAACAGTGATATAATTTTTTAATATAGTATGACCTGTCAAACTGAATACGCAGAGCAGAGAGTCATAAACAGTGCCACCGACTTATCTGTTCAGGTGGACAAATGGAGAAGAGCTGGTGGTACCTACTACGGGCGTCATCACTTTTTTCGATTGTGTGTCAACCTAAGTACGCGAACGAAAAAGATGACCCGTCTATTACCAGCTGTTGCAGCAATTGGATGACGGCGACGCGACGCCGCCGCCTGAACAGATAAGTGGGTAGCAATTTGTTGAGCTGAACAGATTAGTCGATGGCATCGTAAGTAGAAATGGAGCGTCGGTGGCGTAATGGCAAGGGTCGCTACCTCTGTCCGGTCGTAGTTCGATTTCTGCCACGTACTCATATCAGCCTATATACGTCCCCACCGAGGGGCTCGAGCCTACCCTGAATTAGGGCGATCGGGCCTTAGTCGACCACGCGGGCCCACTGCGGGTTAGTCGACTTCACACACAATCTGCGAGTTCCTTCGTAGGCTTCCTCACGATGTTTCAGCGAAATATTTAATAATAATAGTGAGAGCCTCGAATAAACTTACATGTGAAATCGAAATTCGAAAACACATTGGTACGTGGCATGTCGGTGGCGTAATGGCTAGGGCCGCCGCCACCCGTCCGGGAGGTCGTGGTTGGAACCGGCCACGTACAATGTGATTTCGAATTTCGATTCCATATGTAGGTACGTTTATCCGACGCTCTTACATCGCGTGGAAACCTGCACACGCCTGCGAAGAAACTCGAAAGTTGTGTGTGAAGTCGATCAACCCGCACTGGGCTCGCGCAGTCGACTAAGACCCGATCGCCCTAATTGAGGGTAGGCTCGAGCCCCTCATTGGGGACGTATATGAGCTGATATGATGATTGTAAGTTAAACAAATCGATCAGCTGAACATAATTCAGTGGAATCAAATGGTTGGATCCTGCAGTTTGGATACAAATATCAGCTATTTATTAGAAAATTACACGTTTTAATAAAAAATCTTTTTTTTTTCTTTTTAATGGAACTCCAAAACTAGAACAAAATCACCTTTACCTAATGATTCTTCATTCCACTTTTTAGATAATAAATTCGAGTGAGTTTGACTACATTCCACCTGATGGAAAGTGACGGTGCAGTCAAGGATGGTCACGTAAATTCAAATGATGTCCATGCACTCTCGTTTTCAAGATACCCAATTTATAACTTGGGGAAGCACTGACGCAGGCAAGGATTTCCACAAAGACCGGCCTTGCGGTGCCCGCATCTAGCAAACCTCACCAGGTCGTCGGTGCTCTGAGTGAGAGGCTTACCTACCTACGCTACGTCTTCCGGTGCACGGTCGCTTCTCGAGAACATTATTGCCCCATATGTTCTACGAGCTATGTGCCCTGCCCACTGCCACTTATGTTTAGCGATTCTGTAAACTGTGTCGGTAACCTTGGTTCTCCTACGGATCTCCAAGTATATCTAAAAACCGGCCAAGTACGTGTCGGACTCGCGCAAAGTAAGGTTACGTAGTCTTTAAAAAACAAAATTATATTTGCAGTTGGTAATAGAACATTTTGTATGGAAAATCTATGAACTTTTTACAAATCCAACTGGAGGTGAAATGAAATGTATAAGTACGATGATGGACTTACCCTGTAGGCTGGTCTGGATGATTATGAGGCTCTTGATTTTTTGGGATTCAAGGTAATTTTAATTGGTCCACTCCAGTGGCGTAGCGTGGGTGTCGGCCGCCCGGTGCGGAAGACAATTTTGCCGCCCTCTTATTTAGGTATTTAAATTTAATGTCAGTATACTATACATTAATTCCAGAGAAATTTTTGGCAAGAACAGTCATCATTATTTTGCATTATACCTAGGTTGTTGCGAAAACTGTCAGCCACAGAATAAATACAATCTCTTTTTTCCTGAAACTATTTTGAATTGGCGGCTAATTTTAATACACATCTCCTCGGTGAAAAATTGAAAATCATTGGCCACCTATGTATAGTTCTTTTTTAAAATATTTTTAAAGTTTATCTATCACCCTTCTTTAGTTTGCAACAATGGACGTCTCGCGGGACGCTTGTCATGCTATGATTTTCTATGATTATAAACGAGAATTAACCTTCAAAGAATCTCACGAAAATTTACAAGGTGATTTTGGGGAGTCTGCTCCTGCGTTTGCAGCAGTTACTTATTGGTGTCGTGAATTTAAACGTGGTCGAGAGAACCTAAACGATGACCCCAGACCCGGCCGACCACCAACTACAGTAACTCATAAACGTGTGATCAGGGTAGAGTGGCTATTGCGGAAGAATAGACACATGACACATTGGGAGATTGAGACTGAACTGAAGATTGGATTGTGAGCAGTTTCCGCCATTCTGCATAAACAACTTAAAGTTAGGAAGCTTGCTTCGCGATGGCTAACTCATTCTCTCATCGAAGAGCAAAAATCTCGTCGTTTTGATAGGAGCAAATTTATGCTGGAAAAGTTCAAAAGAGGGACTTCGCAAAACGTATCCTACATTCTTACAACTGACGAATTTTGGATCTACAGCTACGATTCTCTCACAAAGCAGAAACCCACGCAATGGGTGTTTGAAGAGGATCAGTTTCCCACAAAAGTTGTTCTCGGTCGGAGCGTTACTAATAAATAAATCAATAATTAAGCTTTATTTCGGAAAAATAATATCCATAGTATATTAGTGTATTAGTAACAGTATTGGCTTATTATCTATATTAGTTCCTATTTTATTGTTAGCAAAGCGACAGAGATTTTATTTGGAGTACATATTTATTTTATTCTTCCTGTGACTAACCCCACCCAATGTTTTTGAATAGGGCAGTCAAACCTAGCAGCGATAGTCTCCAGGATACTGTTGTGACCGCTGCGTAGGCGTCGCAGCAAGGATGCAGCTTTCTTGCGCATAATAGCATGGAAGCCATCTGTATGTGCTTCCGCGAACATTCCTGATGCGCTGCAGCGCCACGGCAGTCCCAACAGCATCCTGAAGGCATTATTATATTGGACTCGAAGGACGCTGTAGGCTCGGCGCGAATATCTCACAAAATGATAGCGGTTTTTATTCGACGCAGTGGACCAGTAGCAATAATTCCGCTAGGAGATCGTAGAACCGTTACTAGTGAATGGTACTGCGAAGTTTGCCTGCCTCAAGTTTTCGGGGTGTTGAATAGCGAGCGCCCAAGGAGCGGCGTCCGTGGCATTCTTTTTCACCAAGATAACGCGCCCGCTCACACAGCAGCTGTTAGAACCATGGACTATTAGACAATTTCGGGGATACAAATGTTACCCCATCCTACAGTTTACATACTACAGTCCAGATTTAGCTCCATGCGATTTTTTTCCCACGTTAAGAAAAATGCTTCCTGGGCGAAAATTCAATACTGCAGACGAGGCCGTCGAAGAATTTCGGCGGTTTTTTTTCGACCTCCCGCAAGATACGTTTTTTAAATGTTTTGAAAGCTAGTTCACCCGAATGCATAAGTAAATAGGGGTGGGAGGAGAATATTTTGAAAAGTTCTAAATAAACTTTTTTCATGTTCTAACTATTTTTCGAATAGCCCACGTACATGTAAGATTTTAAATAAAAAAGTTCGTCTGAGTTTACGTTTATTAATACAAAAATTATTTTACTTTAACCACTTAGATACATTGATCAAATATTATTATTATTTATTGCGAAATTTTACCGCCCCTGTTGCAATGACTTAGCGTGAAGGTTTTATATGACCAAACCATCTTCCCCGGCTGAAGGGATGCCTTCATAAGCGTCAAAATGATAAATGAATAAATAACAGCGACTTCCTAGAGTTAAAAAAAACAATTAGTTAAAACTTCATAAAAGAGAAAAACTTCAATCAATCAAAACAAATAAAATTATAGAAGTTAACTAAAGTAAAAAATTATTGAAGTGGTAGCGGGCAAAGACGAATGACAGGTCTTACGTAACTGCCGGTCTTCTTCTTGACCTAGACAGTTCGCGTAACACCGTCTCTACTGGGGTAGAGCTCCTCAACAATCCCGAGCTGCCAACTGAGTGGTGGCGAGTTGTCATTGCGTATTATTACAATACAGCCAATTTCAATTGGGTTAGAAGGCGTATTCCACTTTAGCCCTACTTGGAGGGATGTTAAATATTCCACTCTCCATCTAATGTCACTAAGATTTCACTAATTTATTTAAGAGTTCATATCGACTCAGCTTATTTTCAAGGGTGTTACTATAATCTTCTGAAGGTAAGTATTCCAGAGGAGTAACATTCAGGAAATGGGATGGAGTTAAAGCGGAGAGCTCAGCTGGATCAGAGCTCAACACACAGAGTGGACGACTATTTATTAATCTTTCAACTTGGACGAGAACAGTATATAGTACTTCGTACGTAAGTATTTGATTTACAACAACCCTCTGTAGATGAGTCTTAACCGATTTAATGTTACTTTCCCATATTACCCTAAAATGTGGTGCGTATGGCGGGTTTCTCTTAAACTGGATGCGAAAATCAGCCAGGTTTTGATCTAAATATCTGTTGTGTTCTTATGAAATAAGAAGCGAGTACAATTTGTCTAATTTGCGCTTTGCATCGAGAAAATTAGTACCACCGTCACTGACTATTAACGACACGGGGCCTCTCCTACATATGAAGCGTTTAAATGCTCATAAGAACATTTCAGAACTTAAATCTGATACAAGTTCCAAATTTAGAGACTTTGTAGTGAGACAAATGAATAGAAAAAGATAAGATTTTAGACTTTTAACTCCGCGGCGGCGATAGGGCGTGACAAGAAAAGGTCCTGCATAATCCACTCCGGTAAAAACAAAACTTTTGACTTCACTTACTCGGTAGCAAGGTAAATCTCCCATTAGAGGAAAAGTATTGTTTGGCCTGAGTTTAAAACAATTACAATTTAACTAAACTATATCGCTATACCAATATGTACCAATGAGTTTTTCAAAAACTTACGTACATACTTACCGATTGCTTTAACGGTGAAGGAAAACATCGTGAGGAAACTCGATGGTTGTGTGTGAAGTCGACCAACCCGCACTGGGCCCGCGTGGTCGACTAAGGCCTAATCGCCCTGATTCAGGGTAGGCTCGAGCCCCTCGGTGGGGACGTATATGAGCTGCAATGATATCGCTATTGCAACAACTACTCCTCACTTGACCCCGACATATTTCAAATGCCGCTATCAGTCAAATCCATCCTGGTAATGACCGTGTTTATGTCGTGTTCGAGCGACCTCGCAAGTCGGATTGAGCTCTGCGACCGCTTCAGGAACAATACTCACATTATAATAGATAGAATGTCCAGGAGTCGCTCCACTGTCAATCATGGCGTCGTAGTTCCTGTGATCAATGAACAGCAGCCCGCCGGGCTTCAGGCACTTGGCGAAGTTCTCCAGGCACATCTTCTGCACCCTCTGGTCGCCGTATTCGTCCAGCAAGTGGGCGAACGAGTTGCCCAGGCATATGACTGCGTCGAACAGGGTGTCTGGCAGGATCTTCTGAATGTCTCGGGGTAACGTTTCCCAGTTCGCTTCTTCTATCACTGTTCAAGTTAAAATAAGATTATATTAGTTGTGTCGCAGTTTTTATTGCTATTCCTTAACAGTCTCCCTGACGAAATGGTTAAGTCCATTAGCTTCACATCAGGAGGTCGTGGGTTCGATTCCCGGCGGAGTCTAATCTTGTAAAACTCGGCTTGGTCAGTGGAAAGGCATTTTTTACCACAATCTTACGTATCTAACTCTTGCCGCCAAACATCAATGTTAATAGTATTGATGTGTTGCGGCTCGAAGATAAGATAGGCAGCTCCCCATTGCGTTTGGGAATCTTGGTAAGCCCGCTTTTAATTTCGGCATTGACATCACTTACATCAGGTGAGATGATTCCAAGGATTTGCCAATTAAAAAAACTACGAGAAGATTTCATCAATAGGGCCCATCCGGCTGGCATCTAGGGCATCGAAATGCTATTTTTTGTCACCAAGACCTAGCCTTGTAAGGACCGAGACTTTTTGTCTTTATAGCTCGATCAAGGTCCTACATAGAGGACTTGGATCTGAATGACTTTGGTTCTTTAAGTAGGTCCTTGAGCCTTAGGAGGCTAGGGCATGCAAAAAATACGTAAATAATAAAAACACTTAACTCATAAGCAGATACTTAATTTTACCTCCTTTATAATAATTAATAATAGAGGTACAATTTGTATGTGTGTAAGGAGTAGGTAATCTTTAGAACTACTAAACAGATTTAAAAATGACTAGCGCTATCCCTGAGTAAACTAGGCTAAAAATATAATTTTAGCACAAGGTAAATAATCTACCAATTTTGGAATTCCACCAATTTTGGTCACCACTGGGAAAGAATGGGAAAAAATTCCCATTCGTCCCCAGTGTTAACGGAGTCGGTGGTGACGACTGCAAAAAAATCACTCGCGAGCCGCTTGCAGCTCGCGCACTGCCCTTCCTCAAAGACAGACATCAACTTTCAAGTTAGTTACTTGCCTACT
The DNA here is from genome assembly GCA_947284805.1 of Coleophora flavipennella. Lineage (NCBI taxonomy): Eukaryota > Metazoa > Arthropoda > Insecta > Lepidoptera > Coleophoridae > Coleophora > Coleophora flavipennella. The sequence goes on along the minus strand of OX369264.1, from coordinate 522,780 downwards.
AAATAGACAACTGATTACAAAATTCCGATAAAATTTATACTACGTACAACATCGTCTCCAGGTGACCTTTACTCTTATCAGAATAAATAAATTCTTGGTTGCGATGTAAAAACAGCACAACTGCGAATAATAAATGTTCAAGTTTCTTTCCTCCTATACGTGGGCCCAGTCAAGGTCTCATCCAAACACGAGAAGGTTCGACCATAATCCACATACAGGGGGTCAAGTGTCTTGTCTAAAAAAAGTAACCAATTTTAGGTCTTATTTCTAGTATCTAGTCTAGGAATCAGAAAGTGTAGATCTAACGAATATCATGTTTAGTTCGTTTGGTTCTTATTTACTCAGATATAAGATGACTTTTTAATATGGTTGGTTTATAACGGCTGCTAACTTCACACCGGTTTGCCTAAAAGGCTTCTTATCAATGGTTTTGGCATGTAGATTTGCGTCTAGTTAGATAAAAAAATATCATAATGGATTCCTAATAAAACCGTACCCCATTCGTCGTATTTCTGGTCCTTCCTCTTCTCCCAGCGCGCCTTCAGGGCGTGTTTCAACATCTTATCGGAAGCGTCCACCGACACCAGTTTGAAGCCTTCGTCCACCAGCATCATCGAGTCTATGCTGAAAGTGAAGAAAGTTATAAAAAACTAACTACGCTATTAGTTACACTATTTAGTAAGTAGAAAGGTACGGGATAATAAAAACACATCCTTACTTATCTTAATATATATAAATCTCGTGTCACAATGTTTGTCCTCAATGGACTCCTAAACCACTTAACCGATTATAATAAAATTCGCACACCATGTGCAGTTCGATCCAACTTGAGAGATAGGATAGGGTAGGGTAGGGTAGTGTAGTGTAGGGTAGTGTAGAGTAGTGTAGTGTAGTGTATGTAGGGTAGGGTAGGGTAGTGTAGGGTAGGGTAGTGTAGTGTAGTGTAGGGTAGTGTAGGGTAGGGCAGGGCAGTGTAATGTAATGTAAGGCGGTACGAAGTTCGCCGGGACAGCTAGTAATATTATAAATGTGAAAATGTGTTTGTTTGTTACCTTTTCACGCTTCAACGCCTTGACCAATCTTTATGAAATTTGGCATGCAGGTAGCCTGTGTCACGGGGAAGGACATAGGCTACTTTTTATCCCGGGAAAATAGCATAATCTGATGCAGTTCCTGTGGGAACTAAAAAAATACTCGATTGTTGTGATTTTTTACACAGATTTTTTACGACATAATTTACTAATCAACTTTAAAGACAGTCATAAAAACGATGTCCACGCGGGCGGAGCCGCGGGAAAAAGCTAGTTATATAATATAATGCCATTAAAGAACGTTGTGCATTTCTGTAGTTATAATTATTGAACTTTTATCGAACTTCACACCCATCTAACTAATCCTGACTTTATGGCGAAGTTTTTAGTTACCTAGCTGACTACCCTGCACGTCCTTTTAGGGTTCCGTACACCCAACGGGTGACCAACGGGACCCTATTACTACGTTAGTACTTATATATATATATATATATATATACACTTTGATTATAGCCTACGTGTTACCGATCAACAAATTTAAATACAGCCCAAGAAATGACTTTCCAAAGCGTCGGCTTACTGCAAGACATCATTAGCTGCAAAAAAGTGATTTCGAGATAATCGCAGTTTTATATTTTTCATTATCTTTGCAATAACTTCAAAAGTTGAGGACATAGAAAAAAAAATTAAACACCACCTTAAAGGTGAGCATCTTCTTTATACGATTTCAATATGGAAAACATCCCTAATGCTGCACTTTTTTTTTAAAAGCCGGAAAAAAAGATAAGGACTTCTTGCGTTTGAGCAATACAAGCAAAACGTGTAAATAATGATTTATGTATGAAAATCGTTCAAAAAAATCAATTATTACCATAAAAACAATGAAAATAGTGTTCTTTTTTTATTATTATCAAATTAGAAGCTTTTACAATATTATTTAAGATATTTTCGGGTGACCTAAATGTAATTAAACAACTTAAATGAAAGTCGCTGAAAATTTTTACAAAAAAATACAAGTGAATATAAAGGTATAAGATCTACTTATTGTAGACAGTAAAAACATATCATCTAATCAACCGAAAGAAGTCCACTGCTGGACAAAGGCCTTTCACAAGGAATTCCACAACGACCGGTCTTGCGCTACCCGCATCCAGCGGCTTTCCACGATCTACACCAGGTCGTCGGTTCAACGCGTGGGAAACCTTCCTACGATACGTTTTCCGGTGCGCGGTCGCCAGTCCCTGCCCACTGCCACTTCAGTTTAGTGATTCTGTGAGCTATGTCAGTTACTTTGGTTCGTCTGCGGATCACCTTATTTCTGATTCGATCGCGTAGGGAAATTCCAAGCATAGCTCGCTCCATTACCCTTTGGGTGACCTTCACCCTTCTTATGAGGCCCATAGTAGGCGACCATGTCTCAGTTCTGTATGTCATCCATCACTGTAAACACACACTGGTCAAAGACCTAAGTCTTGAGACACTGCGGTATTTAGGACGTGAAGATATTGCGATGCTTCCCGAACGCTGCCCAGCCGATTTGTATTCGTCGATTGTTCTCTTTCTTGAAGTTGGACCTACCTAGCTGGACTCTTTGTCCATGGTGTACATATTCGTCAATAACTTCCAGTGTAGAGTCTCCAACCTTTAGAAGGGTGGGTGCAACACGGACATTTAACAATATTTTCGTCTTGTCCATGTTCATTTTAAGACCCACTTGTTGAGAGACTTTACTGAGGCTATCGAGCATTACACTTAGGTCTTCCAGTCTCAGCCATGACCACGATATCGTAAGAAAATCGATGGTGGGTTATGTACTCGCCGTTGATACTGATGCCGAGTCCCCCCCAGTCTAGAAGTTTGAAAACATGTTCCAGGCCGGCGGTGAACAGTTTCGGAGATATAACGTCTCGCTGTCGTCACCCGTCGCTGCAATTGGAAGGTTTCGAGTTCTGGTGTGGAGGTGAACTAAAGTGGTAGCGTTTTCATACAGATACTTCAACACCGTAATGTATCGATAGTCAATTTAGCACCGCTAGAGAGACTGTAGCACAGCCCAGGTTTCGACTGAATCAAAGGTTTTCTCATAGTCCAGAAACGCCAAGCATAGTGGCTGATTGTACTCTTCAGCCTTCTGTATAATCTGCCGCAGCATATGTATGTGGTCTATGGTACCAAAACCTTTTCGGAAACCAACTTGTTCGGGAGGCTGGAAGTCGTCAAACCTGCGTGCGAGACGATTCGTAACGAATCTCTAAAACAGGTTATAGACATAGCTCAGAAGTGAGATGGGTCTGTACTTCTTCAGTAAGGTGTTGTCACCCTTTTTGAAGAAAAGCAGGATCGACCAAACTTCTGTGCCATTCGTTAGGCGTTTGTCCCTCGAGTATAACGGAATTCAATAACTTCTGAAAAGCTTTGAGCACCGGTGATTCACCTGCTTTCAGAAATACAGCCGTAATTCCATCGTCACTCGGTGCCTTGTTGTTCTTGAGCTGTTTGACAGCCATTCCAGTCTCATACAGGCTGACTTTCGGGATATTTTTTTATTTATTTATTAACTTTCCAATTTCATAGACCATTTCACATGAATTTTACAATTATTGGTTTTACATGTTAAAACGCATATTATGAAATTCGACTAATTGAAATTTGAAAAAAGACAAAGTAGGCTTAAACGTAAATTATGTAATAGAAAATAATATTTATATAGTAAAAATATATAAAACAAACAAAAAAGTACAATTAAAGAAATAAGAACAAGAAGTTTGAAATGGGCAGCGCAAAGTGTATTACGTTATATGAGTAGTGTGTTTGTGGCATGTGTAAATGTTTTGTGTGTTTGAGTGTATTGTGAGTGTTTGTATGAAGTCGTATAAAAAATAATTTCATGAATTGGTTACGTCAGAGGAAGAATATGTCGAATATCTATATAGCTTCGGTAAAGTGTCGGGTTAGTCTGGCTCTTGAGTCTTTAGCCAGATCGCTGACAGGCAGACGTGTGGTCTTGTACAATTTTCCGTAGAACTTTTTAACTTCTTCCAGCAACTCAATCTTAGAATTCTTAGACGATATGATCCTGCTACCTCAGTTTTCGGCTTGGTCAGTTGGCTTTGTCCTCTCGTTGGTTTGATGTCTCGCGAACACTTTTGAGCCTTTGTTGTGCTCAATCGCTTCTTTAATACAATTTGTATTTTACTCGCGCTAATCGCGAGTCAGGGACTTAGAGATCTGCCTGTTTAGTTGTCGATACTAAGAAGCATGTTCAGAGGATTGCAAAACCAATCTGCGTCTTTCTTCCATGAGGTTGCTGGTGAAGTCCGAATTTTTTTTGTTCCGTTTGAACGGCGAGTTTTAAGAATCTTAGACCCGACCTTTTGGACCATTTCAACTAATTTGTCATTATAATCGTCCATATTCTCGCAGTATCCTAGGCATTCGAAGCGATTGTGCAAATTGAGCTGAATGCTCTCGGGGTTTTGGAGCTGTATGGGCGCAGGTCGGAACGTAGACTTCATCAGTTGACATCTTTCTAGCTTAATCTTTAGATTCAGTGTTCCTCTTACCATTCGGTGATCGCTTCCTGTTTTTACTAAAATTGATCACAAAGACATCATTGAATATTTGTTTTCTCGTCGATAAGATGAAATCAATCTCGTTTTTCGTTATGCCATTGGGATACAACTATGTCCACTTCCGCTGTTGTGACTCTTTGAAGAAGAAGTTCAAAATCAAAATTGCCTCACTCTCAGCTCACCATCGCCTCTTTTGCCCAGTTTCACGTTGATGTCCTCCATAACAATGGTATAATGGGTCTTGGTGCTACGTTTGGTGTAGAGATGTCCTCATACATTATCTCAACCTCATCGTCGGAGAGTTGCGTGGTCGGCGCGTATACCCGTACGACTTATCGAATACCGTTTTGTGATTCCGAGTATAAAGTATGCTACCCTTGTCGAAAAGATCATGATCTGGACCACTTTGTTAATGAGGGACTTGTGGACGAGCAACCCGACACCACCCTGGAACAGTTTGTCACCCTTCCGGAATGAGAGCAGGTTTCCGGATTTAAGGATCATGGTGTCCTCTCCCTTTATTTGGACTTCACATAAACGTACGATATCCCACCGTAACCTGCTCAATCCTTCTTCGAGTTCTGTAAGCTTCTCGTCAGTCCGCAGTGTACCCGTGTTGTAAATTGCCAGGGCCAAAGGTCGTTGGGTTTGGTAGCCTGGCATCTGCTGGAGATTCTTTGCACCTCCCGCCCCATCGTTACCAGGTCTGTTACCGGAGCCAGGAATATCAGTGTCGCCGGGGACAAGGGGCCGTTTCCTGGGTGTGTAAGCAAGATGTAGAATTCTTATTTTTAGCAGATTATAAATTAATATGATGGTTAATAGTAGGTTGTAGCTCTAAGGGTATATATTTATTGTGAATAAAATAATAGATTATAAATTAATGAAGCAGAAACATACCGGTAGATTTAGATAAACTTCGAGACAAAAGTTGTATTCTGGTCTTAATGTAGAAAGCAAACTGCGGCATCGGTTCTGCTCGCGGCTCGCTTCACCTATTCCCCTCGCTCGCCCGCCGCCTTACAGCCAGCCTTCGCGCATCAAAGTGACAAATAAATCGAGTTTCTATTATCCTAAGTACTGTTCCCTATATTTTAATCTACAAATATCTACTCTATGAACTTCCGTTTAGTGTCATAAGGTAATTATCCGATGAAAAGAATGGAATTTGTTTGTCAGGACCAACAAAATTCATATTACTTTTGTATCCAGTTTAAGTAAAAAACTAATTAATATGATTGTAAAACCTTTTTATATTGTGCAGAACTAACTAAGTACTTTTAGACCTTAATTTTTTTAGAGTGTAGATTTGACAGAAATCATTATTGTGTAATTATTAGATTGAAGCCATATAGTTCTGCTACTCACGCTCCCAGAATTCATTAAAATTATATAATTTTATACAACAAAAACACTTATTATGGTCTAAAAAAATAAATCACAAAAATTTGTTTTTGTCAGATCTCTTTATGTATTAATTCAAGTGATCATTTTCTATTAAAAGTCATTTAAGTTTTATAATTAGTTTAATAGACAAGTATAATGTGACTAAAAGACAATTAAAGGCATGTAATTATTTTTAACAAAATCATAACTTATATGCATTTCTGTCGTTAGTCGTTGCTCAGGCGTCATTCAAACAATATAATGACTTTTAGCAAAACGTTAAACAACATTTTAAGTACTCTAGATGTCACTTATGAACTTTATCAACTTAATACAAAATGTAAAGATGTAATAAGCCGTATTCGTGAAACTCTTTAAGTAACAAAAATAATTTAATTATTTATAACGAAAATTGTAAGTAGTGAATCATACATTTTCAAATTTCAGATGAAGACACTAAGTATCATTAGTGTGTAGTTGTAACGAAAAAAATCTTAATACTAAATATAAGGTACTGTAATGATTTTATTTCTTTGTGAAAACTGAAAATTGCAATCACTATCTTTTTGCCTTAGACATAATGTTCAATTTCTTTAAAAGTATAACACATAGAGAAATAATGATTTCTGATTATTGTAGAGCGTAGCGCGGCCTATACACTGGCATCACAAATGCAGTTAATGACTTTTTGCGGATAATGACTTCATGCAGTAAGCCGACGAAAGACAAGTTGTTTTCAAGAGAAAACCACATTTATAGTTATCTATCACATCAAGCGAGCTGGCGTGTTATGTAGGTACGTACTTATGCTTGTTGTTCTCGTAGGCATTTGTGTTTGTATGATAAACTTACGTAAACCTTGACTTATATTACGATCCAGATAACAAGGTCACTATTACATGCCCCTCTCGTCATCGTTACACTCAAGCTGTCCCCCTCTATTGCAAATATCCTGCCTAAAATGGTGGCTGATGAAAGGAAAATTGATGCATTCAATAGAACAAATCTATACAACCCATGTTTTTCTATAGGCAAGCTCAGCCTGTCCAATGGGAAAATCCTTCTTCCGTTTTGATGTCCAACATCCTTCTTCTAAAGAAGGTCGGCAGGTATTAAACAGACATGCATGCCACACAGGTGCTCGCAAAGTCGATCACCGATGGTAATTAAAGATTCTCGAGTGGTGACCGCGAGCCGGCCGAAAGACGTAGTGTTATATACCCAGGTGGACTGATCTAGTAAACCTCGCAGGATCGCGCCAAGTGGAGATCAATAATTGAGGTTTATGCCTAACAGGAGACGGCCCAGATAAAATTATGATGATCATTATCATCAGCAGCAGCCCTTGTGAGTCCACAGGCCTCCTCCGAGGTACGCTATCTGGCTCTGCGAAATGATTTTGTTGATGATTACTAATTTATAGCACACTTACGCCGTTCCGCAGGCTGTGTGCAGCCCAGTCTAGCAGCCATGCTTCCTCAGCAGACCGATCAAGGAGTCCTTGTAGTTCTCGTGCGCTAGTTGATGATGACTAACTTATAGCATACTAACCCAGTTCCGCAGGCTGTGTCCAGCACAGTCTTGCAGCCATGCTTCTTCAGCAGCCCGATCAAGAAGTCCTTGTAGTTCTGTGTGCGCTGGTTGCTATCACCGATGAACTTCTTCCAGACCCGCGCCGCCTTGCCGTCCGCGTACTGATCCTTCACTCCCTCCGAAGGGATGCCCTCCGATCGCGGGTGGAACACTTTGTCGGCTGACATGGTTTGCTGTGGATTTTTCAAAATTGGAGTCGTCTACAAAGTGATAAAAAATATGGAAAACATTAAGTCAGATTCCTCTACCGGCCGTTAAAACGCCCAAATTTTACTTGAAAAAAAATCCAAGTCAGGAGAACGATAACAAAGCGCATGCAATAAAGTAAAAAATCAGGGTTAACTGAGTTAATTAAGGAGCTGTGCTGCCATTTACAAACTGAACAAATTTAGTTCAACAACTTTGCTGAAATCGTAAGACTTTTTGAACTTCTCATACCTACTATAAGTCGATCAGCCGGTTAGCCAAATTTGTATAGTAATTTCATTGCTTTTTTTTATTTATTAAAAATTTGTGTGCGTTTGACTATATCTCACCTGATGGTAAGTGACGATGTAGTCGAGGATGCTACACGCAAACTCAAATAATGCGTATTCACTCTCGCCTTGAAGATCCCCAAATTATAGGAGTCGGGAAACAAAGACAGTTTTACTAAAGTTGTTCAGTTTTACTATAGAAATTGAACAACTTTAGTAAAACAAAGAACTTTCCATACTAATTTGGCTAACCAGCTGATCGATTGTTGAAGTTCTTTTTTATTTAAGAAAAGAACAATCAGCGAGAAGACAAGGTTTTGTGTGAGTGCACGCACACGTACACCGATAGTGTGGCACACATCTTGTAGGGCGCACGCCATAGTATACCTACTTACATCTGTGGCCCCACCCCCGCACTCACCAAATTTCACCTGTGCACTCACACTGATGCAATAACAATGTCTCAGCGACATGAATGTAGGTAACTCCTTTATTATACAGGTGATCAAAAAATGTTATCCCATAGTCCCATAGTCAAATCACAAATATTTTTTGACTTCTCATACAAATCGAACCACCTTTGTATGGGAAATCTAAAAATTAATTTGCAAAGTGGGTTTCAGTTGTTCAGTTTAGTTAAACAACATTCGTTTATCACCCGGAAATGCTTCGGATTAATCCTTTCCTAATTCAGTGTTAGGTTTAGTACTAATATATAAGGTCTAACAAAATTAGCTGAAACTATTTTAACTGGTGCTTCCATCCATGAAACTGAACAACTTTCCCCATGAAACCCATAGTCAAATCTCAAAAAAAAATTTGAACTTCCCATACTAAGTTGCCTGATCAGCTGATCGAGTTAGTATGGGAGAGCCAAATTTTTTTTTGCGTTTTGACTATGGGTTCCATGGGGAAAGTTATTCAGTTTCATGGGTAGAAGCACCAGTTAAAATAGTTTCAGCTAATTTTGTTACACCTTATATATACTGTGGTTAGGTATAATTGAAAACGCTAAACACGTTAAAAAACCGACTTCCATCGCAACAACTTAGTACATTTTTGCGTTATTATTTTTGGTTTTTGTTAATTTTATAATAGAGTACTACACCGATTTTGATAAAATTTATATGGGACCAGACGGGAAGCACTAGCTTTGAAATAATAAGAGAATCATAAAAATCGGTTCACCCAGTCCAAAGTTATGAGGTAACATACATAAAAAAAAAACATACAGACGAATTGAGAACCTCCTCCTTTTTGGAAGTCGCTTGAAAATAGAGCACATTTTATGAGGTGGGCTTCTATTCATAAAACTGAACAACTTACGTTTCATAAGTATTCGAACCTTTCCATCAAATCTTTTTTTAAATCCACATTTGATAAGCCTATGGCATCATCTCACTTGATGACAGTGTCGAAGATTAAACTGGGCATACCAAGATTCCCCAAATCAACTGGCAATCTTATCTTTAAGCCGGAAAATTCTTTTTTTTTTCTTTAATATACACAGAAATAAAAATTGCCAATGTGTAAAAAAGTAAAAATTCTTCTAATAAAATCACTTAAAAAACACGTAAGTTAAATTCTTATCACTTTGCATATCGAGTTGCTGACCGAGAAAAGTAGGTAGCAAGCAGTAACAGTGACGACGACGCGACGCACTCGTAGAGAATCGCGGATTCCTAAACTCAATTATTTTTATATATAGGTAATGTATAATGTAGTTATGTGGATACCAACCGATCGGTAGCGAAACCGCCGTGCAACTGAAGTAGAGCGCGCGACACGCGAACTTATGAATCAATTCATATGATGTACGTTTGCGTTAACCACCTCTGTGGGGTAATGGTTAAGTCCATAGCTTCACATCATGAGGTCGCGAATTCGATTCCCGGCGGAGTCTAACTTGGTAAGACTTGGTTTGGTTGATAGAAGGGCATTTTCTAAGCCCGCCTGGCAGCTACCAACATCTTATCTAAGTCTTGTCGCCAAACATCAATACTAACAACATTGATGTTTTCCAGGTTGAAAATAAGATAGCCAGTTCCCGATTGCGTTGGGTAATCTTGATAAGCCCACTTCCATCTTCGGCATCATCGTCACTTACCGTTAGGTGAGATCACAGATAAGAAATTTTTTTCTTCTATTCTGTGGGTGAGATGATGCCAAGGGCTTAACAATTGCTAATAAAAAAAATGTAGAGACAATAATACAGGGTGAAATCGTTAGCCAAATGTTAAACTAAGCATTTGAATAGAATAGAATAGAATAGAATAGAAAAACTGAGCAACTTTACCCCGTAGGAACAAAAATGTGAACTTTCCATACAAAGTTGGCGAGCCAGCGTCTCTTAGCATGACAAGTAAACATTGTTTCGCTCCGATCTTATAAAGGAAAATCTTTTAGCTGCATGAAATCTTAAATTTAAAACTTCACCTTTATAAGCGACTAGTGGGTTCCCGCAGCTTCGCCCGCGCAAATCCCGTTTTTAGCCGTTCCCGTGGGAATTTCCCAAAATCCTTTCTTAGCGGATGTCCACGTCCTAATTGATATCTGTATCCCAAATTTAAGCGAAATCCGTTCAGTGCTTTCGGCTGTGCGTTGATATACCGTCAGTCACCTTTTCCTTTTATATATTTAGATAACGAAGTTTGGGAGGAAGGGGAGAACAGAAACAAGATGTCATCCTACTCTATTGTCAACCTCAGCTGCATGTGGTGCTCCCTGCTGGCTAACAGACGAGGCTCTGGCGACCGACCGAGTTATTGTCAACCTCAGCTGCATGTGGTGCTCCCTGCTGGCTAACAGACGAGGCTCTGGCGACCGACCGAGTTATTGTCAACCTCAGCTGCATGTGGTGCTCCCTGCTGGCTAACAGACGACGCTCTGGCGACCGACCGAGTTATTGTCAACCTCAGCTGCATGTGGTGCTCCCTGCTGGCTAACAGACGAGGCTCTGGCGACCGACCGAGTGATTGTCAACCTCAGCTGCATGTGGTGCTCCCTGCTGGCTAACAGACGAGGCTCTGGCGACCGACCGAGTGATTGTCAACCTCAGCTGCATGTGGTGCTCCCTGCTGGCTAACAGACGAGGCTCTGGCGACCGACCGAGTTATTGTCAACCTCAGCTGCATGTGGTGCTCCCTGCTGGCTAACAGACGACGCTCTGGCGACCGACCGAGTGATTGTCAACCTCAGCTGCATGTGGTGCTCCCTGCTGGCTAACAGACGACGCTCTGGCGACCGACCGAGTTATTGTCAACCTCAGCTGCATGTGGTGCTCCCTGCTGGCTAACAGACGACGCTCTGGCGACCGACCGAGTTATTGTCAACCTCAGCTGCATGTGGTGCTCCCTGCTGGCTAACAGACGAGGCTCTGGCGACCGACCGAGTTATTGTCAACCTCAGCTGCATGTGGTGCTCCCTGCTGGCTAACAGACGAGGCTCTGGCGACCGACCGAGTGATTGTCAACCTCAGCTGCATGTGGTGCTCCCTGCTGGCTAACAGACGAGGCTCTGGCGACCGACCGAGTTATTGTCAACCTCAGCTGCATGTGGTGCTCCCTGCTGGCTAACAGACGACGCTCTGGCGACCGACCGAGTTATTGTCAACCTCAGCTGCATGTGGTGCTCCCTGCTGGCTAACAGACGAGGCTCTGGCGACCGACCGAGTGATTGTCAACCTCAGCTGCATGTGGTGCTCCCTGCTGGCTAACAGACGACGCTCTGGCGACCGACCGAGTTATTGTCAACCTCAGCTGCATGTGGTGCTCCCTGCTGGCTAACAGACGAGGCTCTGGCGACCGACCGAGTTATTGTCAACCTCAGCTGCATGTGGTGCTCCCTGCTGGCTAACAGACGACGCTCTGGCGACCGACCGAGTTATTGTCAACCTCAGCTGCATGTGGTGCTCCCTGCTGGCTAACAGACGACGCTCTGGCGACCGACCGAGTTATTGTCAACCTCAGCTGCATGTGGTGCTCCCTGCTGGCTAACAGACGAGGCTCTGGCGACCGACCGAGTTATTGTCAACCTCAGCTGCATGTGGTGCTCCCTGCTGGCTAACAGACGACGCTCTGGCGACCGACCGAGTTATTGTCAACCTCAGCTGCATGTGGTGCTCCCTGCTGGCTAACAGACGAGGCTCTGGCGACCGACCGAGTGATTGTCAACCTCAGCTGCATGTGGTGCTCCCTGCTGGCTAACAGACGACGCTCTGGCGACCGACCGAGTTATTGTCAACCTCAGCTGCATGTGGTGCTCCCTGCTGGCTAACAGACGACGCTCTGGCGACCGACCGAGTTATTGTCAACCTCAGCTGCATGTGGTGCTCCCTGCTGGCTAACAGACGACGCTCTGGCGACCGACCGAGTTATTGTCAACCTCAGCTGCATGTGGTGCTCCCTGCTGGCTAACAGACGACGCTCTGGCGACCGACCGAGTGATTGTCAACCTCAGCTGCATGTGGTGCTCCCTGCTGGCTAACAGACGACGCTCTGGCGACCGACCGAGTTATTGTCAACCTCAGCTGCATGTGGTGCTCCCTGCTGGCTAACAGACGACGCTCTGGCGACCGACCGAGTTATTGTCAACCTCAGCTGCATGTGGTGCTCCCTGCTGGCTAACAGACGAGGCTCTGGCGACCGACCGAGTTATTGTCAACCTCAGCTGCATGTGGTGCTCCCTGCTGGCTAACAGACGAGGCTCTGGCGACCGACCGAGTGATTGTCAACCTCAGCTGCATGTGGTGCTCCCTGCTGGCTAACAGACGACGCTCTGGCGACCGACCGAGTTATTGTCAACCTCAGCTGCATGTGGTGCTCCCTGCTGGCTAACAGACGAGGCTCTGGCGACCGACCGAGTTATTGTCAACCTCAGCTGCATGTGGTGCTCCCTGCTGGCTAACAGACGACGCTCTGGCGACCGACCGAGTTATTGTCAACCTCAGCTGCATGTGGTGCTCCCTGCTGGCTAACAGACGACGCTCTGGCGACCGACCGAGTTATTGTCAACCTCAGCTGCATGTGGTGCTCCCTGCTGGCTAACAGACGACGCTCTGGCGACCGACCGAGTTATTGTCAACCTCAGCTGCATGTGGTGCTCCCTGCTGGCTAACAGACGAGGCTCTGGCGACCGACCGAGTTATTGTCAACCTCAGCTGCATGTGGTGCTCCCTGCTGGCTAACAGACGACGCTCTGGCGACCGACCGAGTTATTGTCAACCTCAGCTGCATGTGGTGCTCCCTGCTGGCTAACAGACGACGCTCTGGCGAGCGACCGAGTTGTCAACCTCAGCTGCATGTGGTGCTCCCTGCTGGCTAACAGACGACGCTCTAGCGACCGACCGATTTATTGGCGGTATATCCAAACACTCAGACTGGAAGAGGCTTCAGCGGCCTTGGGGGACTGAATCACCCTATAAAGCCTGGTGCGGAAGGCAACGGGAAACCACTGCAACATTTTCCTAACAAACCCACATGAGTGACCTTGGCGCCATTGCGGTTCCGGGTTGCATGGTGAGGTCAAAGTGGGGGACAATTTATACTGTGCAGTCCACTTGGCCCAGACCACGTGCAGTGGAAGATCATCATCATCATTGGTATCTACGTCTATTACAGACGATCTACTACTGTGTCCTGGTCCTGGACTAGAGGCAACGCTTTTGATGGCTTAGCAACCCGATGCGCGAACGGCAGACTGGTCCGCAAGCCTGGCAGGGAAAGTTTGCGGCCGATGGAATATTGCCGCTCTGGTGGCGCTTTTCCCTCTTGGCAGCGAGCGCCCCAAACCAGCCTTGTCGCACAGTATGCGACCCTTCGCAATACGCTTTTGCCATTCCAGCCGCTTTTCTGCAAGCTTCTCCCAGTCGCGGTGGTTTATTTTAAAGGCAGCCATGTCCCGCTTGGCGCAGTCCTTAAAGCGAAGCATTGGCCTCCCCACGTCTCTTTCTGCATTCGCTACTGCGCTCAGCAGAACACGTCGTGGTAACCGAGCGGGGTCCATTCTAAACACATGCCCTAGCCAACGCAGACATCTCTGTTCGTCCGTGCCGAAGAAGCGTTAACGAAAATAAGACAACAATCAAAATGGATGGAATATGCGGCCGTGACCGGAGTATGTACTCGTACCTAAAATATGTAAGTGATCCAATAAACGTGATCACGTGATCAGTTTTAACTATTTACGTGTTACTTACTTATCGATATAATATTATAAAAGTATATATTATATGAAAACTCGTCATGGAGTCCCGGTACGATAAAGGGAGTTGTATGGTATGGTAGCTCCCAGCTGGTAATCCCCCATCGATGAAGAAGGTTCCCGTTTTAACCCGAAGGGCGTGCTTTTGACGATATAAGGACCCTGAGCGAAGCCAGGTACCTTAGCCAGTAAATAATTAATCCGTGCTACCACTCTACCCGTTACGCGGAGCGAGCTCTGGTGCGCTGAATACCTAGAGTAGGCAAGTAAAACAAGGGTATGAACAACAGGTAGGTACGTTATTGTAAAACAAATACGACTGAAAAAGACGTATTTAATTGTAATTTAACTCGCTATGATTAAAGCTTGACGCATACCTCACCTACACTACGGTAAAGACTAATGGTTTTTACCTCACATAGAAATAAATACATCTAATAAGTACTATATACAAACACATTTATACGTACACTAGTGGATGCCCGCAGCTTCGCCCGCGCAGATCCCGATTTTTGCGGTTCCCGTGGGAATTTCCCAAAATCCTTTCTTAGCGGGTGCCTACGTCATAACATCTACCTGCATGCCAAATTTCAGCCCGATCCGTCCAGTGGTTTGGGCTGTGCGTTGATAGATCACTATGTCAATCAGTCAGTCACCTTTGAGTTATATATATATATATAAGGTCTAACAAAATTAGCTGAAACTATTTTAACTGGTGCTTCTACCCATGAAACTGAACAACTTTCCCCATGAAACCCATAGTCAAATCTCCAAAAAAACTAAGTACTTCCCATACTAAGTTGGCTGATCAGCTGTTCGAGTTAGTATGGGAGAGCCAATTTTTTTTTTGCGATTTGACTATGGGTTCCATGGGGAAAGTTGTTCAGTTTCATGGGCAGAAGCACTAGTTAAAATAGTTTCAGCTAATTTTGTTAGACCTTATATACGTACATAAGAAATAAAAATAGTATAAACTCGACTTACCTCAACATTGTTTTCATTCCTCTGAGCAATAAATTACCGCTCTCTCATCATTTTGTCACACACTACGTCACATGTGGCGCTGTAACTTGTAATACACGTGTTAGTGAAAACTTTGCGTTGTTGGTCCAGTCTCGTGAACGGGCTCGATAATGAATCCGTAAGGTTGAGATACCGAGAAAACTTGTTTTTAACTCGAGGGCCGATACATCACATAACAGACATAGTTATCTCTGATTTAACTGCGGTTTATTTAACGTTCGGGCGGGATCGCATGCGCATGACGCAAATGTCGATTACGTTTGCAAATTGAAAAATTATGAAAACGCTACGTCACTGTCATGTAACAGTTTAGTTGCGTGCGGCCTCTACGTGTGTCGTACGTTGTCAGCTGGTCTTTTCGCCGTAACATTTATTTGATTAAAAATTTGAGAGCGTTTGACTATATCTCACCTGATGGTAAGTGACGATGTAGTCGAGGATGGTACACGCAAACTCAAATAATGCCTATTCACTCTCGCCTTGAAGATTCCCAAATTGTAGGAACGCAGGCAAGGAGTTCCACTCCATCGCTGTCCGCATAATAAATTTGTTATTGCATAATAGATTTGATTTGTTATTGATGTTCATTACTTTCATGATCATCGTCATATCAGCCGTAAGACGACCGCTGCTGGACAAAAGCCTCACTCAAGGATATCCACAACGACCGGCCTCGCGCTGCCCGCATCCCGCGGCTTTACTGCGACCTTCATCAGGTCGTCGGTCCTCCGAGTGGAAGACCTGCCTACGTTACTTCATCCGGTGCGCGGTCACCACTCGAGAACTTTACTGCTCCAACTCCCATAGCTATGTTCCCGCTAACTGCTGCTTAAGTTTAGCAATTCTATGAGTTACTTCGGCTACCTTGGTTATCACACAAATGTCTTTATATCTGATTCGATCGCAGGCAACTCTAAGTAAGTAAGTGATAGAAATGTCTTCATATCTGATTCGATCGCAGGCAACTCTAAGTAAGTAAGTGATAGAAATGTCTTCATATCTGATTCGATCGCAGGCAACTCTAAGTAAGTAAGTGATAGAAATGTCTTCATATCTGATTCGATCGCAGGCAACTCTAAGTAAGTAAGTGATAGAAATGTCTTCATATCTGATTCGATCGCAGGCAACAGGCAACTAAGTAAGTAAGTGATAGAAATACAGGAAACTAGTACTGGGTGGTACTTGGCAGCAATTTAAAGTAATAATATTGTTTTTTGGCGTACAATAAAGTATATTTACTTACTTACTATCCTAACTAAAAGAAACTTAACTAAAAATTACATGATTTTTTAAAATACTATTCATATACTTATTTACATATTACTATAAAGTGTACAGTATCAGCAGTAGCTACAAAGATAATTAAATCGCTTTTTGAATGAAAACAGAGACTCAGCCGTTCGGATGGATGCATGAAGTGCGTTCCACAGACGAGATCACGCGACGCACCGATTAAACTAACAAGGATTTGCTAAATAAGTGTGGAAGACGAGTAGGAAATGGTAGGAGAAACTCACTACATGACCGAGGTTGACGGTCACGAACAGCCTCTCTGCGCTGGAAACTATTCCCGAGATACGGAGGAGCTGCGGGGCTGTGCGTGCATTACGTCTCAGACGGATGGGAAAGCAATACTCTGACACATGACCGAACTTCCTCAGACCAAAGACAAATCTAATTAATGCACACATTCTGCAAACTTAATAGAGATCTATACTAATAATATTATAAAGAGGAAAGATTTGATTGTTTGTTTGTTTGTTTTGAATAGGCTCCGAAACTACTGGACCGATTTGTAAATTCTTTCATCGTTTGGAAGCTACACTATCCGCGGTTGCTATAGGCTATAATATTATATTTTCAAAAATATTAGGGATCCTGACTAAAACTCAAATGATGTAATCCAAGGTGAAAAAAAATACCTAAAAATTTCTGCAATTTCTACAAAAAATAGTGTAGTGGTAGTGGTAAAGGTAGTTGTAGTGGTAGCGGTAGTTGTAGTGGTAGCGGTAGTTGTAGTGGTATTGGTAGTGTAGGAGTAGTGTAGTGATAGTAGTAGTGGTAGTGTTGTGATATTGTAGTGGTAGTGTAGCGATAGCGGTAGTGTAGTGTTAGGCGGTACGAAGTTCGCCGAGATAGCTAGTAATTCATAAAATAAATTAGCAGAGGATGAGTATAGGCACCGAAAAATGACGATGACGTAGATAGGTATTAGTCGGCAGCTACTGCCCGATACGAAGATGCTTTAAGTCAGAGCGAGATAACGATAGGAAATAATTCCACACGATGATAGTGAGAGAGATGAAGGGCGAGCGCTAGGTCACGCCTTATCTCGCGTTTCTCAGCAGTCGCCCGAGCAACCGCGCGTGACGTTACGTAATAATGTAATGTTCTGATAACGATAGTGTTGAGCTCAGAATGTGAAATCGCTGGCGAAGCTCCTTAGAAACAAGGACCACTCACAATTAGTGAAGAATTTCATTTGTAGAGTTCCGTACATCAAAAGGAAAAATGGAAGGGTTCCTTTTCCCTTCGTTGCCAGCCTGTCTGTCGAGCATGGCCCTTTTTCTCAGGAACGCCTGGAGGTATGAAGTTGAAATTAATATCAAATACTCACCGCAGGACTGCCTTGAAGCTGTAAAATAGTGAAACAGTATCAGACATAGCGGGCATCTTACTCGTAGGACGGCCCTACAGTGGATCTACGGTCCCCTGAAGCTGTAAAATAGTGAAACAGTATCAGACTTATCAGACATCATACTCGTAGGACGGCCCTACAGTGGCTCTACGGTGCCTTGAAGCTGTAAAATTGTGAAACAGTATCAGACATAGCGGGCATCTTACTCGTAGGACGGCCCAACAGTGGATCTACGGTGCCCTGAAGCTATAAAATAGTGAAACAGTATCAGACATAGCGGGCATCTTACTCGTAGGACAGCCCTACAGTGGATCTACGGTCCCCTGAAGCTGTAAAATAGTGAAACAGTATCAGACATCATACTCGTAGGACGGCCCTACAGTGGCTCTACGTTCCCTTGAAGCTGTAAAATAGTGAAACAGTATCAGAAATAGCGGACATCATACGCGTAGGACGGCCTTACAGTGACTCTACGGTGCCTTGAAGCTGTAAAATAGTGAAACAGTATCAGACATAGCGGACATCATACTCGTAGTACAGTGGCTCTCCGGTGCCTTGAAGCTGTAAAATTGTGAAACAGTATCAGACATAGCGGGCATCTTACTCGTAGGACGGCCCTACAGTGGATCTACGGTCCCCTGAAGCTGTAAAATAGTGAAACAGTATCAGACATAGCGGACATCATACTCGTAGGACGGCCTTACAGTGGCTCTACGGTGCCTTGAAGCTGTAAAATAGACATAGCGGACGTCATACTCGTAGGACGGCCCTACAGTGGATCTACGGTCCCCTGAAGCTGTAAAATAGTGAAACAGTATCAGACATCATACTCGTAGGACGGCCCTACAGTGGCTCTACGTTCCCTTGAAGCTGTAAAATAGTGAAACAGTATCAGAAATAGCGAACATCATACTAAGGACAGCCCTACAGTGGATCTAAGGTGCCCTGAAGCTGTAAAATAGTGAAACGGTATCAGACATAGCGGACATCATACTCGTAGGACGGCCATACAGTGACTCTACGGTGCCTTGAAACTGTAAAATAGTGAAACAGTATCAGACATATCGGACATAATACTCGTAGGACGGCCCTACAGTGGCTCTACGGCGCCTTGAAGCTGTAAAATAGTGATACAGTATCAGACATAGCGGACATCATACTCGTAGGACGGCCCTACAATGGATCTACGGTCCCCTGAAGCTGTAAAATAGTGAAACAGTATCAGACATAGCGGACATCATACTCGTAGGACGGCCCTACGGTCGCTTGAAGCTGTAAAATAGTGAAACATTATAAGACATAGCGGACATCATACTAAGGACGGCCCTAAGTGGATCTACGGTGCCCTGAAGCTGTAAAATAGTGAAACAGTATCAGACATAGCGGACATCATACTCGTAGGACGGCCCTACAGTGGCTCTACGGTGCCTTGAAGCTGTAAAATAGTGAAACAGTATGACATAGCGGACATCATACTCGTAGGACGGCCCTACAGTGGCTCTACGTTCCCTTGAAGCTGTAAAATAGTGAAACAGTATCAGAAATAGCGGACATCATACTCGTAGGACGGCCTTACAGTGACTCTACGGTGCCTTGAAGCTGTAAAATAGTGAAACAGTATCAGACATAGCGGACATCATACTCGTAGTACAGTGGCTCTCCGGTGCCTTGAAGCTGTAAAATTGTGAAACAGTATCAGACATAGCGGGCATCTTACTCGTAGGACGGCCCTACAGTGGATCTACGGTCCCCTGAAGCTGTAAAATAGTGAAACAGTATCAGACATAGCGGACATCATACTCGTAGGACGGCCTTACAGTGGCTCTACGGTGCCTTGAAGCTGTAAAATAGACATAGCGGACGTCATACTCGTAGGACGGCCCTACAGTGGATCTACGGTCCCCTGAAGCTGTAAAATAGTGAAACAGTATCAGACATCATACTCGTAGGACGGCCCTACAGTGGCTCTACGTTCCCTTGAAGCTGTAAAATAGTGAAACAGTATCAGAAATAGCGAACATCATACTAAGGACAGCCCTACAGTGGATCTAAGGTGCCCTGAAGCTGTAAAATAGTGAAACGGTATCAGACATAGCGGACATCATACTCGTAGGACGGCCATACAGTGACTCTACGGTGCCTTGAAACTGTAAAATAGTGAAACAGTATCAGACATATCGGACATAATACTCGTAGGACGGCCCTACAGTGGCTCTACGGTGCCTTGAAGCTGTAAAATAGTGATACAGTATCAGACATAGCGGACATCATACTCGTAGGACGGCCCTACAGTGGATCTACGGTCCCCTGAAGCTGTAAAATAGTGAAACAGTATCAGACATAGCGGACATCATACTCGTAGGACGGCCCTACGGTCGCTTGAAGCTGTAAAATAGTGAAACATTATAAGACATAGCGGACATCATACTAAGGACGGCCCTAAGTGGATCTACGGTGCCCTGAAGCTGTAAAATAGTGAAACAGTATCAGACATAGCGGACATCATACTCGTAGGACGGCCCTACAGTGGCTCTACGGTGCCTTGAAGCTGTAAAATAGTGAAACAGTATGACATAGCGGACATCATACTCGTAGGACGGCCCTACAGTGGCTCTACGGTGCCTTGAAGCTGTAAAATAGTGAAACAGTATCAGACATAGCGGACATCGTACTCGTAGGACGGCCCTACAGTGGATCTACGGTCCCCTGAAGCTGTAAAATAGTGAAACAGTATCAGACATAGCGGATATCATACTCGTAGGACGGCCCTACAGTGGCTCTACGGTGCCTTGAAGCTGTAAAATAGTGAAACAGTATCAGACATAGCGGACATCATACTCGTAGGACGGCCCTACAGTGGATCTACGGTCCCCTGAAGCTGTAAAATAGTGAAACAGTATCAGACATAGCGGACATCATACTCGTAGGACGGCCCTACAGTGGCTCTACGGTGCCTTGAAGCTGTAAAATAGTGAAACAGTATCAGACATAGCGGACATCATACTCGTAGGACGGCCCTACAGTGGATCTACGGTCCCCTGAAGCTCTAAAATAGTGAAACAGTATCAGACATAGCGGACATCATACTCGTAGGACGGCCCTACAGTGGATCTACGGTCCCCTGAAGCTGTAAAATAGTGAAACAGTATCAGACATAGCGGATATCATACTCGTAGGACGGCCCTACAGTGGCTCTACGGTGCCTTGAAGCTGTAAAATAGTGAAACAGTATCAGACATAGCGGACATCATACTCGTAGGACGGCCCTACAGTGGCTCTACGGTGCCTTGAAGCTGTAAAATAGTGAAACAGTATGACATAGCGGACATCATACTCGTAGGACGGCCCTACAGTGGCTCTACGGTGCCTTGAAGCTGTAAAATAGTGAAACAGTATCAGACATAGCGGACATCATACTCGTAGGACGGCCCTACAGTGGATCTACGGTCCCCTGAAGCTGTAAAATAGTGAAACAGTATCAGACATAGCGGACATCATACTCGTAGGACGGCCCTACAGTGGATCTACGGTCCCCTGAAGCTGTAAAATAGTGAAACAGTATCAGACATAGCGGACATCATACTAAGGCCGGCCCTAAGTGGATATACGGTGTCCTGAAGCTGTAAAATGGTGAAACAGTATTAGACATAGCGGACATCATACTCGTAGGACGGCCCTACAGTGGATCTACGGTCCCCTGAAGCTGTAAAATAGTGAAACAGTATCAGACATAGCGGACATCATACTCGTAGGACGGCCCTACAGTGGATCTACGGTCCCCTGAAGCTGTAAAATAGTGAAACAGTATCAGACATAGCGGACATCATACTCGTAGGACGGCCCTACAGTGGATCTACGGTCCCCTGAAGCTGTAAAATAGTGAAACAGTATCAGACATAGCGGACATCATACTCGTAGGACGGCCCTACAGTGGATCTACGGTCCCCTGAAGCTGTAAAATAGTGAAACAGTATCAGACATAGCGGACATCATACTAAGGCCGGCCCTAAGTGGATATACGGTGTCCTGAAGCTGTAAAATGGTGAAACAGTATTAGACATAGCGGACATCATACTCGTAGGACGGCCCTACAGTGGATCTACGGTCCCCTGAAGCTGTAAAATAGTGAAACAGTATCAGACATAGCGGACATCATACTCGTAGGACGGCCCTACAGTGGCTCTACGGTGCCTTGAAGTTGTAAAATAGTGAAACAGTATCAGACATAGCGGACATCATACTCGTAGGACATTAGACATTGACTTAGATTTTATATAAATAAATATAGTTTAAAAAAACTAAAAAACACGCTTTTAAAGTACATCAGACTAAAAAGTAAAAAATAAATCTTAATATAAAGTTGAAAATAATAATTAACAAATTACTAGTATTATTGTGAAAAAGCGTGGGGCGCTCTGTGCCACATTTTTCGTCTATCGAGCAACTAATGTAACCGACTCCTTTGGACTCAATTTTGACCACTTTAAACGGACAGATTTAATTCAAACTTTGTAGACTTATCAAGAATCAGCGACAATATAATAATTTCATAAGTTTGAACTAAAAAATAAATAAGTGTTTAAAAAAACTAAAACACACGCTTTTAAAGTACATCAGACTAAAAAGTAAAAAATAATTCTTAATATAAGTTGAAAATAATAATAAAAAATTACTAGTATTATTGTGAAAAAGTGTGGTTTGCTCTGTGCCACATTTTTCGTCTATCGAGCAACTAATGTAACAGAGCGCCCCACGCTTTTTCACAATAATACTAGTAATTTGTTAATTATTATTTTCAACTTTATATTAAGATTTATTTTTTACTTTTTAGTCTGATGTACTTTAAAAGCGTGTGTTTTAGTTTTTTTAAAACTTATTTATTTTTTATTTTTTAGTTCAAACTTATGAAATTATTATATTGTCGCTGATTCTTGATAAGTCTACAAAGTTTGAATTAAATCTGTCCGTTTAAAGTGGGTCAAAATTGAGTCCAAAGGAGTCGGTTACATACATATACAAACATACAGGTGAAGCTAATAAAAGCGTGATAAAAATGTATAATTTAATGAGATTTCGTTAATATTCAATAATTTTCATTTCATTTCAAATATTCTTGTTTTTTGCGATTACATTTGCAGTTGGAGAATTGACCGTGACCTATATCGATGTATGGGAGAATACTTTTCAACTACAAAGTTAAGATTGTCGATCAATCCGATTGTTGTGTACTCGTTGATGTTTGTAGGGTTTTGTACCCTAATGTGTTTTGGTACAGAACACTCATTGCGCGCGTCCGTTTTGTACCCTAATGTGTTTTGGTACAGAACACTCAGTGCACACGTCCGTTTTGTACCCTAATGTGTGTTGGTACAGAACACTCAGTGCGCGCTTCCGTTTTGTACCCTAATGTGTTTTGGTACAGAACACTCAGTGCACACGTCCGTTTTGTACCCTAATGTGTTTTGGTACAGAACACTCAGTGCACACGTCCGTTTTGTACCCTAATGTGTTTTGGTACAGAACACTCAGTGCACACGTTCGTTTTGTACCCCAATGTGTGTTGGTACAGAACACTCAGTGCGCGCGTCCGTTTTGTACCCTAATGTTTTTTGGTACAGAACACTCAGTGCACACGTCCGTTTTGTACCCTAATGTGTGTTGGTACAGAACACTCAGTGCGCGCGTCCGTTTTGTACCCTAATGTGTTTTGGTACAGAACACTCAGTGCACACGTCCGTTTTGTACCCTAATGTGTTTTGGTACAGAACGCGTCTGTTTTGTACCCTAATGTGTTTTGGTACTGTACCCTCAGTGCGCGCGTCCGTTTCGTACCCTTTGGTACGGAACCCTCAGTGCACGCGTCCGTTTAGTACCCTCATGTTTTTTGGTACAGAACACTCAGTGCACGCGTCCGTTTTGTACCCTCATGTGTTTTGGTATGGAACACTGTGCGCGCGTCCGTTTTGTACCCTTAATGTGTTTTGGTACGGAACCCTCTGTGCGCGCGTCCGTTTTGTACCCTAATGTGTTTTGGTGCGGAACACTCAGTGCGCGCGTCCGTCTCGCACTTGGCCGATTTTTAATGATTCGCCAAAATTAGGAGAATTTAAGAAAAGATGGGACACACACTATAGATTGTTTTACTGACTCTGAAATCTAAAGACAATACTTTTCACGGAAATCTTTTTTGGTCATCCATTACTACAAAATTTTAGTGAGCACATATAAAAAGTCAGTTTTGTTTGTGAGTAAAATCACCAAATAAGTTTCCGCTATTAACTATAGTAAGTTCAGGGAATTAGCTGCAGTACACTCGAACGGAGTTCTGGAAATGTATTGAAGGATAATTAATTAAATAGCTTTTTTTCAATTTATAATTAGTTTTAATCTCTTTTATTGCTGGATGAAGTATCTTCAGAATCGGCGCTTGCATTAATAACTAAAGACTAAACAAGATTCGCGCAACCCCGTGCGGGTATAACGTCGGCGGGGCCGGGATTGACCTCAGGGCGGCCCCTTTGACGGAACAGTTAGAAGCGAGCCGGCGGCGTCGGCGGTGCAGAGGCGAGCAGCATTTAATAAAGGTGCAGTTAATTCAGTGATCGAACTTTAACAACTGTGATGTCCAAATGTATTTTTAAGCTGCATTCTTAAATAAATAAAAAGTATTTACTTATAAAGTTACTTGTATGCAATATCCATTGTGTCTAACAGTGGCTGACTTCCTTGGGCTGATGAATATCTCGTTTCAAACGGATTGTGTTGTGTGTGAGCGACCCGCGGCGTCCCCACTGGCACCCACTGGGGAGGCACATCGAACCGAACATACTAAGTAAATTCAAAACTCATTCATATGAACCTAGTACCTACTGCTAATAATCTGTCACTCTTAGACATAATTTAATTAATAAAGCAATAGAAAAACTTACAATTAAACTTATTACTCGTTATATAGTCTCGACACTCGTATTATAGGATTTGGTCATTAACTCACTACCTAGTCAACAAGCCTTCCCCGCAGTCCACCCCGCCCTAAAGTGCGCATCACGCTTGCTGCAGTTCACCCCGCCCTAGAGTGCGCATGACGCTTGCTGCAGTTCACCCCGCCCTAGAGTGCGCATGGCGCTTGATGCAGTTCACCCCGCCCTAAAGTGCGCATCACGCTTGCTGCAGTTCACCCAGCCCTAGAGTGCGCATGACGCTTGCTGCAGTTCACCCCGCCCTAGAGTGCGCATCACGCTTGCTGCAGTTCACTCCGCCCTAAAGTGCGCATCACGCTTGCTGCAGTTCACCCCGCCCTAAATTGCGCATGACGCTTGTTGCAGTTCACCCCGCCCTTAAGTGCGCATGACGCTTGCTGCAGTTTCGCGCTGGATGGCCAGCGAGATGCGATGGGCCAAAAAGGTGCTCGACTTCGGGTCCAGGTCTTTTTCCATCATACGTTGTCGCCCTATATCGTGCAAAAAACTGTTATTTATGTTATGCCCACGGGTAGGTGGGGACGCTACATCATAAACCTGGTAGTTTTAGCGTATCTGGTAGATATACGAAAGGGAATGTTACTTATTTATGAAAAAAAAAACTTCAACATTGTTCATCGCATTTACTGTCTGTAAAACAAATCTTACACACTAATACTTACATTTAATACATACAGTTAAATACGAAACAATTATTCTAGTCCATAGTCATAAAATATTGGAACTTATTATTTGATATTATTTTGCCAATCAATGTTTATTATACCACGAGTACATACTATACTAATAGTTAGGTACAATATTGTGTTGTATTTAGTTTAGTAGTTTGTCAAAAAATAATACATAGAGTATTTTAGCGAAGGTATTAAAGAAAATAAATCATTATTTATACATGGAATACAATATAACACAACAGACTATTTTAAATCACATTAAAGCTAAATGTAATGCGTGTCTTACTAAACTTATTAACATAAAACAATCGTAATTAATTGCGTCATGCTTCAACTAGCGCTCAGAACAGCTACTCCGATGTTGCTTTTTACTTCTATATAATAAACAAAAAAAAACGAAAATAAAAATATTTGAACATTTTTGGAAAAGACGATTGGTACAAGACACGAGTCGTCTTACTCCAAACTAATTTGGGAGGGGAGCTACAGATCGATCGACCTGCATAAGACGCCACCGGCAGCAGACAGATGTACTTACTGGGAACCTGTGTTTGCAATACACGATGTCTGGCACATGGCACATGTCCCACTGTTCAAAAGTCTCCCCCCTGGACACAACCTGCCCTGGCCGACATGGAAGTCAAGTTGGCCAGGGCAAGGAAAACATGTGCAGGGCTATAGCTAGAATAGCATATGCGAGTGAGGTATCCCTCCCCAGACTCTGGCACACCTTTTGTCCTGCACAGTCTTGGTCGCAGAGTACTAGTTTTACGAAAGATTGGGCCGAAAGATCGACTCGCTAAGAAGAGTACACGACGAAAATGGGACTTCTCTGTTTAACACAGGCCTAACAACTGTCGGCGGATTCAACATGGGACCTGGCTCGCATGACGTCACAACTATATTCTACGGACACACTAGAATACGCACCGCAATAACACACCTCGGACCGTTCATACAAAAACAAATGACGGATCAAACGAAATCACGGCGAAATCCTTTACGTTTGAGAACCAAAACTAGTACAAAAAAAAAATTGTGTGTGTCAGCTCCGACGCACGACTGGAGTTTACTCGCGCTTGAAAAAAAACTATAACTCACTTCATTTCTACTATTGAACACGACCTTTTTGTATCGAAACTTTTTCGTAACGCTGTCATTCATCGATAGATTTTACTCCTCACATTTTTCTCATACCGGGCCCCTTATATATGCAAATCGATTCTTAAGGAGTAAACTCCAATAAAGGCGACAGAAGAGGGGTGGGGGTGGGGGTGGGGGGATGAGGGGGTGAGGTCGGAATCTAGAGAGCGGTAGGGAGGGGCCATACTGTACGTACCCACGTATTTATACGTAATTACCACGTAGGTTTCCAAAACAGCGCGCTGAACAACGCCGGATTGCGTTTTTTAATGCGGCGACATTACATTCAGCCGGATTGCAATTGTATTCGCATTGTATGAGGCGTCGCATTGTATAAAACTACTGAGTAACATATTTTAAATTTTTGAGCGAGCGAAGCGATCGATGTTAGGTTCGGTCAGGTTTGATTGATAAACACAGCCAAAGATTGATTAATCTACCCTCTGGGTAGCAGAATGCTTTGCTGAAGAAGATATCGGTTTTATTAGGAGTTTTTTTACTCAGTACCTAGTTAACAGCCTTTTAGCGCGCTGTTTTGGAAACCGGTGGATTGTACGCAACGGCTGCGACATATGTAATGTGTGTGACACTGATCCGTCGTCGGCGCCGGCGCAAGCAGCGAGCGGCGCGGCGCGGGGGCCGGGGGCCGGGGGCGGGAGCGCATCTCCCATGTACTCGTGTTTTCCGCGAGTAGTCGACGATCTGTACTCGTATCTATACTATAGTCCGACATGGCTCATATGAGTTCGAATAACATAACGAATAACAAAACTCTACCATAACCACAGATCTACTACAAATGGATTTCTATATCGCGTGGCCAATACAGTGCCTCCCGATTTAACCGTTTTACAGGGGTCACATAGAAACCTACAAACATATATTATTTTTATTAGGTAAAATTTAAATTTATTTGGCAACATTGAAAGAAGTATTGTCTGGCTAAGATAATGTCAGATTTTGACAATTAGCCAGCAAAAAAGTGGTCACGCCGATAAGGACAAAAAATAATATCAGTATCTTTTTCGCACTCGTGCCATATCGTAACTATCCTTCTTTTTCTAACAATTTCGTTACTAATCTGTTTGTAGTAGATCTGTGACCCTAACGGTAAACGGAGCTGACTTTCGGTTGACGTGTCAACGAGCAGCGCCCTTACGAACTGTCAACGTGAAGCCAAGCTCAGACACATCTACGGTGGAGTGTACCCGCATGTTCACTCGGTTGTTATTACATGGCGCCCACATCAGACTCGTCGATGCCGAGCATGGCCAGCTCATCCAACTCCTCCTTCTTCCGAGCCACCGGCGGCGCTGCGTTGGCCGGCCCGTTCGACTGGGACGCATTCTGACTCGAATGCTCCTTACTTTGAGTTGGATTGGAACTTCGAGTCGACTGGTTAGCATTTTGAGTCGTTTGATCAGTGTTATGGGGTTTTGGATTGTTTTGAGCCGATTGGTTAGTGGGCGTCGGCGGTTTATTCTGATTTGGATTGTTATTGAAGAAGTTTGATCTCACAGGTTTATTGTTAGGTCGTATTGCTTTTGTGGGTCGTATCTTGGACTTCGGGACTATAGGTACGTGCGTGTCGTACAACTGAGCTCTCGGCTGGAACAGTGAGGAGTTGAGGTCGAATCCCATCATCATTTGGTGTGGCATTTGAGGCTGGAGGAAGGGGGGAAAGGATGGCATGACGCCTCCCAGGCCCATGGGGAAGCCTGGAGTTAGAACATTTCCGAATATGTCAGTTTGTGTCATGTCAGGTTTGACTTCCGAGGGGAAGATGATATCCAGTGCGTCCTGGAAGTCCTTGGGTAAAGCAGGCGCCGCCGGCTGGGCTGAGGATGTTGGCCTGGAAATGAGGAGTATTACTTGAATTCCGTACTTACTTTGGTACTTGCGTCTCGTATCTTCCAAAATAGTTTGAAGATGTCTATGAATGACCCTTTGAATCTAAACGGGCCAAATAACTAGCAGGACTGATATAATAACTAGATGACGAAGAAAGGTTATCGAGTGACAACGGTGGGCCGAAAGACATGGCGTTGGCTATCTCGTCATAGATTTATTATCTTCAGAAGCTCACAGGAAGTCGCTGGATACACGTGGCTCATCATCATCATATCAACCGAAAGACGTCCATTGTTATACAAAGGCCTCCTCCAAGGATTTCCACAGTCACCGGTCCTGTGCTGCCTACACCCAGCGGCTTCCCGCGCACTTCACCAAGCCATCGGTCCACCGGTGGTAGGCCTGCCTACTTTACGTCCTCCGGTGCGCGGTTGTCACTCAAGAATTTTACTGCCCCAAATACTGGTTTTTTCAATGATAACATACAGAACTTAGACATGGTCGCTTACTATGGGCTTCGTAAGAAGGCTCAAGGTCACCCAAATGGCGATAGAGCGAACTGTGCTCGGAGTTACCCTACATGATCGAATCAGTAGGGAGGAGCTCCGTAAGAGAACCAAGGTAACCAGACTTGGGTGTCCCTTATTAAGCATACCATAATTATTTTCTAATTATAAACCTATTATAAACCTCGCAAAACTGAGTTCTGAGTATAATAATAATATGTATTATGCGTATTACACGCATATTCATTTATACTGGTTAATACTGTAGCCTCGACGCGCCCTCCAAACGCGTCTAAGCTGGCACAGTACATTACGATGTCTTGGTCAGGGTCCAATTGTTTGACCACTAGCACTAGTTTAAATTAAAGATTTAAGAAAAAAAAATAAAGAAGCAAAGGTTTTGAGTTATTAAAACGGAAGACAGCCAAAAACACTAAATTTTGAAACCATAATAAAAAACAAATTAAAATCCTTACCAATATTATAAATGTGAAAATGTGTTTGTTACCTTTTCACGCTTTAACGCCTTGACCAATCTTTATGAAATTTGGCATGCAGGTAGCCTGTGTCACGGGGAAGGACATAGGCTTCTTTTTATCCCGGGAAAATAGCATAATCTGATGCAGTTCCTGAGGGAACTACAAAATACTCGATTTTTGTGATTTTTGCACAGATGGTTGAGTAGGTGGGAAACGACATAATTTACTAATCACCCATAAAGACAGTCATAAAAACGATGTCCACACGGGCGGAGACGCGGGAAAACGCTAGTAAAAAATAAAAAACAGATCGAATATGAACAAAAAAGGTGACTTCGTAACAATTTCGGAGATTATTAATAATTATTAAAATTGTAACTCACGGCGGCGGCGTTGGCAATACTGTGACGGTGGTGGGCGTGGGTGCAGGCGCTGGCAACACCGTCTGCCCCAAGGCAGTAGGCAGGGCTAGGGTAGGCGGCCCGATCTCCACCTGTTGTCTCTCCAGCTGAGCGCGAGCTATCTTCTCTTTGAATTCCGCCACCTAAAGCAATATAAAATTTTTAACTTGCCGTCAAGCAACGTGCTGCGTTATGGCGGGTGCACGGGTGGGGCGAGATATCCAACGCGTTTACCGGCATACGAGGCATTCGGTCGGCAATCGGCAATGCATTGTCTGGTGGTATGATAAAATGCGCCAATGTTAAAGTTGAACGATGATGGTGGCAGCGAAGCTGATATGCTCAACGCCTAGGCGACGACGGGGCCGGAGGTTGAGAGAAAGTAATCTAAACAAAATATTAACGTGAAAGGGAGCCAAGTTCGATACAAAAAAAAACAGAGATCTAAATGGGTAGAAAATTTGTTACTTGGCCGGTTTTGTGATTTTTTTCTTAGTATACGCCTAATAATCTCGATGCCAGATTAGTTGCCTGGAATTTTGATGAGTAGTGGTGTTACGGAATCCTTGGTGCGCGAATTCGATTCACACTTGGCTGTTTTTCGAATTTTCTCCTGTACACATCCAATAACTTACCTCGATGCCAAATTTTAAAGTTTCTAATTTACCTGGCGAGTACGACTCATACAGTTAGCTGTTTTTCGATTTTTTCCTTTTATACGAAGTGGTCTTCAATTTTGAATAATTCACCTGGAAGTTGTCTATATATTTTGATTAGTAGTGGTGATACGGAACCGTTGGTGCGCGAGTATGACTCACACTTGGCCATTTTCGAATTTTCCTTTGTATACGTCCAATAAGCTACCTCGATGGCAATTTTAAAGTTTCTAATTTACCTGGCGAGTACGACTCACAAAGTTAGCTGTTTTTCGATCTTTTCCTTTTATACGAAGTGGTCTACAATTTTGAAACAGATTTTGATTTACGGGTAGGTCGAAAGTGGCCCAAAATGGTTCGTGTAATAAATACTTTTTAGGGCTCCGTAGTACAACAAGGAAACCTCATAGTTTCGTCATGTCCGTCTGTCCGCGGCCTAGCACCTAGAATATTAGTAGTTAAGAGCTGAAATTTGGCAAAAATACATATAATAATAACGCGAACAACTGTAAAAAAATGTAAAAAGAAACTTTTAAGGGTAAATTACTAGGGTGGGGATGATTTTTTTCTCGTCAAACGTGTCGTGTGGGGTATCGTTGGTTAGAGCTTAAACAATTGTTGCGAGTCTTCTAAGACCATTTTTTAATTTAGGGCTCCGTTTTCGAAAAATATAGACTTGAAAGTGCTAAATTTTGTTGGTGTCGAGTGTCCCCACCCCCTAACAACTAAACCGCTGTATTTGGAAATTTGAAAATTAGATATGGACGCGATAATGGCAACTACTGAACCCTAAATTGCGCGTGGCCCGACACGCACTTGGCCCGCTTCTTTTCGAAATTGGCTGACACACTGCCGTGTGTCTAGACCACCCCATTGTTAATGCTGGTAATTTTTCTTTAGGTGTACGGGACTCCAAAAAAAAAGCATGTCACCTTCTTCTGTATTTCAGCGTCCATCTCTTCCCTCTTCTTCTTAGAAGCCTCGTCTTCTTCCTTCTTCTTCTGTTCGTCTTTTTTCTGCTCCTCAGTCTTTGTGGTCTTGCTTAGACTTTTGTAGACAGGCATTTTACCTAAAAAAAAAGTGTTGAATAGTTAGTAAGTGCTAGAAATCAACATTCAGATCCCTAAACCACGAGACTGCATGACGTGTTACGTGTAGTCTGTGCAACAGCCTTCGTGGCGTAATGGTCCATCAACTCCACATAAACAGTGACTCGGTTTGGTTGGTGGAAGGGCATTTTCTAAGTCTGTCTGGCTAGCTACCACCATCTCATCAATGTTAAAAACATTGATGTGTTCCGGTTTGAAGATAAGACAGCTATATCCCCATTACTTCCACCTTCAGCATCATTGTCATTTACCATCAGTAACTGTTAGTCCAAGTACATCCTCCTTTCATCCTCATCATGTCATCTCTATGACGCTTGCAGGAAGTAAATGATTTACCAATAAAAGGCATCTTCTTGATCTCCGGCTTCTTAGCGTCCGCCCGAGGTGGAGTGGTCTTCGCCCTCACGTCCCTCCGGTCGTCCCTCCTATCATCTCGGCGGTCATCCCTCCTGTCGTCCCGTCTGTCCCGCTCATCCCTGCGGTCGTCGCGACGCGGCGGCGGCTCGCGGAAATCTCGCCTCTCGCTTTCGCGCACTCTGCGCGAGTCTATCGATCTCTCTCTTTCGTTGATGCGTTCGAGGGAGCGTTGCTTCTCTTTCTCTCGGTCTTGTTTAATTCTATGTGAAATAAAAGTAAGTTAGAATATTGTAATGCAAACAATGACTTTATTTATACGTTACTTACGAGAAACGACAAGGCGGAGGTCACGGGAAGCAGCTGCATGCGGGCAGCGCAGATCGGTCGTCGTGGAAATCCTTGGAGGAGCCTTTGTCCGGCAGTGGACTTCTTTCGGGTGATATGATGATAAGTTACTTGGCAAGTGCAGTGCTGATTCAAGTACTCGATAACAATGGCTCCTTCGTATCAGCTCATATACGACCCCACCGAGGGGCTCGAGCCTACCCTGAATTAGGGCGATCGGGCCTTAGTCGACCACGCGGGCCCAGTGCGGGTTGGTCGACCTGGAATGGCTCCTTACTAACTGGCAAATACCAATTTACTTACTGTAGGGTTGACTGACACGGCGAGGGAGCTACGGACGGGGGCTTCAAGTTAACCCACCGAATTCATTGCATTACAAAATAGGTACGAGACGGACATACATACTTACATATATATATACCAAGTTATACATTTTGTTTTTAGTTTATTTGTACATAATTATCACTACCAGTATATTTACATACCATCCTATGTTTCAGACTGTTTTGTTTCCTGAATTAATACAATAAATATATATATAAACTCACATTATAAATTTAGTATTTATTTCATATCAGACAGACAAATATATAAATATTAAACAGCCACGCACAGAGCAAACAAACCTCTGGGTGGGAATCGAACCTACTGGACCCATGGAGTGCTCACCACTGGACTACCGAGTCAGTCTATTTTGCGGCCTCGACGCACCCTCCGACCGCGTCTAAGTACTAGCATATGAGACAGACAAATATATAAATATTAAACACCCACGCACAGAGCAAACAAACCTCTGGGTGGGAATCGAACCTACTGGACCCATGGAGTGCTCACCACTGGACTACCGAGTCAGTCTATTTTGCGGCCTCGACGCACCCTCCGACCGCGTCTAAGTACTAGCATATGAGACAGACAAATATAACCTCTGGGTGGGAATCGAACCTACTGGACCCATGGAGTGCTCACCACTGGACTACCGAGTCAGTCTATTTTGCGGCCTCGACGCACCCTCCGACCGCGTCTAAGTACTAGCATATGAGACAGACAAATATATAAATATTAAACACCCACGCACAGAGCAAACAAACCTCTGGGTGGGAATCGAACCTGGACCCATGGAGTGCTCACCACTGGACTACCGAGTCAGTCTATTTTGCGGCCTCGACGCACCCTCCGACCGCGTCTAAGTACTAGCATATGAGACAGACAAATATATAAATATTAAACAGCCACGCACAGAGCAAACAAACCTCTGGGTGGGAATCGAACCTACTGGACTCATGGAGTGCTCACCACTGGACTACCGAGTCAGTCTATTTTGCGGCCTCGACGCACCCTCCGACCGCGTCTAAGTACTAGCATATGAGACAGACAAATATATAAATATTAAACAGCCACGCACAGAGCAAACAAACCTCTGGGTGGGAATCGAACCTGGACCCATGGAGTGCTCACCACTGGACTACCGAGTCAGTCTATTTTGCGGCCTCGACGCACCCTCCGACCGCGTCTAAGTACTAGCATATGAGACAGACAAATATATAAATATTAAACACCCACGCACAGAGCAAACAAACCTCTGGGTGGGAATCGAACCTGGACCCATGGAGTGCTCACCACTGGACTACCGAGTCAGTCTATTTTGCGGCCTCGACGCACCCTCCGACCGCGTCTAAGTACTAGCATATGAGACAGACAAATATATAAATATTAAACAGCCACGCACAGAGCAAACAAACCTCTGGGTGGGAATCGAACCTACTGGACTCATGGAGTGCTCACCACTGGACTACCGAGTCAGTCTATTTTGCGGCCTCGACGCACCCTCCGACCGCGTCTAAGTACTAGCATATGAGACAGACAAATATATAAATATTAAACAGCCACGCACAGAGCAAACAAACCTCTGGGTGGGAATCGAACCTACTGGACCCATGGAGTGCTCACCACTGGACTACCGAGTCAGTCTATTTTGCGGCCTCGACGCACCCTCCGACCGCGTCTAAGTACTAGCATATGAGACAGACAAATATATAAATATTAAACACCCACGCACAGAGCAAACAAACCTCTGGGTGGGAATCGAACCTACTGGACCCATGGAGTGCTCACCACTGGACTACCGAGTCAGTCTATTTTGCGGCCTCGACGCACCCTCCGACCGCGTCTAAGTACTAGCATATGAGACAGACAAATATATAAATATTAAACACCCACGCACAGAGCAAACAAACCTCTGGGTGGGAATCGAACCTACTGGACTCATGGAGTGCTCACCACTGGACTACCGAGTCAGTCTATTTTGCGGCCTCGACGCACCCTCCGACCGCGTCTAAGTACTAGCATATGAGACAGACAAATATATAAATATTAAACAGCCACGCACAGAGCAAACAAACCTCTGGGTGGGAATCGAACCTGGACCCATGGAGTGCTCACCACTGGACTACCGAGTCAGTCTATTTTGCGGCCTCGACGCACCCTCCGACCGCGTCTAAGTACTAGCATATGAGACAGACAAATATATAAATATTAAACAGCCACGCACAGAGCAAACAAACCTCTGGGTGGGAATCGAACCTACTGGACCCATGGAGTGCTCACCACTGGACTACCGAGTCAGTCTATTTTGCGGCCTCGACGCACCCTCCGACCGCGTCTAAGTACTAGCATATGAGACAGACAAATATATAAATATTAAACAGCCACGCACAGAGCAAACAAACCTCTGGG
This sequence comes from Coleophora flavipennella, assembly GCA_947284805.1. Classification (NCBI taxonomy): domain Eukaryota; kingdom Metazoa; phylum Arthropoda; class Insecta; order Lepidoptera; family Coleophoridae; genus Coleophora; species Coleophora flavipennella. The sequence continues at coordinate 487,626 of OX369264.1, read as the reverse complement.
TGGGAATCGAACCTACTGGACCCATGGAGTGCTCACCACTGGACTACCGAGTCAGTCTATTTTGCGGCCTCGACGCACCCTCCGACCGCGTCTAAGTACTAGCATATGAGACAGACAAATATATAAATATTAAACAGCCACGCACAGAGCAAACAAACCTCTGGGTGGGAATCGAACCTACTGGACCCATGGAGTGCTCACCACTGGACTACCGAGTCAGTCTATTTTGCGGCCTCGACGCACCCTCCGACCGCGTCTAAGTACTAGCATATGAGACAGACAAATATATAAATATTAAACAGCCACGCACAGAGCAAACAAACCTCTGGGTGGGAATCGAACCTACTGGACCCATGGAGTGCTCACCACTGGACTACCGAGTCAGTCTATTTTGCGGCCTCGACGCACCCTCCGACCGCGTCTAAGTACTAGCATATGAGACAGACAAATATATAAATATTAAACAGCCACGCACAGAGCAAACAAACCTCTGGGTGGGAATCGAACCTACTGGACCCATGGAGTGCTCACCACTGGACTACCGAGTCAGTCTATTTTGCGGCCTCGACGCACCTCCGACCGCGTCTAAGTACTAGCATATGAGACAGACAAATATATAAATATTAAACAGCCACGCACAGAGCAAACAAACCTCTGGGTGGGAATCGAACCTACTGGACCCATGGAGTGCTCACCACTGGACTACCGAGTCAGTCTATTTTGCGGCCTCGACGCACCCTCCGACCGCGTCTAAGTACTAGCATATGAGACAGACAAATATATAAATATTAAACAGCCACGCACAGAGCAAACAAACCTCTGGGTGGGAATCGAACCTACTGGACCCATGGAGTGCTCACCACTGGACTACCGAGTCAGTCTATTTTGCGGCCTCGACGCACCCTCCGACCGCGTCTAAGTACTAGCATATGAGACAGACAAATATATAAATATGAAACAGCCACGCACAGAGCAAACAAACCTCTGGGTGGGAATCGAACCTACTGGACCCATGGAGTGCTCACCACTGGACTACCGAGTCAGTCTATTTTGCGGCCTCGACGCACCTCCGACCGCGTCTAAGTACTAGCATATGAGACAGACAAATATATAAATATTAAACACCCCACGCACAGAGCAAACAAACCTCTGGGTGGGAATCGAACCTACTGGACCCATGGAGTGCTCACCACTGGACTACCGAGTCAGTCTATTTTGCGGCCTCGACGCACCCTCCGACCGCGTCTAAGTACTAGCATATGAGACAGACAAATATATAAATATTAAACAGCCACGCACAGAGCAAACAAACCTCTGGGTGGGAATCGAACCTACTGGACCCATGGAGTGCTCACCACTGGACTACCGAGTCAGTCTATTTTGCGGCCTCGACGCACCCTCCGACCGCGTCTAAGTACTAGCATATGAGACAGACAAATATATAAATATTAAACAGCCACGCACAGAGCAAACAAACCTCTGGGTGGGAATCGAACCTACTGGACCCATGGAGTGCTCACCACTGGACTACCGAGTCAGTCTATTTTGCGGCCTCGACGCACCCTCCGACGCGTCTAAGTACTAGCATATGAGACAGACAAATATATAAATATTAAACACCCACGCACAGAGCAAACAAACCTCTGGGTGGGAATCGAACCTACTGGACCCATGGAGTGCTCACCACTGACTATTTTGCGGCCTCGATGCGCCCTCCGACGCGTCTAAGCTAGCACAAGTAATTTTATAAATCTTGGGGGAGGGGGGAGGGGGGGGGGGTGAGGTCAGGGTCCATAAAATATACAAAAAAAACCACCAACACTATACAAGATGAAAAAAACAGCGATGATGATAGAGGGCAATGACACAAGTGAAAAAAAAGAAAATTAGAAAACAAATAAAAAAGAAAATAATACAAAACAGATCGAATAAAACGAAATCACTAAAAGAGTTCCTTTTTGACAACGGATTACAGAACCCTAAAAAGGAGAACTGGTCACAATATGACGGTGATGTACCGATAAATACCTTGTCTTCAAGGTGTCCAGCAGTTTGCGGTCGCTCTCGTTGAGTCGGTCAGCTTGGATGGCCGACATCCACTCCTTCAGTGTCTTGTCGTCCGCATCTGCGCGCTCCTTGTCTTTCTCTACAACAAATAAATCAATGTCAACGAGCCCGAACCGTTGGGACCTACACACTGGGTTTACTAAATAATCATTACTAATATCATATCTTAAGTGGCAGTGGGCGGGGCACATTGCTCGTAGAACAGATGGCCGTTTAGGCAGGCCTCCCACGCGGAAAACCGATGACCTGGTGAAGGTCGCGGGAAGCCGCTGGATGCAGGAAGCGCAGAACCGGTCGTCCTGGAGATCCTTGGAGGACGCCTATGTCCAGCAGTGGACGTCTTTCGGCTGATATGATGATGAATATCGTAAATGTGAAATATGTTTGTTTGTTACCTTTTCACGCTTCAACACCTTGACTAATCTTGATGAAATTTTGCATGCAGGTAGCCTGTGCCTGGGCGTCCTGCAACTTTTTTCATCCCGTGAAAATAGCATAGTCCGATGCAGTTCCTGAGGGAACTGAATAAATACTCTTTTGGTTCAGGCTCCTCCGTCCCTAAAATTAGCAACTCGATTCACAATGTTTCAACTTCGAACGAAATGTCTTGTCAGCTCGTTCTGCGACGTGGCTGTTGCGTCAATCGCTGCGGACGAATCGTGCTAGTAAGTAAGTAAGTAACTATTTATTTGCTTTTAAACAAGGTACAGTAAGTAAAATGATGTTCGTTATCAAAGTAGGAATCACTTGTTTAGGTAAAATTGTGGTTTTTAATTAATTATAAATAAAATAAGAAGAATTTCCAAAAGTAAGAAAATAAAATCATTTTACATTGTTTTGTTACGAAGTTCATCAATTATCATAATGTTTCGATTAAAATTGCAGCAGTTCTATGGTTACAATTATAAAAAAGGGTGCATTGGGATATTTTTTTTCTTTAGTTCTGTGTATGAAAATAGAATTCGAGGAAATCAAAATCACTCCTCATATCGAGGAAATTACAAAACAATTTTATTTTCGATAAAAAATTCTTAATTGAACCAAAAAGTGGTTACAGAGTTGGTCGTTGGCGGCGGCGCGGCGGCGCGGCGGCGCGGCGGTATAAGCCTTAATCTCTTTAACATCGCAACGGAACAATGGATTGTTGTGATTTTTGCACAGATATGGTCGACGAGGCGGGAAATGTCATAATTTACTAATTAGTATATCCTGACATAGTTCCCGAGGAATCTGGGGAAAACTCATTTCCATTTTTTGTATAGAATTGATGGGGGGGGGGGGGGAAAGTGACATAGACTACTAATCAGAATTGCCCGATATAGTTTCTGAGGGACCTGGAGAAAACTCATGCCGTTCGCGCACCACTCACCCTCAAATACATAAAAACGATGTTCACGCGGGCGAGCGAAGCCGGCAAAAGCTAGTTAGTACTAACATACAGTATCGACACTCCCTGCCGGTCTCTAGATTCCGAACTCACCCCCTCCGTCCCCAGATGGATACAGATTGGTGCTAGATTGGTTCTCGAACGTTCTCGATTTGTTCGTGATTTAGTTTGTTCCGACATTTGTTTTTACGAGTAGAAATGTCTTTTCTCGCCCGTTGTATGAAGTGTCCGGGGTGTGCTCGTGCGTTGGAGCGCGGGCGGCGAGGCAGGGCGTCGCAGATTTCATGCAGTGTACAACAGGGAAGTACGCATAATTCCGCTAGAGGTCCCGGGTTCAAATCCAGGCGGCCAATGTACCAATGAGTTTTTCGAAACTTACGTACATGTACTTACCGATTGCTTTAACGGTGAATGAAAACATCTTCAGGGTCGCGTTGCACACGTCGGTAGGTATAAATCTAAATGTCCTACACGTGACCGCGGGTGATGCTAAGTGCAACACCAGGCAACCGCCGACTACTTGGATAGCACGGTTAATAGGGATGACGACAGCATCAGAAATAAATTATGAACTTTTGATCACTAAATTGCCCTCCTACTTAAAGTTCGGAAAACCTTACTCGTTTTGTTTTCCATCAAGTCTTCCATTTTTAATTTACTAAAATCACAAAATGAGTACGTATATGACGCTGCTAAACTATGACGTCACGCCTAGGTATTTCAAACATTTTTAGAACAAAATGTCGTTTTTGACAGATGATAAAAAGTAAATCAGATGACTAGCATTCGTCACCCCTATTGTGCCACACGATAAGAAGAAGCTATATGTAGGCTACCTCGCTCCCGCCAACGTCTGTACCCCACGAAGTTGACAGCCTATTGTCGAAGAATACATATATTATATTAGTATAGTGGTAACTACCATTCAGCCTGTTTTAGACTTAGACATCCACTATTGGACAAACTGACCAAATCAGGCGGTCGCGGGTTCGATTCCCAGCGGATTCAAACTTTGTAAAACTCGGTTCGGTTGGTGGAAGGGCATTTCTTTAAGTCCGCCTGGCTAGTTACCACCATCTTATCTAAATCTTGCCGCCAAACATCAATGTTAACGGCTTGAAAATAAGATAGCCATTTCGTCATTGCGTTGGGGAATCTTGCTAAACCCGTTTCTATCTTCGGCACAATCGTCACTTAGCATCAGATGAAATGATGCCAAAGGCTTACAAATGGTGGATTAAAAAAAGTAGATTAATTGGTCTTTCGATACATAACTGTAACCATTTTTCTGCTAAATGGAAAAAAAACGACGACATGGGGCACTTCGGAGGGTGAAAGGGGGGTATCCCTGGGTGGAGGGGGTACCCTGGGCTGGGCCCCACGCCCACGCCTGTCAAACAACTTTATGGTTTACTAAACCTAAGTGGTGTTCTTTAATCATGAAGTGCAAGGTTGGCGCCCTGCAATCTCGGACCAAAGGATTCGTTCCCTAACTTGACGAAGGTATCCTAAACAAACAATTTATATTAATGGCATTTGCCGATACTTCACAAATTGTTACTAAGTTTTCACAACACCACTTCCCTTTCATTGAATGTAATATTTGGTGGAATTTAAGATATCGGTGTGAGCCAGCGTGGCGGCGGCGCGCCCTCGCGTGAGCGTGTGAGCGCGCGAGGTAACGCTGCTCACTTAGATGGGTATTAACCGCAGTGCACTACGGCTCAACGAAATGAGAAATCTTAGATTGTTCACCGGACACCGACTAGTAGAGCGTCGCAGTGTCACAGCGTCACCTGTAATCACTGCGATCTATGTAAGCTGTTTATTATTACCTTTGATGAATTAAAATTAGCTACTGCAGCTGTTTACAACGTAAGGTACTAAGGGGGTTCGATGGAGCTCCTCCATGCTCAAATCTCGCTAGATGGCGCCGGTTCCACAAATTTTGTTTTTAGTTTTTTGTGAAGTAGGCGTTCCACATTATTACATAACAAATGAACTGTTGAAAAATACATTGCGCAATTAATTGCATTGTAATATCCAAAAATCTCAATTATGTGTTCCTTCACGCAGTTTTGAATTCAATAACACACATCCATAGCGAATATGAAGCTCCTACTGATACATAATTTCGGTCGCCTTCGGTCGGTACCATCGGCAGTCATCTCATTTCCGAACACAAACGAATGCTAATTCCATGTCCATCAATTATTAGATTTATCGTTAATCAGAATTTGAATTCAGATACTTTATCGTTGTTTTGATTTGATTTCCACATGAACTATATAGAACTGCTAAACTATCATTATGTATTGTTTGTTTGTAAACTCTTTATTGTACAACAAAATATACAATTATACAAATATATATATTTTTTTATTATATAATTATTATACAATTCTAGTATTACCAACGAAATTAATAAAAATATAAACAAAATGAAATATTTCTTCACTTCAACCGACATCCAATAAAGAGGAGGTTTTTATGTTCGACAATTAGGCATTGTTTTTTTGATCTACCTTTTTGCGGAGTGCTGAACTTAATTTAATTACACTGGAATGTGTTTCAGCCCCGTCTTCGTTTAATATATTGTTTAAAGTTCTTTTTGAAATTCCAGTGGCGTTTGCAACTATCTCTTGAACCTTCCTAAAATAATTACTTACATTATCATCCTCATTTTTTTAAATCAGATAATTTCCGCGTGACAGGCATAGTATAAGTTTCCCTTTTTTTTCCTATAGATGCCATTGTACAATTTAAAATAGATTTTTAATTTGGGGTTTTAACAACTCTATATGTAAGGTGTAACAAAATTAGCTGAAACTATTTTAAGTGATGCCTCTACCCATGAAACTGAACAACTTTCCCCATGGAACCCATAGTCAAATCTCTAAATAAATTTGGCTCTCCCATATTAACTCGATCAGCGGATCAGCCAACTTAGTATGGGAAGTTCAAAATTAAAAGAAGTTTTGAAGTTTTTTTTTTTAGATTTGATTAACCTATAGATTTCATGGGGAAAGTTGTTCAGTTTCATGGGTAGAAGCACCAGTTAAAATAGTTTCAGCTAATTTTGTTAGACCTTATATATATGTCGAAATTCTCTCTTTCCAAAGGTTGATGTGCAATGAGTAGTGTAGTCATAAAAATGCCTGTATTCTGAACGCGATTGTTTTTTTCTCAATACCAAAACTTCTGGTTGAGTTCTATCCACGCAACTGAACAACTTTCCCCTAGGAACATCAGTCGCAATAAAAAACAACGTAATTTTCAGAATTGCCTAATTTATTAATCATCCTACTAATATTATAAATGTGAGTTTGTATGTGTGGATGCATGGATAGATGTTTGTTACTCTTTCACGCAAAAACTACTAAACGTATCTGGCTGTAATTTGGTAGTTAGAGATATTAGGACCTGGATTAACATATAGGCTACTATTTTGAAGTGAAAACTTCTTTAGGCGCGTTGGGCATTTTTGAGGTGGGAACAAAACCATTCAACTCGCGACACCGTCACCGACACTAAAACTTTTTTTAAGTTGGGATAAATGGCGTTTCAAATGAGCCTGAACTTGTTTTCTAGATTTTGTTGGACCGGTATATCTATGTTTTATAGAGTACTTTTGACGTTGAAATCATGATAAACACAAAACAAAATTCCACACAAACACCTCCACGCGCCCCGACCGCCCTACTTTACCTGTACCTAACTGAATCCTTGGAATCTCCACTGGATCACCACATGCAAATGAAAACAAACTATCGACTGACTGACTAATGGTTTCTAGTTTGAGTGCGGAGCCCTAAGAATACATCAAGTGAACGGTTCTATTCACAATATTACAGTAAAAAATCATTAAAAAACCCACTCTTTTTCTTCTTCTTTACGGGCTCGCTGTCCGAGCTGTCCGAGCTACTGGAGCTGCTACTGCTGCTGCGCTTCTTCTTAGTCTTCTTCTTCTTATCTTTTTTCTTTGTCTTCTTTTCTTCTGCAGGTGGAGTACTGTCCTTCTTCTTGGTTTGGAAGCCGTCCTTGAAGAAAGATCAAATCTTTAAGAGGCACCTTACCACAATGAAGCTTTATATCATACAATAGAGAAGCAATATTATGTGTTTTGGCGGCGCGACGGAAAAGTGGAGCCAAGTAACAGAACAGAGGAAAATGAACTGTATTAAACTCACAATATAATGAAGTTTTATATCTTACAATAGAGAAGCAATAATATGTCTTTTGGCGGCGCGACGGAAAAGTGGAGCCAAGTAACAGAACAGAGGAAAATGAACTGTATTAAACTCACAATATAATGAAGTTTTATATCTTACAATAGAGAAGCAATAATATGTCTTTTGGCGGCGCGACGGAAAAGTGGAGCCAAGTAACAGAACAGAGTATTAAACTCACAATATAATGAAGTTTTATATCTTACAATAGAGAAGCAATAATATGTCTTTTGGCGGCGCGACGGAAAAGTGGAGCCAAGTAACAGAACAGAGGAAAATGAACTGTATTAAACTCACAATATAATGAAGTTTTATATCTTACAATAGAGAAGCAATAATATGTCTTTTGGCGGCGCGACGGAAAAGTGGAGCCAAGTAACAGAACAGAGGAAAATGAACTGTATTAAACTCACAATATAATGAAGTTTTATATCTTACAATAGAGAAGCAATAATATGTGTTTTGGCGGCGCGACGGAAAAGTGGAGCCAAGTAACAGAACAGAGGAAAATGAACTGTATTAAACTCACAATATAATGAAGTTTTATATCTTACAATAGAGAAGCAATAATATGTCTTTTGGCGGCGCGACGGAAAAGTGGAGCCAAGTAACAGAACAGAGGAAAATGAACTGTATTAAACTCACAATATAATGAAGTTTTATATCTTACAATAGAGAAGCAATAATATGTCTTTTGGCGGCGCGACGGAAAAGTGGAGCCAAGTAACAGAACAGAGGAAAATGAACTGTATTAAACTCACAATATAATGAAGTTTTATATCTTACAATAGAGAAGCAATAATATGTCTTTTGGCGGCGCGACGGAAAAGTGGAGCCAAGTAACAGAACAGAGGAAAATGAACTGTATTAAACTCACAATATAATGAAGTTTTATATCTTACAATAGAGAAGCAATAATATGTCTTTTGGCGGCGCGACGGAAAAGTGGAGCCAAGTAACAGAACAGAGGAAAATGAACTGTATTAAACTCACAATATAATGAAGTTTTATATCTTACAATAGAGAAGCAATAATATGTCTTTTGGCGGCGCGACGGAAAAGTGGAGCCAAGTAACAGAACAGAGGAAAATGAACTGTATTAAACTCACAATATAATGAAGTTTTATATCTTACAATAGAGAAGCAATAATATGTCTTTTGGCGGCGCGACGGAAAAGTGGAGCCAAGTAACAGAACAGAGGAAAATGAACTGTATTAAACTCACAATATAATGAAGTTTTATATCTTACAATAGAGAAGCAATAATATGTCTTTTGGCGGCGCGACGGAAAAGTGGAGCCAAGTAACAGAACAGAGGAAAATGAACTGTATTAAACTCACAATATAATGAAGTTTTATATCTTACAATAGAGAAGCAATAATATGTCTTTTGGCGGCGCGACGGAAAAGTGGAGCCAAGTAACAGAACAGAGGAAAATGAACTGTATTAAACTCACAATATAATGAAGTTTTATATCTTACAATAGAGAAGCAATAATATGTGTTTTGGCGGCGCGACGGAAAAGTGGAGCCAAGTAACAGAACAGAGGAAAATGAACTGTATTAAACTCACAATATAATGAAGTTTTATATCTTACAATAGAGAAGCAATAATATGTCTTTTGGCGGCGCGACGGAAAAGTGGAGCCAAGTAACAGAACAGAGGAAAATGAACTGTATTAAACTCACAATATAATGAAGTTTTATATCTTACAATAGAGAAGCAATAATATGTCTTTTGGCGGCGCGACGGAAAAGTGGAGCCAAGTAACAGAACAGAGGAAAATGAACTGTATTAAACTCACAATATAATGAAGTTTTATATCTTACAATAGAGAAGCAATAATATGTCTTTTGGCGGCGCGACGGAAAAGTGGAGCCAAGTAACAGAACAGAGGAAAATGAACTGTATTAAACTCACAATATAATGAAGTTTTATATCTTACAATAGAGAAGCAATAATATGTCTTTTGGCGGCGCGACGGAAAAGTGGAGCCAAGTAACAGAACAGAGGAAAATGAACTGTATTAAACTCACAATATAATGAAGTTTTATATCTTACAATAGAGAAGCAATAATATGTGTTTTGGCGGCGCGACGGAAAAGTGGAGCCAAGTAACAGAACAGAGGAAAATGAACTGTATTAAACTCACAATATAATGAAGTTTTATATCTTACAATAGAGAAGCAATAATATGTCTTTTGGCGGCGCGACGGAAAAGTGGAGCCAAGTAACAGAACAGAGGAAAATGAACTGTATTAAACTCACAATATAATGAAGTTTTATATCTTACAATAGAGAAGCAATAATATGTCTTTTGGCGGCGCGACGGAAAAGTGGAGCCAAGTAACAGAACAGAGGAAAATGAACTGTATTAAACTCACAATATAATGAAGTTTTATATCTTACAATAGAGAAGCAATAATATGTCTTTTGGCGGCGCGACGGAAAAGTGGAGCCAAGTAACAGAACAGAGGAAAATGAACTGTATTAAACTCACAATATAATGAAGTTTTATATCTTACAATAGAGAAGCAATAATATGTCTTTTGGCGGCGCGACGGAAAAGTGGAGCCAAGTAACAGAACAGAGGAAAATGAACTGTATTAAACTCACAATATAATGAAGTTTTATATCTTACAATAGAGAAGCAATAATATGTCTTTTGGCGGCGCGACGGAAAAGTGGAGCCAAGTAACAGAACAGAGGAAAATGAACTGTATTAAACTCACAATATAATGAAGTTTTATATCTTACAATAGAGAAGCAATAATATGTCTTTTGGCGGCGCGACGGAAAAGTGGAGCCAAGTAACAGAACAGAGGAAAATGAACTGTATTAAACTCACAATATAATGAAGTTTTATATCTTACAATAGAGAAGCAATAATATGTCTTTTGGCGGCGCGACGGAAAAGTGGAGCCAAGTAACAGAACAGAGGAAAATGAACTGTATTAAACTCACAATATAATGAAGTTTTATATCTTACAATAGAGAAGCAATAATATGTCTTTTGGCGGCGCGACGGAAAAGTGGAGCCAAGTAACAGAACAGAGGAAAATGAACTGTATTAAACTCACAATATAATGAAGTTTTATATCTTACAATAGAGAAGCAATAATATGTCTTTTGGCGGCGCGACGGAAAAGTGGAGCCAAGTAACAGAACAGAGGAAAATGAACTGTATTAAACTCACAATATAATGAAGTTTTATATCTTACAATAGAGAAGCAATAATATGTCTTTTGGCGGCGCGACGGAAAAGTGGAGCCAAGTAACAGAACAGAGGAAAATGAACTGTATTAAACTCACAATATAATGAAGTTTTATATCTTACAATAGAGAAGCAATAATATGTCTTTTGGCGGCGCGACGGAAAAGTGGAGCCAAGTAACAGAACAGAGGAAAATGAACTGTATTAAACTCACAATATAATGAAGTTTTATATCTTACAATAGAGAAGCAATAATATGTGTTTTGGCGGCGCGACGGAAAAGTGGAGCCAAGTAACAGAACAGAGGAAAATGAACTGTATTAAACTCACAATATAATGAAGTTTTATATCTTACAATAGAGAAGCAATAATATGTGTTTTGGCGGCGCGACGGAAAAGTGGAGCCAAGTAACAGAACAGAGGAAAATGAACTGTATTAAACTCACAATATAATGAAGTTTTATATCTTACAATAGAGAAGCAATAATATGTCTTTTGGCGGCGCGACGGAAAAGTGGAGCCAAGTAACAGAACAGAGGAAAATGAACTGTATTAAACTCACAATATAATGAAGTTTTATATCTTACAATAGAGAAGCAATAATATGTGTTTTGGCGGCGCGACGGAAAAGTGGAGCCAAGTAACAGAACAGAGGAAAATGAACTGTATTAAACTCACAATATAATGAAGTTTTATATCTTACAATAGAGAAGCAATAATATGTCTTTTGGCGGCGCGACGGAAAAGTGGAGCCAAGTAACAGAACAGAGGAAAATGAACTGTATTAAACTCACAATATAATGAAGTTTTATATCTTACAATAGAGAAGCAATAATATGTCTTTTGGCGGCGCGACGGAAAAGTGGAGCCAAGTAACAGAACAGAGGAAAATGAACTGTATTAAACTCACAATATAATGAAGTTTTATATCTTACAATAGAGAAGCAATAATATGTGTTTTGGCGGCGCGACGGAAAAGTGGAGCCAAGTAACAGAACAGAGGAAAATGAACTGTATTAAACTCACAATATAATGAAGTTTTATATCTTACAATAGAGAAGCAATAATATGTCTTTTGGCGGCGCGACGGAAAAGTGGAGCCAAGTAACAGAACAGAGGAAAATGAACTGTATTAAACTCACAATATAATGAAGTTTTATATCTTACAATAGAGAAGCAATAATATGTCTTTTGGCGGCGCGACGGAAAAGTGGAGCCAAGTAACAGAACAGAGGAAAATGAACTGTATTAAACTCACAATATAATGAAGTTTTATATCTTACAATAGAGAAGCAATAATATGTCTTTTGGCGGCGCGACGGAAAAGTGGAGCCAAGTAACAGAACAGAGGAAAATGAACTGTATTAAACTCACAATATAATGAAGTTTTATATCTTACAATAGAGAAGCAATAATATGTCTTTTGGCGGCGCGACGGAAAAGTGGAGCCAAGTAACAGAACAGAGGAAAATGAACTGTATTAAACTCACAATATAATGAAGTTTTATATCTTACAATAGAGAAGCAATAATATGTCTTTTGGCGGCGCGACGGAAAAGTGGAGCCAAGTAACAGAACAGAGGAAAATGAACTGTATTAAACTCACAATATAATGAAGTTTTATATCTTACAATAGAGAAGCAATAATATGTCTTTTGGCGGCGCGACGGAAAAGTGGAGCCAAGTAACAGAACAGAGGAAAATGAACTGTATTAAACTCACAATATAATGAAGTTTTATATCTTACAATAGAGAAGCAATAATATGTCTTTTGGCGGCGCGACGGAAAAGTGGAGCCAAGTAACAGAACAGAGGAAAATGAACTGTATTAAACTCACAATATAATGAAGTTTTATATCTTACAATAGAGAAGCAATAATATGTCTTTTGGCGGCGCGACGGAAAAGTGGAGCCAAGTAACAGAACAGAGGAAAATGAACTGTATTAAACTCACAATATAATGAAGTTTTATATCTTACAATAGAGAAGCAATAATATGTCTTTTGGCGGCGCGACGGAAAAGTGGAGCCAAGTAACAGAACAGAGGAAAATGAACTGTATTAAACTCACAATATAATGAAGTTTTATATCTTACAATAGAGAAGCAATAATATGTCTTTTGGCGGCGCGACGGAAAAGTGGAGCCAAGTAACAGAACAGAGGAAAATGAACTGTATTAAACTCACAATATAATGAAGTTTTATATCTTACAATAGAGAAGCAATAATATGTCTTTTGGCGGCGCGACGGAAAAGTGGAGCCAAGTAACAGAACAGAGGAAAATGAACTGTATTAAACTCACAATATAATGAAGTTTTATATCTTACAATAGAGAAGCAATAATATGTCTTTTGGCGGCGCGACGGAAAAGTGGAGCCAAGTAACAGAACAGAGGAAAATGAACTGTATTAAACTCACAATATAATGAAGTTTTATATCTTACAATAGAGAAGCAATAATATGTGTTTTGGTGGCGCGACGGAAAAGTGGAGCCAAGTAACAGAACAGAGGAAAATGAACTGTATTAAACTCACAATATAATGAAGTTTTATATCTTACAATAGAGAAGCAATAATATGTCTTTTGGCGGCGCGACGGAAAAGTGGAGCCAAGTAACAGAACAGAGGAAAATGAACTGTATTAAACTCACAATATAATGAAGTTTTATATCTTACAATAGAGAAGCAATAATATGTCTTTTGGCGGCGCGACGGAAAAGTGGAGCTAAGTAACAGAACAGAGGAAAATGAACTGTATTAAACTCACAATATAATGAAGTTTTATATCTTACAATAGAGAAGCAATAATATGTGTTTTGGCGGCGCGACGGAAAAGTGGAGCCAAGTAACAGAACAGAGGAAAATGAACTGTATTAAACTCACAATATAATGAAGTTTTATATCTTACAATAGAGAAGCAATAATATGTGTTTTGGCGGCGCGACGGAAAAGTGGAGCCAAGTAACAGAACAGAGGAAAATGAACTGTATTAAACTCACAATATAATGAAGTTTTATATCTTACAATAGAGAAGCAATAATATGTCTTTTGGCGGCGCGACGGAAAAGTGGAGCCAAGTAACAGAACAGAGGAAAATGAACTGTATTAAACTCACAATATAATGAAGTTTTATATCTTACAATAGAGAAGCAATAATATGTCTTTTGGCGGCGCGACGGAAAAGTGGAGCCAAGTAACAGAACAGAGGAAAATGAACTGTATTAAACTCACAATATAATGAAGTTTTATATCTTACAATAGAGAAGCAATAATATGTGTTTTGGCGGCGCGACGGAAAAGTGGAGCCAAGTAACAGAACAGAGGAAAATGAACTGTATTAAACTCACAATATAATGAAGTTTTATATCTTACAATAGAGAAGCAATAATATGTGTTTTGGCGGCGCGACGGAAAAGTGGAGCCAAGTAACAGAACAGAGGAAAATGAACTGTATTAAACTCACAATATAATGAAGTTTTATATCTTACAATAGAGAAGCAATAATATGTCTTTTGGCGGCGCGACGGAAAAGTGGAGCCAAGTAACAGAACAGAGGAAAATGAACTGTATTAAACTCACAATATAATGAAGTTTTATATCTTACAATAGAGAAGCAATAATATGTCTTTTGGCGGCGCGACGGAAAAGTGGAGCCAAGTAACAGAACAGAGGAAAATGAACTGTATTAAACTCACAATATAATGAAGTTTTATATCTTACAATAGAGAAGCAATAATATGTCTTTTGGCGGCGCGACGGAAAAGTGGAGCCAAGTAACAGAACAGAGGAAAATGAACTATATTAAACTCACAATATAATGAAGTTTTATATCTTACAATAGAGAAGCAATAATATGTCTTTTGGCGGCGCGACGGAAAAGTGGAGCCAAGTAACAGAACAGAGGAAAATGAACTGTATTAAACTCACAATATAATGAAGTTTTATATCTTACAATAGAGAAGCAATAATATGTGTTTTGGCGGCGCGACGGAAAAGTGGAGCCAAGTAACAGAACAGAGGAAAATGAACTGTATTAAACTCACAATATAATGAAGTTTTATATCTTACAATAGAGAAGCAATAATATGTCTTTTGGCGGCGCGACGGAAAAGTGGAGCCAAGTAACAGAACAGAGGAAAATGAACTGTATTAAACTCACAATATAATGAAGTTTTATATCTTACAATAGAGAAGCAATAATATGTCTTTTGGCGGCGCGACGGAAAAGTGGAGCCAAGTAACAGAACAGAGGAAAATGAACTGTATTAAACTCACAATATAATGAAGTTTTATATCTTACAATAGAGAAGCAATAATATGTCTTTTGGCGGCGCGACGGAAAAGTGGAGCCAAGTAACAGAACAGAGGAAAATGAACTGTATTAAACTCACAATATAATGAAGTTTTATATCTTACAATAGAGAAGCAATAATATGTGTTTTGGCGGCGCGACGGAAAAGTGGAGCCAAGTAACAGAACAGAGGAAAATGAACTGTATTAAACTCACAATATAATGAAGTTTTATATCTTACAATAGAGAAGCAATAATATGTCTTTTGGCGGCGCGACGGAAAAGTGGAGCCAAGTAACAGAACAGAGGAAAATGAACTGTATTAAACTCACAATATAATGAAGTTTTATATCTTACAATAGAGAAGCAATAATATGTCTTTTGGCGGCGCGACGGAAAAGTGGAGCCAAGTAACAGAACAGAGGAAAATGAACTGTATTAAACTCACAATATAATGAAGTTTTATATCTTACAATAGAGAAGCAATAATATGTGTTTTGGCGGCGCGACGGAAAAGTGGAGCCAAGTAACAGAACAGAGGAAAATGAACTGTATTAAACTCACAATATAATGAAGTTTTATATCTTACAATAGAGAAGCAATAATATGTCTTTTGGCGGCGCGACGGAAAAGTGGAGCCAAGTAACAGAACAGAGGAAAATGAACTGTATTAAACTCACAATATAATGAAGTTTTATATCTTACAATAGAGAAGCAATAATATGTCTTTTGGCGGCGCGACGGAAAAGTGGAGCCAAGTAACAGAACAGAGTATTAAACTCACAATATACTCGTATTTGTCCCACTCTCACTACAGCAGCCTGTAAGGAGGAGTATGCTAAAAGACATACTCTATACATGGAGCCATGTACGTGACATAGAATTTCCCTCTCTGGATATAGAAGCTCATTGTCACAAAGGAAATCTTATCTGATGGTACGCGACGAGGCGGATCTTCGGCAAACGTTTAACGTGACGACGTTCCTTTCCATTTCCATCGCGCGCGGATTGTGACTCGCTCCCACTGAGCGGACCCCACGACCAGCCCAAAACCTTTTTCTTTTTTTTATAAAAAAAGAGTATCTTTAAGTACATCTCACCTGAAGGTAAGTGACGATGTAGTCGAGGATGGTACACGCAAACTACAATAATGCCTATTCACTCTCGCCTTGAAGATCCTCAAATTGTAAGAGTCGGGAAACACAGACGCAGGCAAGAAGATCCACTCCATCGCTGTCTGCATAATAAATGAGGAAGCGTAACGCTTCGTGCGTATAGGCTGAATATCAACAACAAAGGGGAGGAACTTCTCCCTGCGTCTCGTTGACCGAAGGTGGAATAGAGCCGGGGGAATGAGGTAGTGTAGTTCTTATGCACACTCTCCGAAATGAATTCAATAGAATACCGAAAGGCAGGCAACTTTGCGGCGATGCTCAAGGCTTTGGAGCTTGTTTTTGACAAGCTCATCGTCGCCAATGAGTCTCCGGGCGCGTCGGTCGACGGCGTCCAAGGTATCCAGCTGATCGCGAGCTGATCAACTTGACAACTTTTGCGTTGGA
>OX369264.1:354329-470679 GCA_947284805.1 Coleophora flavipennella | reverse complement strand
CAAGTAACAGAACAGAGGAAAATGAACTGTATTAAACTCACAATATAATGAAGTTTTATATCTTACAATAGAGAAGCAATAATATGTCTTTTGGCGGCGCGACGGAAAAGTGGAGCCAAGTAACAGAACAGAGGAAAATGAACTGTATTAAACTCACAATATAATGAAGTTTTATATCTTACAATAGAGAAGCAATAATATGTGTTTTGGCGGCGCGACGGAAAAGTGGAGCCAAGTAACAGAACAGAGGAAAATGAACTGTATTAAACTCACAATATAATGAAGTTTTATATCTTACAATAGAGAAGCAATAATATGTCTTTTGGCGGCGCGACGGAAAAGTGGAGCCAAGTAACAGAACAGAGGAAAATGAACTGTATTAAACTCACAATATAATGAAGTTTTATATCTTACAATAGAGAAGCAATAATATGTCTTTTGGCGGCGCGACGGAAAAGTGGAGCCAAGTAACAGAACAGAGGAAAATGAACTGTATTAAACTCACAATATAATGAAGTTTTATATCTTACAATAGAGAAGCAATAATATGTCTTTTGGCGGCGCGACGGAAAAGTGGAGCCAAGTAACAGAACAGAGGAAAATGAACTGTATTAAACTCACAATATAATGAAGTTTTATATCTTACAATAGAGAAGCAATAATATGTCTTTTGGCGGCGCGACGGAAAAGTGGAGCCAAGTAACAGAACAGAGGAAAATGAACTGTATTAAACTCACAATATAATGAAGTTTTATATCTTACAATAGAGAAGCAATAATATGTCTTTTGGCGGCGCGACGGAAAAGTGGAGCCAAGTAACAGAACAGAGGAAAATGAACTGTATTAAACTCACAATATAATGAAGTTTTATATCTTACAATAGAGAAGCAATAATATGTCTTTTGGCGGCGCGACGGAAAAGTGGAGCCAAGTAACAGAACAGAGGAAAATGAACTGTATTAAACTCACAATATAATGAAGTTTTATATCTTACAATAGAGAAGCAATAATATGTCTTTTGGCGGCGCGACGGAAAAGTGGAGCCAAGTAACAGAACAGAGGAAAATGAACTGTATTAAACTCACAATATAATGAAGTTTTATATCTTACAATAGAGAAGCAATAATATGTCTTTTGGCGGCGCGACGGAAAAGTGGAGCCAAGTAACAGAACAGAGGAAAATGAACTGTATTAAACTCACAATATAATGAAGTTTTATATCTTACAATAGAGAAGCAATAATATGTCTTTTGGCGGCGCGACGGAAAAGTGGAGCCAAGTAACAGAACAGAGGAAAATGAACTGTATTAAACTCACAATATAATGAAGTTTTATATCTTACAATAGAGAAGCAATAATATGTCTTTTGGCGGCGCGACGGAAAAGTGGAGCCAAGTAACAGAACAGAGGAAAATGAACTGTATTAAACTCACAATATAATGAAGTTTTATATCTTACAATAGAGAAGCAATAATATGTCTTTTGGCGGCGCGACGGAAAAGTGGAGCCAAGTAACAGAACAGAGGAAAATGAACTGTATTAAACTCACAATATAATGAAGTTTTATATCTTACAATAGAGAAGCAATAATATGTCTTTTGGCGGCGCGACGGAAAAGTGGAGCCAAGTAACAGAACAGAGGAAAATGAACTGTATTAAACTCACAATATAATGAAGTTTTATATCTTACAATAGAGAAGCAATAATATGTCTTTTGGCGGCGCGACGGAAAAGTGGAGCCAAGTAACAGAACAGAGGAAAATGAACTGTATTAAACTCACAATATAATGAAGTTTTATATCTTACAATAGAGAAGCAATAATATGTCTTTTGGCGGCGCGACGGAAAAGTGGAGCCAAGTAACAGAACAGAGGAAAATGAACTGTATTAAACTCACAATATAATGAAGTTTTATATCTTACAATAGAGAAGCAATAATATGTCTTTTGGCGGCGCGACGGAAAAGTGGAGCCAAGTAACAGAACAGAGGAAAATGAACTGTATTAAACTCACAATATAATGAAGTTTTATATCTTACAATAGAGAAGCAATAATATGTCTTTTGGCGGCGCGACGGAAAAGTGGAGCCAAGTAACAGAACAGAGGAAAATGAACTGTATTAAACTCACAATATAATGAAGTTTTATATCTTACAATAGAGAAGCAATAATATGTCTTTTGGCGGCGCGACGGAAAAGTGGAGCCAAGTAACAGAACAGAGGAAAATGAACTGTATTAAACTCACAATATAATGAAGTTTTATATCTTACAATAGAGAAGCAATAATATGTCTTTTGGCGGCGCGACGGAAAAGTGGAGCCAAGTAACAGAACAGAGGAAAATGAACTGTATTAAACTCACAATATAATGAAGTTTTATATCTTACAATAGAGAAGCAATAATATGTCTTTTGGCGGCGCGACGGAAAAGTGGAGCCAAGTAACAGAACAGAGGAAAATGAACTGTATTAAACTCACAATATAATGAAGTTTTATATCTTACAATAGAGAAGCAATAATATGTCTTTTGGCGGCGCGACGGAAAAGTGGAGCCAAGTAACAGAACAGAGGAAAATGAACTGTATTAAACTCACAATATAATGAAGTTTTATATCTTACAATAGAGAAGCAATAATATGTCTTTTGGCGGCGCGACGGAAAAGTGGAGCCAAGTAACAGAACAGAGGAAAATGAACTGTATTAAACTCACAATATAATGAAGTTTTATATCTTACAATAGAGAAGCAATAATATGTCTTTTGGCGGCGCGACGGAAAAGTGGAGCCAAGTAACAGAACAGAGGAAAATGAACTGTATTAAACTCACAATATAATGAAGTTTTATATCTTACAATAGAGAAGCAATAATATGTCTTTTGGCGGCGCGACGGAAAAGTGGAGCCAAGTAACAGAACAGAGGAAAATGAACTGTATTAAACTCACAATATAATGAAGTTTTATATCTTACAATAGAGAAGCAATAATATGTCTTTTGGCGGCGCGACGGAAAAGTGGAGCCAAGTAACAGAACAGAGGAAAATGAACTGTATTAAACTCACAATATAATGAAGTTTTATATCTTACAATAGAGAAGCAATAATATGTCTTTTGGCGGCGCGACGGAAAAGTGGAGCCAAGTAACAGAACAGAGGAAAATGAACTGTATTAAACTCACAATATAATGAAGTTTTATATCTTACAATAGAGAAGCAATAATATGTCTTTTGGCGGCGCGACGGAAAAGTGGAGCCAAGTAACAGAACAGAGGAAAATGAACTGTATTAAACTCACAATATAATGAAGTTTTATATCTTACAATAGAGAAGCAATAATATGTCTTTTGGCGGCGCGACGGAAAAGTGGAGCCAAGTAACAGAACAGAGGAAAATGAACTGTATTAAACTCACAATATAATGAAGTTTTATATCTTACAATAGAGAAGCAATAATATGTGTTTTGGTGGCGCGACGGAAAAGTGGAGCCAAGTAACAGAACAGAGGAAAATGAACTGTATTAAACTCACAATATAATGAAGTTTTATATCTTACAATAGAGAAGCAATAATATGTCTTTTGGCGGCGCGACGGAAAAGTGGAGCCAAGTAACAGAACAGAGGAAAATGAACTGTATTAAACTCACAATATAATGAAGTTTTATATCTTACAATAGAGAAGCAATAATATGTCTTTTGGCGGCGCGACGGAAAAGTGGAGCTAAGTAACAGAACAGAGGAAAATGAACTGTATTAAACTCACAATATAATGAAGTTTTATATCTTACAATAGAGAAGCAATAATATGTGTTTTGGCGGCGCGACGGAAAAGTGGAGCCAAGTAACAGAACAGAGGAAAATGAACTGTATTAAACTCACAATATAATGAAGTTTTATATCTTACAATAGAGAAGCAATAATATGTGTTTTGGCGGCGCGACGGAAAAGTGGAGCCAAGTAACAGAACAGAGGAAAATGAACTGTATTAAACTCACAATATAATGAAGTTTTATATCTTACAATAGAGAAGCAATAATATGTCTTTTGGCGGCGCGACGGAAAAGTGGAGCCAAGTAACAGAACAGAGGAAAATGAACTGTATTAAACTCACAATATAATGAAGTTTTATATCTTACAATAGAGAAGCAATAATATGTCTTTTGGCGGCGCGACGGAAAAGTGGAGCCAAGTAACAGAACAGAGGAAAATGAACTGTATTAAACTCACAATATAATGAAGTTTTATATCTTACAATAGAGAAGCAATAATATGTGTTTTGGCGGCGCGACGGAAAAGTGGAGCCAAGTAACAGAACAGAGGAAAATGAACTGTATTAAACTCACAATATAATGAAGTTTTATATCTTACAATAGAGAAGCAATAATATGTGTTTTGGCGGCGCGACGGAAAAGTGGAGCCAAGTAACAGAACAGAGGAAAATGAACTGTATTAAACTCACAATATAATGAAGTTTTATATCTTACAATAGAGAAGCAATAATATGTCTTTTGGCGGCGCGACGGAAAAGTGGAGCCAAGTAACAGAACAGAGGAAAATGAACTGTATTAAACTCACAATATAATGAAGTTTTATATCTTACAATAGAGAAGCAATAATATGTCTTTTGGCGGCGCGACGGAAAAGTGGAGCCAAGTAACAGAACAGAGGAAAATGAACTGTATTAAACTCACAATATAATGAAGTTTTATATCTTACAATAGAGAAGCAATAATATGTCTTTTGGCGGCGCGACGGAAAAGTGGAGCCAAGTAACAGAACAGAGGAAAATGAACTGTATTAAACTCACAATATAATGAAGTTTTATATCTTACAATAGAGAAGCAATAATATGTCTTTTGGCGGCGCGACGGAAAAGTGGAGCCAAGTAACAGAACAGAGGAAAATGAACTGTATTAAACTCACAATATAATGAAGTTTTATATCTTACAATAGAGAAGCAATAATATGTGTTTTGGCGGCGCGACGGAAAAGTGGAGCCAAGTAACAGAACAGAGGAAAATGAACTGTATTAAACTCACAATATAATGAAGTTTTATATCTTACAATAGAGAAGCAATAATATGTCTTTTGGCGGCGCGACGGAAAAGTGGAGCCAAGTAACAGAACAGAGGAAAATGAACTGTATTAAACTCACAATATAATGAAGTTTTATATCTTACAATAGAGAAGCAATAATATGTCTTTTGGCGGCGCGACGGAAAAGTGGAGCCAAGTAACAGAACAGAGGAAAATGAACTGTATTAAACTCACAATATAATGAAGTTTTATATCTTACAATAGAGAAGCAATAATATGTCTTTTGGCGGCGCGACGGAAAAGTGGAGCCAAGTAACAGAACAGAGGAAAATGAACTGTATTAAACTCACAATATAATGAAGTTTTATATCTTACAATAGAGAAGCAATAATATGTGTTTTGGCGGCGCGACGGAAAAGTGGAGCCAAGTAACAGAACAGAGGAAAATGAACTGTATTAAACTCACAATATAATGAAGTTTTATATCTTACAATAGAGAAGCAATAATATGTCTTTTGGCGGCGCGACGGAAAAGTGGAGCCAAGTAACAGAACAGAGGAAAATGAACTGTATTAAACTCACAATATAATGAAGTTTTATATCTTACAATAGAGAAGCAATAATATGTCTTTTGGCGGCGCGACGGAAAAGTGGAGCCAAGTAACAGAACAGAGGAAAATGAACTGTATTAAACTCACAATATAATGAAGTTTTATATCTTACAATAGAGAAGCAATAATATGTGTTTTGGCGGCGCGACGGAAAAGTGGAGCCAAGTAACAGAACAGAGGAAAATGAACTGTATTAAACTCACAATATAATGAAGTTTTATATCTTACAATAGAGAAGCAATAATATGTCTTTTGGCGGCGCGACGGAAAAGTGGAGCCAAGTAACAGAACAGAGGAAAATGAACTGTATTAAACTCACAATATAATGAAGTTTTATATCTTACAATAGAGAAGCAATAATATGTCTTTTGGCGGCGCGACGGAAAAGTGGAGCCAAGTAACAGAACAGAGTATTAAACTCACAATATACTCGTATTTGTCCCACTCTCACTACAGCAGCCTGTAAGGAGGAGTATGCTAAAAGACATACTCTATACATGGAGCCATGTACGTGACATAGAATTTCCCTCTCTGGATATAGAAGCTCATTGTCACAAAGGAAATCTTATCTGATGGTACGCGACGAGGCGGATCTTCGGCAAACGTTTAACGTGACGACGTTCCTTTCCATTTCCATCGCGCGCGGATTGTGACTCGCTCCCACTGAGCGGACCCCACGACCAGCCCAAAACCTTTTTCTTTTTTTTATAAAAAAAGAGTATCTTTAAGTACATCTCACCTGAAGGTAAGTGACGATGTAGTCGAGGATGGTACACGCAAACTACAATAATGCCTATTCACTCTCGCCTTGAAGATCCTCAAATTGTAAGAGTCGGGAAACACAGACGCAGGCAAGAAGATCCACTCCATCGCTGTCTGCATAATAAATGAGGAAGCGTAACGCTTCGTGCGTATAGGCTGAATATCAACAACAAAGGGGAGGAACTTCTCCCTGCGTCTCGTTGACCGAAGGTGGAATAGAGCCGGGGGAATGAGGTAGTGTAGTTCTTATGCACACTCTCCGAAATGAATTCAATAGAATACCGAAAGGCAGGCAACTTTGCGGCGATGCTCAAGGCTTTGGAGCTTGTTTTTGACAAGCTCATCGTCGCCAATGAGTCTCCGGGCGCGTCGGTCGACGGCGTCCAAGGTATCCAGCTGATCGCGAGCTGATCAACTTGACAACTTTTGCGTTGGACTCAATGTATCGAACTAGAAAGCCGACAGTTTGTTAACAGGTTCCCTTTAAGATGTAGACAATTAATGAGACCGCATATTTCGGAATTACAACGGGATAGAGAGAGAATAAAGCGCGAATGAATTTGCGGGCGTCAACTTAAAACCTTATATCAAATACCGGTAACACGTCATTTTTTTTATTCGCAATTGGTAAGCCCTTGGCATCATCTTAACAATAATAAGTGACGATGTTGCCGCAGACGGAAGCGGGCTTACTAAGATTCCCCAACGCAATGAGGAACTGGCTATCTTATCTTCAAGCCGGAACACATCAATGTTGTAAGCATTGCTGTTTGGCGGCAAGAATTAGATAAGATGGTAGTAGCTAGCCAGGCGGGCTTAGAAAATGCCCTTCCACCAACTAAACCAAGCCTTACAAAGTGAGACTCCGCCGGGAATCTGTTGAAAATAGCAACAAGTATTTTTTAAATATGGTAACATTAATGAAAATAAAAAAGTGTTATATTCTCTCTCTTTGACACGAGGCTCCGAATTAAAAGGTTATGTGAATACTTACATAAATTTTTGTTTAATTTTCTATGCTAGATTCCTGGTTTTTTATCTGGTTATGGGCCCAGACATGCTCTAATCAGTCAAAGAATTGGTTTTTGGTAAAGAATTAAGCGTGGTATCGTCGATTACAGAGGTAAAATTTGGGTCGGCAGCGCTGTTGGCGTGGTCAAATCGCCATTAAATCATGGAGGCGGTCACAAGCCTCAATAACCACGACGCTTTTTCAAAATTGGAGGGTCCCCACAACTGGAATGTGTGGAAATTCAAAATCCGAGTTCTGCTGATGGCAGCAGGAGTATTCGATATAGTGGATGGTACCAGTCCAAAAAAGGAAGATGAAGATTCCAAATCAAAATGGATCAGTCAAGATGCAAAGGCCCAGGGTATCATCGTGACGCGGCTATCAGACAAAGTCATATCTCAGGTAGTCAACTGTAAATCTTCAAAAGAAATATGGGAAAAACTGCACACAATATATGAGCAAAAAGGAGAATTGTCATTGCATCTAGTACAGGAAAAGTTCTTTGCATTAAAGTACGAGCCAAGAGAATCTATGTCGGAATTTTTGTCTAGAGTCGAAGATCTACTGTGCATTATGAAGACATTGGGCTCGGAGGTCCATTCTTCCATGGCTATAACTAAGATTACTACATGTCTACCAGCGCAATATAATCATTTCATATCTGCATGGGAGTCTGTTCCAAAAGAAAAACAAACCATGGACGAGCTGACAGCACGACTTCTGGTGGAGGAGCAACGCTATCATTCCAAAGTTGGAAATGCAAAGGAGGAGGAATCTTCTTCAACGGCTTTACTTGTGGCTAAGCAGAACAGGAAATGTTTTAAATGTGGCAAGGTTGGTCATTATAAAAAAGAGTGCAAGTTAAACAGCAACAAATCTGGCGGTAAAGTCTGTACTGTGTGTAAAAAACCCGGTCATATTGAGAAAGATTGTTGGTTTAAGATTGGTCGAGCTCATAATGCATTTAATGCTACTCTATTGTCATCATTTAATGGGTGTGAAAATGTGTGGGTGATGGATAGCGGAGCCACCGAACACATGTGTTTTGATAGAAATCTATTTTCTACTTTCAAAGAATTAAATGAACCTAAGAATGTAGTCATTGGCGATGGCTCCACTATCTGTGCCACAGGGATAGGAGATATAAACTTGCAGGCATATAACGGGATCGAGTGGATTGATACAGCATTGTGTGATGTTTTGTTTGTCCCTGAGTTAAAGGTTAATTTATTCTCGGTCTCAGTGGTCATAAATAAAGGTTTTAATATGAAAATGAATAGAACTTGTTGTGAGATTTTAAATGAAAATAACTGTTGTGTTGCAATATCGAAACCAAGGGGAAAACTTTTCATAATGGAGTTTTTGTACCTGAATAGTTCTTGTGCTATTACTATTTCCTTAGGTGAATGGCATAATAGGTTAGGTCACCAAGATATGGAACATGTGAAAAAGGTTTTAAAAAGGAGTAACATTCAGGTAAATAAATGTGAAGAAGGGTCATGTGTCTCATGTCTAAAAGGTAAACAACATAAAAAACCTTTTCCATTGAGCCAGTCATGTGCTGAAAAGCCGGGTGAAATATTACATTTAGATTTGTGTGGGCCAATGGAAGAAATTTCTTTAGGTGGGGCAAGATATTACCTAGTAATAAAAGATGATTTCACAAAGTATAAAACTGTGTACTTTTTAAAAAACAAGAGTGAAGTGTGTGATAAGGTGATGTGTTTTTTGCAGTTTGTGACAAAAAATCTTGGTTATTCTGTGAAAATCTTGAGAAGTGATTGTGGTACAGAGTTTGTCAACAAAGAAATGAAAAGTTTTTGACGTGATAACGTCTTATAATTCGATGGAGCCGGCTGCACGCACGAAAAAACATGACGCATGCGGCGTTACCTCGCTTTGAGGCGTTCCAACGAAAAAACATGACGCATGCGGCGTTACCTCGCTTTGAGGCGTTCCATTTAAGGCTTGAAGTGCAAGTGAGAGCGCGCAATGAGCGACAAAGAGGCACAATCAGCCTCCGCGTTCGGCAGCGTTCGACATCTGTCTCTCTCCTACATGAGTGAGCGATGCGTCCGCGTGGACAGCTGCTATACATTAATACATTTACATGTTTTCGTCAAGTATGAAGTGCAGTGAAAAGTGAATGTGGTATCAATTGTTTATAGCTGGGCATATATTTTTTTTTTTTGCTTAGGGCTAAAACGCCTTGTCCTCTAACTTTGAGGGGTTATACCAAAGCCATTGATGTTTCTGGCGGCTTGGAAACGGTATTTTACACTTAAGTATCTATTTTTGTCTAGGAAAAGCGTACGAAACCGTAGAATAACATTATTTTCTAGTAAATAATGTAAATAAATACACTCAAAATGTGCGTTTTTAGCATGTCCCATCAAATCTTCTCAAGTTCGCAAAGCTATAATAATATCAATGCGTGCTCTTTGCTGAGAACTTATTATGTCATTCGAAAGATTTTATACATTGGCATTCAATTGCAAACCTTATTAACCTTCGTTTAAAGTAAAAAACCGATTAAACAATAATATTGTGTTGTCTTCAAAATTTGGTATAGTGGACTGTCCATCACACGTAACGGCCTCATTTTTCATACTACGCCGCAAAAAAAATCAAAAGCATTTCGGATTTTAATAAATAGCAACATTATTTTGTCTCTGGAAGCCGCCATCATTTGAATACAGTGTCAGTTGCTCTTAAAACGCGATGTGGGTAAGACAGTTTTTCAGTGGTCAAAAAATTCTGTCCACTACGTTTGCTGCGAAACAAAGGTAAGGTTTGTTTTATAATTCTTAGTCATTTCGCATATTTATTATTATATCAGCTCATATACGTCCCCACCGAGGGGCTCGAGCCTACCCTGAATCAGGGCGATTAGGCCTTAGTCGACCACGAGGGCCCAGTGCGGGTTGGTCGACTTCACACACAACCTTCGAGTTTCTTCGCAGGCCTGTGCAGGTTTCCTCACGATGTTTTCCTTCACCGTTAAAGCAATCGGTAATGATATGTACGTAAGTTTTGGAAAAACTCATTGGTACATTGGCCGTCCAGATTTGAACCCGGTACCTCTGGTTAGATGGACCGAGTCGTTACCGGTTGAGCCACCGACGCTTTCATTTCGCATAATGCGTAATTAACTATTTCATTAGTGAACTTGCTATATCCTATCCATTAGTGTTAAAAACAAACTAAATATCTAGAATGAAATACTTACCGGCATAATACGTCACGTCCATTACAGAACGTTATGTATTAGTGGACAAAAAAAGTGACGTAATGGAACTATAAGGACTAGTTCCTATTGCAATAACCGACTTTGAAAAAGAGGTTATGTTTTTCCAAAAAATATATCTAGATCAAAACATGGTATATTACATGCAACTTTATTAGATGCGGATATTTTTGTCAGTGCTTCTACTCGTAATACTGAACAACTTTCCCCAAGGAACCCATTGCCAAATCGCAAAAAAAATGACTTCTCATGCAAATCGACCAACTGATTAGCCAATTTATTTACAAAATTTACGATCGATGTGATTTGATTTGTGCGTATGTGTGTGTGTGTGTGTGTGTGTGTATGTGTGTGTGTGTGGTGTGTGTGCTTGTTACTTCTTCACACCTCAACGGCTGAATAGCTTTGGATTAGGGCCTGTATTAACATGGCTACCATATCATATTAATGTATCCTATTTTTCATGTTTTCATGTGTAAAATATCTTTTACTTAGAAGGTATAATTATACAGTTAACGAATACGGGTAACTAAGTAATCGTTTCGGTGGTCTCACTAGTAATAAAACAGTTCAGTGCAAAAAGTTGTTTTACTATTTTGTTGCAGTAACCATTTCTTCTAGTCATTTAGACATGCCTTTAAATGTCCATTACATAACATGATAGTTCCTATTACGAAACTGTCCCATTATTGTGGTTTGAGAAAATTTAAATATTTTGATTTCAATTGAAATAAATTAAAAGATGTTACATTTAAAATATAGCTAAACAGCTATACTTTTCTTTAAATGTATAAATTGGAGAGAAAACTCATATTTACAATGGATTAAAGAAAAAATTAAGACGACAAAAGACACGAAAATGACGTAATGGACTAAATTAGGCTAATTACAATTAAATAAACGGGGTTTAATATATTATTTGGTGTTATAATGAGAGATTAGTGCTACTTTAAGATGATGGTTATAATATATATTGATAATCCAGCATAGTTCTAATTTTACAGCTCCTTGAATTTCGTTACGTAATGGATCATTTTCCTCAATACTGTTTCACTAAAAGTTGATTTTTTGTAAAAAATCTCTATTTGATTCACGAAAAAACTTAACAGTACATTCTACAGAATGTTATTTTACCAAGTAACATCAATTCAAAACAAAATATGCCAGAGATTTTTTGGAAGTCCATTACGTAACAAAGCAAATAAAAGTAAATATGCCCAGCTACGATAATTGCGGCGATAAATGTAATGATTCTTTCGATATTATGAAACCATTCCATCACTATTTTCTTATAACGTTGTCACGTTAAACTATCGTCCGTAAACCGACTTTACAGACAACTAATTTTTAGAAAGCTTTGGTGTGGTACACCAAACTAGTGTACCCTACACCCCAGAACAAAATGGTAGGGCGGAACGCGAAATTCGGACAATAACTGAATGTGCAAGAACCCTGTTGTTGTCCACTAATTTAAAAAAAAGTTTATGGGCTGAGGCCATAAACACAGCTGTTTTCATACTAAATAGAACAGGAAAAAGTAGGGTAAAGGATGTCACACCATATGAATTGTGGTTCAATAAACCATTGTTTGATATTAAACAGCTGCAAGAATTTGGTTGCTGTGTGGCAGTGCACATTCCAAAACAAAAAAGACAAAAATGGGACTCTAAGTCTGAGATAGGTTACTTTATAGGTTATAGTGAAACATCAAAAGGTTTTCGTGTCTATTTTCCAAAAATAAATGATGTTCTTGTCAAACGTGAAGTGATTTTTATTAAAAGTAGTGATACAAAAAACTCAAGCGAAATTGAACAAAAAAATATGGAGAAAAGTTTAACTAAGTCTTCGGATCCATCACAGTACTTGCAAAATCTTGATATTTTTCAAGTTGATTTGAGATCTATGGATGAGATGAGTGACAGCTATGAGTCTTCAGACAACTACAGCAAGCCTTTCGATAGCTCGATTTTAGTGGACACACCAGGAAAAGACCTGAATAAAGAAGAAGAGTTAGGACAACAAAAAACCAGCGAAGAAAACAAGTGCGAACGTCAACAGAGCGGAGTAGTTCAGTTGTCTCCAACTCCTGCAGAGGAAAAGGAAACAGAACAGGATATTATAGGAGGGAGTTCCTCAAGACCTGCAAGAAAAAAGAAAATGCCAGCTAGGTATGATGATTATATATGTTACACAAGTATTGGAGCAATAACATATGAGAAAGCAATGTGTACTGAAGAATGTGACAAATGGGAGGAAGCAATACAAAAAGAGTTAAATACATTAAGTGAAAACAATATAAATGTTTAAAGCGAGTGTTACGCTATATAAAAGGAACAATTGATCTTGGTCTTATATTCAAAAGTGATAAATCAAATATAATTGGATTTGTTGATGCAGACTGGGCAGGAGATACTGTGACCCGCAGGTCAACTTCTGGTTACATGTTTTTTGTATTTAACTGTTTAGTTTCCTGGAATTGTAAAAAGCAAAACTCTGTTTCACTATCTTCAACTGAATCAGAATATATAGCACTCAGCAGTGCAATTTGTGAGTCAATCTGGTTACAAAATCTACTCATAGATTTTAATTTAAATATTGATATAGATATTTTTGAAGACAACCAGTCTGTAATAAAGCTTGCTTACCATAAGGAAAACAACAAGAGATTAAAACACTTAGATATTAGGTATCATTTTATTGTGGAAAAGATTGAACAGTTAAAAGTTTCCTTAAAATATATAATGTCAGAAAATAATTTAGCTGACTTGCTAACGAAGCCATTAGGTAAGATCTTATTTGAAAAACATAGGAATGCTATTCTTAGCAATGTGTAATTAAATATAAGGATATTTTTTTTGGATTTAACTATCTCAGAAATTAAAATTGTTTTAAATATAGTGGATAAGTTTATGCTGTAGAGAACCATTCATTTTATGTTCTGGATGAGTTTAGATGCTTGTGGCCATTTTTTCAATGTTTAGAATAAACATTTAAAATTGTAAGTTAATTAAAAAATAAATGTTGAGGGGGGCTGTTGAAAATAGCAACAAGTATTTTTTAAATATGGTAACATTAATGAAAATAAAAAAGTGTTATATTCTCTTTGACACGAGGCTCCGAATTAAAAGGTTATGTGAATACTTACATAAATTTTTGTTTAATTTTCTATGCTAGATTCCTGGTTTTTTATTTTAACCCGCGACCTCCTGATATGAAGCTAATGGACTTAACCATCACGCCACGGTGGTGGTTAACCTAGATTGCTGGTTGGTGGTTAACTTAAAAGTGGCGACTTAGATTAAATAGTGGTAAATAGCCGGGCAGATTCAGAAAATGTCTTCAGGGAATTTTTAACAGCGTCCGTAGCCCAGCGGCAAAGTTCACTGGCTTTAAGCCCAATATTTAGTTACTGGCTATCCGTTCATCAGAACGAAAATAGAAAATAGGTTATACGTAATATAAAATATAACAAAGTACCTTTATACAGTACTGCACTGTTTTCATTTTACTTTTTACTTTATTTTATATAATTTTATATTAAATTTTGTACTATGGCTTTTTGGCTGCAAATAAAGAACTTATTATATTATTATTATATTTACACAGGAGGTCGCGGGTTCGATTCCCGGCGGAGTCAATTGTAAGACTCGGTTTGGTTGGTGTAAGGGCATTTTCTAAGCCCGCCTGGCTAGCTACCACCATCTTATCAAGTCTTGCCGCCAAATATCAATGTTGATATCATTGGTGTGTTCCTGCATGAAGATAAGATAGCCATTTCCCTATTGCGTTGGGGAATGTGGGTAAGCCTGCTTCCATCTTCGGCAACATCGTCACTTACCACCAGGTGAGATGATGCCAAGGGTTTACAAATTGTGAATTAAAAAAAAATTGAGCCCGCGACCGCCCGTGGTGAAGCCAGTATTAAAACTATATGTAGAACTGACCTTGCTAAACGTGATGGTGTGCGATGTGTAAGCGGCTGGTTTCTCCTCGGTCTTAACGCCTTTAGCCGATGTGCGCGCTTTCTCGAACGCCTTCTGGCGGTCAGACATCCAGTCGGTCTCCCAGTGCGGATTTTGTTCCACAAAATTCTGTGAAAAGGTAACAGTAAAGTACGGTAATCGTTAGTTATGGGGGCAGTTGTCATCGCATAAAAATAATGCCTTTTTTGCTGCTCGCCGACTGCTTAGACACCGGCTGTTTCTAGCCTGATTTAGTAGCCAAATTTCTCATGAGTAGATTAAACTAGAATTAAGACTATTTTCTCTTCATGTAAAATATTTTTTTTTTTCAAATCGATAGTGTTTATCACATGCTTAGACCATGTGCCACGTGTATGGTCACATTATCTACATAAATAAAAATAAGCTGGTGAAGGTCGCGGGAAGCCGCTGGATGCGGGCAGCGCGGGACCGGTGGTTGTGAAAATCCGTTTTTTTCCAATTTATGGTATATTTTACATGCTTAGACTACGTGTCAAATCACCATCATATCAGCAGTAAGACGTCCACTGCTGGACATAGGCCTCTCCCAAGGATTTCCATGACGACCGGTTCTGCGCTGCCCGTGTCCAACGGCTACCCGCAACCTTTACTAGGTCATCGGTCCACCGAGTGGCCTAATTGTCACATAACCTATTATTTAAAAAAATCTAGTTCCGCATTGGAAAATCATCACTTAGAACGACTCGACCGATTTGGCGATTGTTTTTGTTGTGTTCGTTCATTTATGACAGGGTAATATCTGTATATAGCGCGAGCTGCTTGCGAGTCGCGCTTGTTATTTTATATTTTACTGGCCCAGTAGGTAGTCACGCGAATGCCACTATCGGTGCCCCCCCCCCCCAAAGGTCTTTCATTGCGCAGTTGTCCAGGCACTCGGGGCGAGCCAATAAGTATGTCATAGTTTGTGGACTAATTTCACATGGACACTGTTCTTCAAAACTTGAGTCCGAAGTCTATTAAGAAATTTCTAAATAGACCACCACTTCTACAATACAATACCTAGAGATGTATGTGAATTACCGGAAAGTAAATTTAAAAAAACATGTATCAAAATATACATGTTCGAGAGGATAGTCTCATTTTGAAAGACCGCAGACTATTTAAACGATAATGACATTTGGAAAATTTACCCAGCAAATAGTTTCTAAAATTCTTTGACATGTTTTCAATTAGGTCACTAAGAATTGATATTTATAAGAGTGCTTAATGTACCTATACATAAATAAATAATTCCGATTTTGCATGTGTTTTTCATACAACATCTGAAAATCCACATCCGTATATATGTTGAAAACCGTGCTGTTTCGCGGAACATACAGAGGGTGATTCAGATCAATCGCGTATCGCTCTTTCCTGGGACACCTGTACATTTACGTTCATCTCTGGCAGAGTCTGTTTTGCCTACAACGGGACGCTATGCGGATGGTGGCGCATCGGGAGCCGGGTCGTTCCTTTCCCTCTAATATGGTTGATGGGAGCGATGGCTGCCTCTCGCGTTATACTCATGACCGGGTGCTGTCCGTGTGAACTGGCCTACACTTGTTAAATGCCTCAATGATTTTTATGTATAACTTTTCGTGTTATATTGTTTTCATGTTCTAATGACATAATCTGGTTTATATCAAGGATTTAATTTTGACGTTATTAACTAATTATTGTTTATTTCTTGATTCTTCACAAATGACATTGTTATTATTATTTTATGACTATCAGAAAGAGTGTAATTTGCACCTATTTTGAATTGAATATTACTTGCTTTCCAACGGGCGCCTTAGTAGCCTTACAACTACTAAATGATGTAGTATAGTAAACATAGCAGGTCTTAAGGTGCACGCCTAAGCTATGCAAACAATCGTGCAATAAACTCACCGTGTAGTTCTTGGAGTGCTGTATAGACTTGAGATGGGCGGAGGCGCAGTGGAGGTCGCCTATGAACTGGTCGCAGAGCTTGCAGTACCACGCCGTCGACGGCACGAAGAACTGCAGGCCTGGGGGCGATGGAACCAAGTCAAAGGGATAGGCCTCCTCTTGTGCAAGCCACTCGTCTCGCTGTCCCTCGCCAGTCTCGTCCAGCATCGCCCGCACAGTAACAATATCGGTAACATTTGACCTTTGGGCAGCTGGTCTCTCTACTAACCTTCGTTCTGGTCTTGGTGGCTGTTAAACCTCTAGTCCATTTCTCATTTTCCCGACCAGAGATGTTATTTTTTTATTAAAAATTTAAGTGCGTTTGGCTGCACCCTCACCTGACGGTAAGTGCCGATGCAGCCGAGGATGTGCCACGCAAACCCAAAAAGTGATTATTCACTTTCGTCTTGAAGATTCCTAAATTATAAGAATCGGGGAATACAGACGCCGGAAGGGAATTTCGCCGTTGTTTTATGATTAGTACAAATCATCGAATATTTTGCGAGAATACTTTCATATTTGTCAGAACGCGAAAGACGGCAAAAGCTGAGATACTTCTCTAGCAGAATGGTAAACTACACTGGCGTTCAGAAATACGAATACAACTTGTAGACTTCTTCTAAACAGATGTAACTTTTGTTACAATAGGGATGACGAATGCTAGTCATCTGATTTACTTTTTATCATCTGTCAAAAACGACATTTTGTTCTAAAAATTTTTAAGCGTGACGTCATAGTTTAGCAGCGTCATTTATGTACTCATTTTGTGACGTTGGTGAATTTAAAATGGAAGACTTGATGGAAAACAAAACGAGTAAGGTTTTCCGAAGTTTAAGTAGGAGGGCAATTTAGTGATCAAGAGTTCATAATTTATTTCTGATGCTGTCGTCATCCCTATTGTTCATCTTCGTCCTCGCCTGATCTCGTTACGCGGGGTCGGCGATCTTCATCTCGAGGCGCCATCCATTCCGCTGTTTAGCTTCGTCAACTGATAGGCCACATTCCTTTATGTCCTTCTAGACTGCCGACCGTGGCCCTCTTTTTTGAAGCCAAATTGTAAATTTGTTACAATTTGCATTGTTCAAAAAAAAATTTTTTTTAATTAAAATTTAGACTATTTCAGGGAACTAATCGTAATTTGAATTATTTTTTTTAATCACTGATTACTTTTTTATGATTTTTTAAAGTTTGTAAACTGATGAAGTAACGGTAACGGGCTCAAACACTTTGAAAGATATTGAACTCGCCGCGGAGAACACACTTCTCGCAGGAGCCTCTTATGTTCCTCATATCATATCAGCCGGAGGACGTCCACTGCTGGACATAGGCCTTCCCCAAAGATTTTCACGACGACCGGTTCTGCGCTGCCCGTATCCAGCGGCTATGGAGCGTGATATGCTCGGAGTTTCTCTGCGTAATCGAATCAACCGAGATAGCTCTCAGAGTTGCTAAACTTAAGTGGCAGTGGGCGTCTTATATTATTCAATTTTCATGGGAGGTACCTTTATTTTTTATTACCTGTTTAAGGCATTCCCAGACGTACCATTAAAAAAAAAATTAAAACTTTTTGTACGACAGGTACCAATTTTAGAGATTTTATAGATATAATAGCATGTTGTAGGTGTTATTAGTGTTGTCGATTATCAAAATATTATTGGAGCCCTTTTTGAGAAAAAAATGTTTTTTTATACTAGAGGTATTAAAAATATGAAAAGGTCCCATTTCCACTTCAGGTGAATAAAGTGAGTGTGGGAATTGGTCGCCAACTCGCCAAGGATAAATATTAATCTCTACTACATTAAATACAAAGTTGCGGGCATGACAAAACGAAGTTTTGCACCAAATCGTAACATTTTATTTGACCGATTTCCAAATTGCAACAAAACGTAACATTTTAACCACACCAGTGATTTCATAACATATTCTAATCGTACCAAAAACTTATATTTCCGTTTGTATAATAAATTTAAAAAATAAAAAACCGAATTGCGTAAAAAGTGAACTTTAAATAATAGATGCTGAGCCAAGATCTACGCCATTGGCTAATTGTCCCTAAACTAATTCTGCAGAGAGTACAATAGTCCAGTCCCGTAAAGTCACCGGTAGACAATAACGTTAAAAGTGCGAAATCGAAATGATGGAATGGCCAAGGGGAGAGCGAAGGGATCGTGAAGCTCCGGCACATTCTTCAAAATGAATCCCGTCGAACACCGACAAGTGGGCGACTTTGTGGCAATACTCGTGCTTGTTTGTTTCTCTCTTGAAGTAACACGTTTTTCGCTGCAATGAAGAGGTAGTGGCTAGGCTGTTGGTGTGCGAATATTCCCAGTCGTTACCACTGGCTCTGTTACCAGTAGGGTCGAATGGGATTTTTTTCCTTTGGTCCCCAGTAGTGACGAGTAGGATTTTTTTCCCATTCGCAACCACTAGGGACGTCACACACAGTACAGTGGAGTGGACAGTGGAGGATAGTAGAGTGAAGTCGAGAGTTAAGAGTAGAGTAAGCGGCAAAGTGTGTGCTTTATCACTCATCTCACCAGATTACTCTTGAGGAAGTTATATTTTTTAACTGATAAGACGTTTACCTCTGATGGGCGTGCGCTTGGTGGGCGCGGCGGGGTGGTTGGGGAACCCCTCGTTGGCGCCGGTCACGCTGTGCCACGGCGCCTCCATGTGCGCCGCTGCCATCCTGCACAGAAGCGAGTCATAATGTTACGATAAGTGCGACTTGCGAGGTTGGATAAGTTGGTCACGCAAGACAACTGACCTGATGCAAGGTCATTACCTAGACGGTTTGACGGTTAGTGACATTTTTATCGACCGTTTCTTTGCTTCGCAAGGCACGTTAAGCTGTTGGTGCTAGTTGCTATCACTAGATGGCAGTCATTGAGCCATGTCAGTTGCATTTGGCGGCTTGACAGTGGGGTACTCCACGGACTTGGATCCTGTGTGTGGAGTACGGCCTGACCTTCCCGGGTTTAGGAAGAGACCCACTCGCACCCCAGCAGAACACATTTATGAGTTGTTAAACACAAAAACGGTAAAATAAGCAGTTACAGTCAACCATTACTACTTTCGGAAAAGGAGTAGTACTCTTAAGAGGAAACGCGGTCTAAAGAATAGGTATATGAATAAAATGTTGCTGTCTCCCTCCTTCAAACCTCTCCGTTTAGAACAAGAAAAGGAGAACTGCAGCGCAGACTGATAACAGGCACTAAAATTGACCAAACAGCATTTCGTAGTCCCCTATTTCCATCTCCAAAACTTGAGCAACAATATTTTATTCAAAAATAATTCAAAAAACGCTTTACCTATGCCTCTATGTGTGAAGTCGACCAACCCGCACTGGGCCCGCGTGATCAACTAAGGCCCGATCGCCCTCATTCAGGGTAGGCTCGAGCCCCTCGGTGGGGACATATATGAGCGATAATGCCCCTATAGTTTCATTTTATTGTTAATATGCGTATTATTTTTTGATGGGTGTCTGAAAATGACGTTTCGATTGGGCAATTTTCTCAGTTTTTGAAGAAAGGAATTCCTAATATAAGTGGAATATGGGGAAAAAACAAACATAGGATGGCCATGGTAGATATAGGTTTGCTGGAATAAATATACTTGCTCAATTGTCATTATCCAGGGAGGAAACAGGGGACTACATTTGTATGGAAAAAATAGCGCCCGCGTTTCCTCTTAAAGGCGAGGCTTGATAGAAACACAGTCGATTATTAGCTACAGAAGGTGCAATTCCGATGACGACGACTGCAGATCGCAGCAGCTGCTGCCGGCCACACACTTTCATATAAATTCATGTCGGCAGCGGCCGCACTTCATTGCTGCCGGTCATGAGTGCATATGGCCGGCTGCAGCGTCCGCCGTCGGAATAGCACCTTAAGGGTGAATGAATGAATGATTTATTTATTGTATTGCTTAAGTACACAAACAAAAATAAAAAAGAGAAGAGCAGATAAACAAAAAAAAACAATTATTATTTTTTTACCTATAAATACCTAATACTAACATCAAAAGAATATTTTTTTTTTTTTAAAAAAGGGAAACTAAAGCTATACAAAAGGCAATAAAAGGCAAAACGCTGTTATTCTACTATTGCCCGGACCGAGTTGCGAGAGATGTTGCTTTAAAAATATATTTATGTATGTGTGCATGAGTGTGAGTGATGTGTGTGATTGTGTGAGCGTGTGAGCATGTGCGTGGACTAATGTGACATGATTTTTAATAGCGCTTACTTCTGATGCGCGGCGGAGTGCAGATGGTTGAGATAGTCCTTGGCGGTGGGCGGGAACTCGTTGCAGACCCTGCACCAGTGCATCTCGGGGTCGTAGTACACATAGTTGAACTTGCGCCCCGACGGCGACCTGTGTTCAACATGGACAAGTTATTACAGCGTTCTCAGTGCGACTTCCACTTCACTCTCAGTTCTGTAATAAACAAATGAATACATAACACTCCTCTGTTTAGCGCAGTCGTGTAAAATAGTAGTTATACACTACATCGAATTAAGCGCCGCGCAGTGATTTGTTTGAAATTTCTTTTGGGCGATTGATCTCTCCCTTATCGTGTGGCACAATTAACGCTGCTATCCAAGGGATAGATGGCGGTTGCCTAGTGTTGCACTAAGCATCACCCGCGGTCACGTGTTGGGCATTTAAATTTACACCTATGGACGTGTGCAACGCGACCTTCATACACATTTGGAATCAGATGTGCAGGTTTCCTCGCGGTGTTTCCATTCACCGTTAAAGCAATCGGTAAGTATGTGTACGTAAGTTTCGAAAAACTCATTGGTATATTGGCCGTCCGGATTTGAACCCGGGACCTCTGGTTAGGAGGACCGAGTCGTTACCGGTTGAGCCACTGACGCTTTAGGTGTTTGATGACCGAATGTAAGAAGGTAGTTGAAGGAGTGATGCCCGCAAGAATTTAAATTGGCTTCGTATTTTTTTTTCTTACATTAATTTATTATTCATATTTTTTTTGTTATGTATGTTTGATGTTCCTGATATTGCAACGTATTAGTTTGCAGTATAATGCTTCAATACAATTTTAATAGTATCGTTATGAAATTATACCAAAAAAACGACGTTCCATACAAAAAAACACCTTTGAATAGCTCACTTTGTATGGAAACTATATCTGTTTGTGGCATTTTTTCTGTTTTAAAAGTTTGTCTTTACTCAAATAGTTAAAGAGAGTTACTCTGCAGGAATGAAACAAATTAATTTACAATTACACTATTTAAATTACTTCGTCTACACCCGTAAAACATTATATTTTAAATTTAAGTGCGTTTGGCTGCATCTCACCTGCAGGAGAGTGACGATGCAGTCGAGGATGGTACACGCAAACTCAAATAGTGCTTATTCACTATCGCCTTGAAGATCCCCAAACTGTGAGAGTCGGGAAACACAAAAGTCGGCAAGGAGTTCCACTTTGTAGTGAATGAGGAAAAGTAACGCTTCGTGTGGACCAGCAAAATATCAACAGCAAACAAGGTTGCTTGCTTGTTTGCTGTCATCTGAGGACAAAGCAGTGGAACCCTTTCCTGCATCTCGTTGGCCGATGGTGGAGTGGAGCTAAGGGGAATGAGGTCGTGCAGTTCTTGAATTCGATAGAATACTGAAAGACAGGCAACTTGGCGGATTTGGAGCTTGTTACTAAACTAATGTGGTGTCGTAGCCACGGAGTCGACGACTTGGCGAAGGACAAGAAAGGCATGGCGGTTACTACACCAACAAGTCCCTAGCTTTTAAGGGTCAAAAGTCAAAAGTCCTTCTCGAAAATTATAAAAACTTGCCTAATGTAACTTTATACATTTGAGCAAAAAAAAAACAAAACTAGTAAGTGTAAGATTTGTTTTTTAGAAAAAAAAAAAGTTTTTTATAACAATTTTAAAATGATTTTTACTCTTAATTGTTTCCAAAAGCTAAATCGTACACTTAAAACAATTTCGTGTTTTACTTATATGTTCAAAGTTTCATTACAACCTGCCGATTTATTTTAGAGAAATTACTTCGCACATAACTTTGTAAAATGGTCCCGCCCGTGCTGCTCCTCCGGCCAAGTACTGATGAGATCGGCAGATGACAGAGAAAAAAATTAAGGCAAGCCAGCAGGGAAACGGCGCCGTTAAACAAATGATGCCATGTTCAAACGTTTCAAATCCTTCACCGAAACACGTTTAAGTACCATTAAAAAGAAAACTAAAAAGTAAAATTTCTTGAAAATGGATCGGCCGATTATAATGTTTCTAACTAATACCTTTAACCGTGCAAATGTTGTATACATATATATATATATATATATATATATATATATATAATCTGTATCTCGGAAACGGCTCCAACGGTTTGCTTGAAAATTAGTTTACGGGGATTTTTGGGGGCGAAATTTAGATAGGTCTCAACACCGAGCAAAGCTCGGTCGCCCAGGTACTGAAACATTATACACGTAACCTATGCATTAATTTCTTGGCATTACTGACGAGGGCTGTTTGATAAGTCCTTTTGAAAAGTAAAAAAAGAATATATACACATTACATTTATTTTTCAACATAGTCTCCTTTAAGGGCCAAACACTTATTCCAGCGAGTTTCTAATTTTTTCATCCCCTCCAAATAATACGATTTGTCGAGGTCTGCAAAATAGCCGTTTACACCTGCGATGCAGTCTTCATTTGTAAAAATTTTTGTCCTCCAAGCCATTTTTTCAAATTTGGGAATAGGTAGTAATCACACGGAGCTAGGTCCGGTGAATACGGAGCACGCGGAGCCAGCTCGAAGCCCAACTCGTGTATTTTAGCCATTGCCATGGTTGACGTGTGCACTGGGGCATTGTCTTGATGAAAGAGGACTTTCTTGGGGGACAATTTTGGTTCTTTTTCCAACAATTCGGCATTAAAACGGTCCAATAACTCTGCGTAATAACGGCCAGTAATAGTCTTCCCCTTTTCCAAGTAGTCAATCATGATGATTCCTTCGCCATCGCAGAAAACTGTCGCCATCACTTTCTCAGCCGACAAAACAGTCTAAGCCTTCTTTGGAGCACGTTCACCAGTAGCCAGCATCCATTGTTTAGATTGCTGTTTTGACTCGGGTGTATAATGGTGGACCCATGTTTGTCCACTGTGACAAATCGACTCAAAAAATTCCGAGGATTACGCTTGATCATATCCAAACACAGCTTTGAAATTCGCTTTCGTTCGCGTTTTTGTTCGATCGTCAACAAACGTGGCACCCATCGTGCAGACAGCTTTGTCATAGCCAAATCTTCGTGAAGTATTTTATGTACTCGCTCAGTGGAGATGCCGACGATCTCAGCTATTTCACGAACCTTCACTCGGCGTTCGTCGAGTACAATATTATAGACTTCTTCAACAACATCCTCAGTAGTGACTTCGACTGGGCGACCAGAGCGCGGAGCATCAGATGTGCTTGACCGACCACGTTCACAATCATTTAACCAGTTATAAACAGTCTGCAACGTTGGTGCGTTAGTGCTATGAACAGAATCAAGTTCAGTTTTTATTGTGGCAGCACTGCAACCCTTCATAAAAAAATGTTTTATAACGGCACGAAATTCCGATTTTTCCATACTTGTGGAAAATTAAGAAGTGACCACATTCAATTCTTGTTTTTTTTAAACTAAATTTGTGACAGTCTTCATTTGAAAGATTGTGCCTGCCAGTGTAAATGCCATTTACCAATAATTGAAAACGGTAAACAAGCTAAAAAACCGACTACCATCGCAACAACTTCGTACCTAGAGTTTTGCAATATTATTTTTGGTTTTTGTTAATTTTCTAATAAAGTACTACACCGAATTTTATAAAATTTATATGAGACCACACGGGAAGCACTAGCTTTCAAATAAAAAAAGAATCATCAAAATCGATTCACCCAGTCAAAAGTTCTGAGGTCACACATAAAAAAACATACAGTCGAATTGAGAACCTCCTCATTTTTGGAAGTCGCCTGAAAAAAGGTTTTACAAATAGTTTTTAAAAGGACTTATTAAACAGCTCTCGTATAATACTTAGTACCGATTGCTTTTAACAAAATAAATTGTTATGAAATAATTTAATTTTAAGAGTGCCATGAAAACGTTGAATAAAATCAAACATTATTTTACGAAAGAATAGTCAATTCACTGCTTCCTACAATTTCGTGTCTTGCTTGTGTGTATAAATTTTCTTTAGAATCGGCCAACTCATTTTTAAGATATTTTAATTGTTACTTTGTGTGGGTGATGAGTTTTGATAAGGCCTCTTAAGAGGAGTGAATCCCTAGCGTGCTCCTAACAAATGAAATCTTTGCGATTTTTTAAAATTTCAACATTTTCACGGAAATCTGAAAAGCTATAGTCACATATTAGTTTCTAGAAAGTGTTTTTTTTTAGTTCTTATTAAATTATTAATCAATCAAAAATTAAAAATTTAAATATTTGTTTGATTAATATTCGAATAAGAACTAAACTCCCTTTGTGCGGAGCGCGCTACGCGTGTGGCGTGAGTGTGTCCCTACACTCCTCTTGAAGATGTTGTGTAAATAGAAAGTCCTGGTGTTGGCAACGTTTTTCCAGTTCGCGCACATGTTTAGTGCCAATCTATTTTAATAACAATTAAACGCTGTTCGTTGGTATACGGGATCCATTTGATCAATTAAACGAAACGTAATAGCTCGAAATAAGGTTTTTAGGGAAGGAAAACGAAGTGCCCGAAAAACTCAGGAAAAACTGAAAGTGATTTTTAATAGGATTTTAAAATGAATTCATGAGCATAACTCACGATTCGAACGATGAACTATTGTAAACAGTCATAAAAACGATATCCACGCGGGCGGAAGTCGCGAGCAAGAGCTAGTTTTTTTTGTACAGAAATTTCTCGAAACAACTGTATCATACACCATACGTAACTGAATAAGTTATCTATGGTGTGGAGTACTCGTACCTACGCTGGCCATGCTGGCCATGCTGGCCATGCCCGCCCGCGCCCAGGCTCCACTGTCTCCTTAGGAATCGCTTTGTGGTTCCTGTGTACCCACTATAACTTTGAAGAATCTTATTAAAATCAAACACAGCGTAAATAATCATTAATCCATCTCCGAACCATTAAAAATTGTAATATAATCTTCATATTAATTCACTTCATTCACAGTAAAATAAAAACACATAAAATTGACTATTTTAAGGTACTATTCAGCAATACTTACACAAAAGCTACTATGCTAAATATGAAAACTCATAAATGTTGTAATAAGTTTAATAGTACATAACAATATTGCTTGAACAATGTAAAATGTTACAAAGTATTACTTACAACTTCCTGCTACAGAGCTACTACACTGTACCTCGTACTTACGTACAATTGTTACAAATTAAATTGCTCTACATTCTAGACTTGGAAAATTTTAGTTTTCTTACAAAATGCAATTTATACAGTGTCTATGTAAACAGCAATTGGAGTACATACTATAAGCTTACAAAATATTATTGTACAGAGTAGCGTACAAAATTATGCACCAAAAGCTGCCGATTTCTGCGGCAAGCTTCTTGTTATCCCATAATGTGCGGTCTTCACGTGTCGCGCGTCGCGTGGAGAGAAACCACTGGGTGTTGCTACTGGTATTCCGCAAAGCAATGTGTGTTTACAGTTAGGTAGACCGCGGAAGCTCGGGGGTCCTGCTTGTTGGAAGGAAATCAAGTCTAATGTACACTTACCATCTACCAATAAAATCAAACTCTTGTCAAACTTAAAGTTAAGTAAACTAACCTCTTTCTGAAATGTAATAAAGAAAAAGTAATGAGATTTAAGTTTAACAAGATTGTAACGAATTCAAATAAAAACTTCATGGTGCATACCTGGATTTTCTTTTAGAGCTCCGGTCCGGCGAACCCTCCGAGTCGACAACCTCCTGGGCTTCTTCTCCGATGATGCCGTTCAGCATGTCCACTACGTTGTTGATGGTCTTGAGTTTGTTCTGGATCTCCAGCTAGGGACAACGCAACCAAAAATAGAAACAAACTCTTATGCCCTACACATAAGGAAACTATTTGCATTGATGAATCAATCAAATCAGCAAAAATATTTTTAAATAAACTCTAGCAGGTACATTTTGTAATTTTGTAACAATGCAAAAAGAACCCGTATGTTTCGAGAATTAAAAAAGGAAAGCATTCATAAAGGCAAGCACATCGTATGCTAAACTTACAAAATTGAAAAATGTTAAATAATGAAACGAACACTTCGCATTTGGTAAGATTCAAACCTGTAGCTTAGTATTCTCCTTGAGGAAGCGTTTGGTGTCCGGGCTGGGGGACCGCTTGCTATCACCGCGGAGCTCGCTCCGTTGGTCTTTCAAAGTTTCCAACTCCTTCTTCAGAATATTGGTTTTCTTTATATAGTCTTCGCGCTGTTTCGACAGCGCCGCTTTCTGGTGTCGCATTTCAGACTCTATAGCCGCTGCGAGGAGAAAACTCGACGTCAACAACATTGCTTACCGCGGAATGCGCGTAACATCACTTAATTTTATTTAAACATAATTTAAAAAAAAGCTAATAGTACACGACTATTATTGGCATTCATATCATAAGTAATATTAAACTCAACACAGCAACAACTTATGCATCAGCTGTACAGCTGTAAGGCGTTTACAGTGACAGGTGACAGGACGGCAGGTGATTATCCAGTGCAGTGCAGGGGAACTCTGTGCAAAATAAATTGAGAAGAGGTTTGTTCTTGAAAAATGGGTCCTTCATCATTGCGTCCTCGCTATTCCTAAAAATGTGAAATTGTTAAACACATACAGGCACGAATATAATAAATAACATATAGTAAAATAAACAAACCTGAACTAGAAGTTAAATATTGGCGGTTTGTATGCAGTTTTCCATTTCAATATCTAATCAAAAAAAGCATAAATCCACATGCCCACCAATGATTCTTATCACTGAATCTAAAGAGGCTCTGCAATGGTGAACGTTATTTTGACGCAATAGGTCTCATTTTTGATAGCCTAGCCCGAGCAATGCAGTTTGTAGGTTAGTATATGCCCATACTTCCTTCCTTGTTAATTTTATACACAACTATTTACATATGTAGAATGATTGCAAGTTAAATGTTTTCTCTTTAAATGGCCAACACACAGGATTTCTTTAAATTTTTATCCATAATTGGTAAGCTCTTCGCATCATCTCACCTGGTGGTAAATGACGATTATGCCGAAGATGTAAGCGGGCTTACCAAGATTTCCCAACGCAATAGGAAACTGGCTATTTGATCTACAAGCTGGAACACATCAATTCTGTAAACATTGATGT
Source organism: Coleophora flavipennella (assembly GCA_947284805.1). Classification (NCBI taxonomy): domain Eukaryota; kingdom Metazoa; phylum Arthropoda; class Insecta; order Lepidoptera; family Coleophoridae; genus Coleophora; species Coleophora flavipennella. Next base: position 442,778 of record OX369264.1, on the reverse strand, counting down.
TTGGCGGCAAGGCTTTTAGATAAGACGGTGGTAGCTATAGCCAGGCGGGCTTAGAGCCAACCAAACCGAGACTTACAAAGTTAGACTCCGCCGCGCCGGGAATCGCACCCGCACCCGCGACCTCGCGATGTGAAGCTAATGCACTTAACTATTACGTAGGCGGTTAAACTAACATTGTCGCTAAGTAAATGGCAAACACAGTTTTATAGAGAGCACGTATTAGTGGGTAGGAAGAGCTAATGAATGGTCGGAACGGTTTGTTATTCCTCAAATTAAAATGAAATTAATTAAATACACAATGAATTACTTTGGCCTTGTGTTCTCTACACACGTTTTTTGCGTACCTGTAAAAGTATGTCAGAAAAATGTATTGGTGTATCGGAAAGTGTGCATCAAACAAAAAGTCTACATGCATGTAAACTTACATTTTCATAATCCTTTTCTTGTATAATTATAGTATAAAACAGTTCTTCACACACATACATATATGTGCACACATTAATAACCTCTAACCTGTTATACAAAATCTGTCCTTTTTATTATTTGGGACAGTGCGATGCCCCAAGGACACTGGTGGGTGTTTGAGTCTCCGTGTGGACTTATTACACACTTTTTTCAAGTTGGTACATGAGCATTACTGTGGCCTCAACTGCTTCGCCCAACTGCCCGGACCGCGGACCTAAACTTGAGTCAATACATTTGCAGGAGAAAAAAAATTATTTCTTTAAAATTTTTGACAGAACATACCTTCTTTCTTAATCTGGTCATCAGTGGTAATGAAGGGCGGTGGCGGCGCCGCTGTGGGCGGTGGAGGCAGCGACATTTGGTTCCAGGACGCCATCTCTGGTAGCTGGGGCCCTCTCGGCATCGACGCCACTGGTGGGAAGTCGTCATAGATGCCCGGGTACGAGGGTTGGTAATTCTGGTTGTATGATGTGTTTGGTACTGGCTGTTGAAACGAAATTATAGTCAGTATCCATTTTGAAGAAAGAGAGAATAAATTGTACAAAGAACTCTAGGTAAACTATTTTTTAATGCTTTTTAAATGGCTACCGTTGATTCTAATACACCTAGGAACAGCCCAGGGTTGAGAATAAACCTGCAGTAGATTTGCTCACACACATCACATTTGAAAAGACACGCGTGTCTTCAGGTATAAGTTCATATTCATATTTCTTTATTTACATAAATAGGGTAAATACATGAAGTTATAGAAGAACGGTAAAACATGCCTGTTTAGCCATAGTCTAAGCATGCAAAAATAAAATCACAATAGTATATTACCTAATCTATCATCATTAAATGTCTTAAACAATTAAATAATTCAATATCTTAAAATTAAAAACAATAATTATACAATAATAATAATAAAAATCTCATGTCAAAAGTGTAAATTAGTCCATTCGTATTTCAAACAATTGGGTATGCTAAATTTTTTATAAGCCATGAAAATAAAAAAACCATTTCGAGATATTTTTATTTAAAGCCATATTTTTTCATTTTCCACTCGAAAAAGTAAAAGATTGCGTAAAAAAATCGGAAAAGGACAATAACCTTCATTTGCCCCTATGACGTCACGAGTTTACAATAAAACCTTATTTCACCACTGAACGGAACGTGCACTCTTACTTGTCATATCAATTACGGACCTTGCATTTGAGGACGAGCTTTCGTCGAGCACTGAAAAAGGCACTATTTATTTATCATCCACCAAAAACTACGTTTGAAACAATCAAATATTATTAGAACGTCATTCAAATTAAATACTTAAATGGGTAAGATATTCATTAGAGGTCCAATTTTTATTGTGGTTCTAAAAAACATTTAAACTCTGAAGGCCTTGTCCATACATAGATTATGATGTTTGATGACAAGTAAATTTTGACTTTGACGTTTCGTTGTTGGCTTTGTGATAGTTTCGTTTCGGAAAAGGCAAAGGTTACTAAGACCATACAGCCAGGTCTGACGTATTTAGGCTTCCTTAGCTGTTGGATTTGTAATGCTAGTGCCGGTGCAATGAAAAAACAACAAAATAAAACTACGAATGCGTCTACCACAAATCCCGCCAAAAAACCTTTGGGAATGATTGACTTGAGTGACTTGACAGTTGACGTCAAGGCCTATTCATTTCATCGTCATAGAAATAGGGCTGTTCGTTTCATAGTAATGTGAACCGATGACGTCATCAAGGTTTCAAAATTTAAAAAAATATTTAAAAATATCTAGAGGCTTAAAAAATGAAATATTCAAATTAGTTTTTCAAAATGGTCTAAACCATCAGAAAAAAAAATAAAAAAAATACTTTTTTTTTAGCATACCCAATTAGGTAAGTAATTATTATTCAATATCATGTTTTCCTCATTATAGTATTCGTAATGTAAGTATTTTAGTAATATTCTAAGGAAGTGTATGGTTAGAGTGCCGCATTGCGGCACTGTATCGCGCTCGGTTCTGGCACCGTAAGTTTTACAGTATAATAGTGACACCGTCTAATCTGCCGTAAGGAGTATGCTAGTGATTTCTATACTCATTGGAGCATGCATGGCGAAATAACGCGACCGTTTAAAGAGCCGTAAAGTTTGTATTGCATAGCACTGTCATTTGTTATTTTATGCTTGTGTGTTGACTTGTTGAGGTTAAGTTACCGGCTTGATTGGCATTGTTTTGAATGTGTGGTATAATAGAATAACACTATAATGACTGAATTTACGTCGTTAAAGGATTTAGATTCATAAATCTTCGCTCGCTCATTTACAGTTTAAAAAAAAATAGCAAACAGTTTTGTAAATGATTGAGCGAAGCGAGCGATATTAGGTTCGGTCAGGTTTGACTGATGATACAGTCAAAGAGCCTCGCGAAGAGAGGCTCCCCCCCATAGGTAGCAGAAAAAGGCGAGTTAAAAAGGTGACGAGTTAGGAAAGTGTCAAGTTTGAAAACGAGACCAGTTAAAAAGGTGACGAGTTAGGCAAGTGACAATTTAAGTAGAAAAAAGACAAGTTTAAGAAAATGACGAAGTCGAACTGAGCGCGGCTAGTAAGCCGCAAGCTTACGGCATCGTAACCGATCGTACTACGTTACCGCTAGCGGCACTCTATAACTTTCCATATTCTAATAACTAAATGTATAGGTAGTTCAACATGTATTCTAGATACGCCGCGCAGACTCTAGTTTCTTTGTGCTTGAAACTTAAGAACTCGGTTATAGAGTAAAAAGTATTTTGTAGTAACCACTTGCATAGAACCATTTTAATTTTAGTTTTAGGCAGTGTCACAGTATATATATTAACAGTGTTTTAATTTCCTCGGGTACATAGTCTGCCTGAAACTGGTCGCTGACTAATTGTAAATGCATTTTATTTGTTTTATGTGGAATTAGTGTAGATATACTTTCAGTTTGTTAGGGTTCCGTACATCAAAAGGTTAAAACGGAACCTTATAGGATCATTTGTGTGTGTGTGTCCATCCGTCTGTCCCAGCCAATGTGCTTGGAAGGTACAGAACTAATTGAGTTGAAATTTGGTACGCATATGTAGGTTGGTGACCCAAAGACAGAAATGTAACATATATAAATGAATTTCAAGCATGGGGGCCACTTAGGGGGGGTAAATTAGAAAATTTTAAAAAAAGTTTAGCAAACTATATTGTGTAAGACATCAAATTAAACGATGTTTAGTGAGAATCTCAAATACATTTTTTGTATAATTTTAAGACAGTTTTGAAGTTATTTAAGAAACTAGGCGAAAATTGACCATTCAAACCAGATAAGGATCCTCGAAACTACTGGGCCTAAAATCTTGAAAAATCACATTATATGAGGTTGAAAGGAAAATTTAGTCCTTCTATTCCCACAGAAAAAATGAATTTCCAAAGTCGAGAATAATTAGACCCTAGTATATTTACCTAGAAAATTTGAAAGAAGATTTAGATGAATTAATAACTACAAATTTAACATTAGAAAGTAATCTACAAAAGGCAGAAAATGAAATTGAGAATTTAGTATGGAAAATGGGTCACTACAAAGACAAATTGGGTATGCTAAATTTTTTATAAGCCATGAAAATAAAAAAACCATTTCGAGATATTTTTATTTAAAGCCATATTTTTTCATTTTCCACTCGAAAAAGTAAAAGATTGCGTAAAAAATCGGAAAAGGACAATAACCTTCATTTGACCCCTATGACGTCACGAGTTTACAATAAAACCTTATTTCACCACTGAACGGAACGTGCACTCTTACTTGTCATATCAATTACGGACCTTGCATTTGAGGACGAGCTTTCGTCGAGCACTGAAAAAGGCACTATTTATTTATCATCCACCAAAAACTACGTTTGAAACAATCAAATATTATTAGAACGTCATTCAAATTAAATACTTAAATGGGTAAGATATTCATTAGAGGTCCAATTTTTATTGTGGTTCTAAAAAACATTTAAACTCTGAAGGCCTTGTCCATACATAGATTATGATGTTTGATGACAAGTAAATTTTGACTTTGACGTTTCGTTGTTGGCTTTGTGATAACTTCGTTTCGGAAAAGGCAAAGGTTACTAAGACCATACAGCCAGGTCTGACGTATTTAGGCTTCCTTAGCTGTTGGATTTGTAATGCTAGCGCCGGTGCAATGAAAAAACAACAAAATAAAACTACGAATGCGTCTACCACAAATCCCGCCAAAAAACCTTTGGGAATGATTGACTTGAGTGACTTGACAGTTGACGTCAAGGCCTATTCATTTCATCGTCATAGAAATAGGGCTGTTCGTTTCATAGTAATGTGAACCGATGACGTCAAGGTTTCAAAATTTAAAAAAATATTTAAAAATATCTAGAGGCTTAAAAAATGAAATATTCAAATTAGTTTTTCAAAATGGTCTAAACTATCAGAAAAAAAATTAAAAAAAATACATTTTTTTTTAGCATACCCAATTGAAGAAACTAAAAAGAATATAGAAGTCCTAACACGAATATGTAAATCTACCGATAAAAAAAAATCTAACATGATGCAGGAAAGACGTACGTCCTGGAGCTTAAGTAGCTCAAATAATGTTCATATTACAAAATCAACGCAAACAACTCCTCTTCAAAAACAACATTCTACACCCGGCGTATGGAATCCTTTGTCATTTACAGAAAATGTAGGAAAAGAGATCAAAATAGAAAATGTCAAAACCGATTTGCAAGAAAAATGTAATAGACTTCACAAAGAGATATTAGAACTCAATAGAAAAATAGAACAGCTTGAAAAGAATCTAAAGGACCCTTTTCCTACCATTTCTACCAGGAAAAACGCAATGTAAATATCAATAAGCCGATGATATACATAGTAGGAGGTCAACAGTGCTCAGGAATGGCAGTTGAGCTCATCTCCTCCAGATACAATACAAAGTTCAAGGAATATCAAGTTTAATCTATAACGAAACCGTTTGCCACAACAGAAGAAATACTAAAATCCTGTTCCACATTTCAGGTAACATCAGATTATTACGTCATACTGAATATAGGAGAAACTGGTAACAATCCTACACAACATGTATACCACCTTAGTGCAACATTAAAACAGCTAGAGAAAACAAACATTATCCTTCTGAGTGTTATAAAAAATAAGCACCTCAATGAAAATAAACTTGACGATACCCTTAAAAGATTATGCAATGAATTAACACATTAATACACATATCGAAGTTATTGAATATAGGAAAAGGTACTTAACATATACTAAATACAGTCCTAAAGATATCAACGAAAACTGTAATGCTTATACTCAATGGAAGACTATTAATAATAAGCCTTATGTGTATAAAAAAGGAACTGTACCTTATTATTTTCAATAAATGCTAAAAAAACCTACAGAGAAAGTCCTTTAGCGTCTTACCCAAAATAGTACCAAATAAAACATTGCTGGACTACTTTCCTGTCGTCAAAAAGAATCCTGAGTGTAACAATAAACCTGATTTTTTTTTCATCCCTGAACAAGTTGATACAATTTCAATCTTCCACTAAAATATTGCAGGATTATTAAGTAAAATGAGGAATTGCTGGAAGAAAATTAATGTTTCGATATATTATGTTTTAGTGAAACTTTTATCAAAGCAGGCAATTAATAGTAACGTAAACATTGATGAATATTACTTAGAGTCATGTGACCTGACCGTCGTGAAAGACATGTCTCAAGATTTTGTGTTCGAATGCTGTGGTATGTATAGCTCTAGCTCCCCCAACTGAAATGCATTGTAATTTGTCTCTATAGAACACCAACGTCGAATGTCAAATTATTTCTTTCTACTTTAGTAGGTAGCTTATGAACTGAGAAAAACTAGGCATAAAATTATCATCACAGGCGACTTCAACATAGACCCACTAAAACTAACGAATGCTTGTTCTAAACTTAAAAGAGTCGTAAGTTCCAATAACTATGAAATTCATATAGCAAAACCAGCTCGTAAAAAGGCATGTATAGACATCATACTGAGCAACATATGGAATGTTTATGGAAAAAAGGCCTGTCAGATCATAACACAGGCCAATCCATTAATTTTTCGATACCTACGAAAATATTGCCTCCAAAACATTGGTATATCAAAAAAAGAAATTACATGACATGAATAAACAACTTTTTTAGCCGATGATGAAATACTCAGTTGTTACATGGTTAAGAAATAATAATTTAAAAGTGAATATACCAAAGACTACCTTCATTCAATTTATTAAAAAAAACCGGACAAGTGCGAGTCCGACCCGCCCACTGAAGGTTCCGTACAGATTTGTAGGTACATATTATAAATCATACATAACAGTGCAAACTGTAAGTACCTACTAAAAACGCCAAAATTATTAGGTACCTATACATATAAATAAGGCAAGTTTTTTTTCATTCTTCGTCATAAATAAAAAAAATTATTAAAAATCTGTTTAAGCTTGTGCCAATGAAGCCCTTTCATACGATACCCCACATGACACGGTTAACTCAATTCAAAATTTGGAACGCCGTTCCTTGCATTATTGATAAAGTACTTTAAATAAAAACTATATTTTTTATGATTTAACTACAAATGTAGTTTTCAGATATTTCCCTATATTTTGTAGTATAAGACGGTATTACTTGCCAAATTTCATAGTTCTCGGTCAACGGGAAATACCCTATGAATTTTGATTCCCTTGAGAGTGTCGAAATATACGTTTTTTGCGGCATAAACGGCCGTATCATTTTTTTACGTTAAGCTAGAAGGTCCCTTCTTTGTACATTTTTGAAATGTGTATTTTTGTCAAGACTCACCCAGACCGTTCCCAAAAGCTGGGAGACCATTGTTACCCTAACACCATTTTCCCAGATTGCTGTTCTTGCCTACTGTGAGAACAGCTCTATGTGGCAGAAGCAGCTACTCAATGGCAATTAATAATTTGCCACATGATATTAAAATGTTAAACTGCACACAGTTCAGGTCTAAATAAAAAAAAAAAACTCTTCTAGACGGCTGCTTCTACTCTATAGATGAGTATTTTAAGTTTAAGTTTTGACATTGTCTTTGCTTAACACATTATTACTTTGACACAGCTCTGAAACAATACTTTCGACACTTTAACTAAAAAAATACTTTTTATACTATTCTTATTTTATTGTGTATTTTAATATTTAGAATTTTGTAATTTAATATGAACTCATTGACATGTTACCTTTTATTTTCGTTGTCTCTAATTTTGTTTTTCGTTTTAAAATAATTTTTAAACATAAACTTAAATTCATATGTTATACTCATAAAGTGAAGTTCCTATGTTTCACTACTAATTTGCATGCCAGTGGCTGATGAAATGTAAAGTGACTACTTACTTATATTATCATCATATTATCAGCTCATATACATATATTATTATGATGTATGTCAATGATTAAAAAAGTTTTTTTTTGTTTTGTTTCTATCTATTTAATACTGTAATAACATTTGCATGCTGTTGTTTTATATGGCTAAACAAGTGATTCCTACTTTAATTACGAACATCATTTTACTTACTGTACCTTGTTTAAAAGCAAATAAATACTTACTTACTTACTTACGTCCCCACCGAGGGACTCGAGCTGAATTAAGGCGATATTATTATTATATAAACATCCAGGCCTATGTCCAGCAGTGGACGTCCTTCGGCTGATATGATGATATAAACATCCAAAATGTACTACATTTCAAGCAAATAAATATTCTATTCTATTCTATAACAAAGGATGTACTGAGTGAGAGGTCTTGTTCTGTTGGTAGTTAAAGTTATTGTGCAGAGCCCTGTTTGTGTGATCCCAAAACACTTCAAACAAACACCCGAATCACACTTCACTGTTTTTTTGTTTTACTCTGTTTTAAAATTGGTAATACATACAAGCATCAAACATGGTGTGAATGTACCCAGCTCTATACGATTTAGTGGCAAGGAGTACCTACAGAACACATTTTATGCTATGGTTTTTTCTGGTAAATATTGACACTTGTCAGTGGTGTAATGGCTAGGGCCGTTACCTCCTGTGCGGGAGGTCGTGGTTCGAATCCTGCCACGTACCAATGTGTTTTCGAATTTCGATTTCATATGTACGTTTATTTGACGCTCTTACGATGAAGGAAAACATCGTAAGGAAACCTGCACACACCTGCGCAGAAACTTGAAGGTTGTGTGTGAAGTCGACCAACCTGCACTGGGCTTGCGTGGTCGACTAATGCCCCTCGGTGGGGACGTAATATGAGCTGATGATGATTCACACTTGTTTGAATGGTCTTTCATTTATTCTCATGTGGACAAGAGTATTCATAATTCTCGACACGGCCGGTGATCAATAGGAATAATATGAATACATTCTATGCCGCGCTGTTATCAGTGGATTGCCCGGAAATAGTTGCAAAGTGCGTTAGTAATTGCGGTAAACTATCAGAAACTCTTATAAATATATTGCAAAATAAGTTTGAAATATGTTTTCTGAAAAAAGTACCAAACATCTGCGCTAAAAGGACTCCGTGGGTGGACACGGAAACTATTAATTTAAAATTAATGTTATTTGACACAATTAAACTTAAGAATAAATATCCATGGGATATACGTTTCGCTGATGCCGCGGAAAAAATATCAGCCAAATATAATTCCACAATTAAACATAAACGCATCGATTACTACAGTAGAATGATAAAGTGCGACCCTAACAAAAGTAACTGCATGTGGAACGTGATTAACAGCGAACTTGGTAGAAAAAACAACAGCCGCATCGATTTTACAGAGTTAATAAGGGACAATCAAGGTAAAATTTTCCCATCCAAACAACTAGCAGTCGATACAATGAACCGCGAGTTCGTGATTGCTGCAGCACGCTGCAAAAATAGCTGCGACATATATAATTTATCTGCTAGCACGTTAAAGAGTGTCAGTGGACCCATATGTTACGTGCTCTCCGAGTTATATAATTGTTGCATACGAGAAGGCATAATTCCTGCAGAGCTCAAAAAAGTAAAGATAGCACCCCTGTACAAAGGCAAAGGCTGTAAAGCCTCCCTTAAATCATATCGTCCTATATCCCTCGTTCCCGCTGTTAGCAAAATTTTGGAAGTGGGTATAAATCAAAGAGTGTTATCAGAACGACAGTATGCCTACCGATCAGGTAGATCTACCACCGATCTAGTCCGTGAAGTGCAGTGGTCCGTGTTAAGGGCGCGTGAGGCGGGTCGCCAAGTCGCAATAGTGTGCTGCGACCTTTCGCGCGCGTTCGACACTGCCGACCATCGCCCGGACAAGCTGGCCTATTACGGAATACGCGGACCTGCTTTAAAATTGATCATGTCTTTCATGTCTGATAGGTCACAGGTTGTGGTGGGCGATGGCGGACGTGCCAGGTCGTCCGAGCTTAACAACTTACTGGGTGTCCCACAAGGCTCATGCCTGTCCAACACTCTGTTTAACATCCTTCTAAACGATCTCCCCCAGGTAGTCGTAGGGTCAGAGATATATGTATATGTATGCGGATGTGTAACCTATGGCGGATGATCTCAGCCAATACAAATCAGCAACTTGAAGAAAAAACTAGTGACACGGTTCAGCGCCTCTGTAATTGGTTCCATCTAAACGGGTTGGCGCTAAATAGAGATAAAACGTATTTAATGCGTTTTAATCTCAATGGACATCTACCGAAGTCTATGAAGATATTGGCTAGCGGTACCGAGATAAAGCAGGTGACAGAGACGCGGCTACTGGGCTTTTGCTTGGACAGTGCACTGGGATGGGACTCTCACATAGAGGGGCTATGCGCGAGGCTCGGTCGGGCGTGCTTTGCATTGCGTCGCCTCGCAGCGACAGCAAGCAGTGAGGTAGTACGATCGTGCTACTTTGCTACCGTACACTCAATCATATCGTACGGGACCGAACTATGGGCTAATGCTGCAGACTAGCATCGGGTTTTCGTGATGCAGAAGCGCGCGATCCGTGCAATGGCCGGAATTCCTGACGACGAGTCCGCCCACGGGTATTTTAAAAGATTTAAAATATTAACATTGCCCTGCATACTTATTCAGCAGGTGGCTATCTTTACATATACAAACATTGATTTATTTAAAACGCGTTAAATTAATCAAAATTTTAACTTAAGGAGTAATAAACATAGCAGCCGTCTTGCGTCTGTGCCGCTCACACTAAAAAAGACCGAAAGGTCGGTGTATGTTATGGGACCAGCCGTGTTTAATCAGCTACCAGACAACATCAGGGATGCACCCTCTACCCTACCCACTGTTTTAAGAGCAGACTTAAGGAGTGGCTTCTAGAAAAACCGTTTTATGACATAAAATAATTCTTGCAGACAAAGCTCCAGCTCACGTAGGGTCTGCAGTTATTTTAGTACATTAATATTAAGTATTACTTAACATATCAAATTTTTTGTATCAAACTCCTGACATTTATTTTTATTATTCTTGCATTAGCATTTTTGTGTAGTATTGACTACATTGAGTGTAGTAGTAGACTTGCAACAAATGTTGTTAAAAATAAATTTCATTTCATTTCATGAGAGGCATCAGGTTGGTTGGAAAACATCTACTATTCAGGATATCAAAAATGTTATACATTTTTATTAATATTTTAGTTATTTTAAGGACTTTTTTTTACTTTGGCCATTTAACTATGTTTATCTAAGCTTTTAAATTTTAATTCAAATATTTCTAACTTTCACACAAAATTGATACTAAATGTTTTTAATAAAATCAGAACAGACCTTATGCCTCGAATAATACAAGTTCAAATATAATTTGCCTGTACAATGTTTACATCCAACTTTATGCTTGCAATATTTGATAATTAATTGAAGTATAACTCGAACTGATCTGCAAATGTTTCCTTCTACTTCTAAGATAATCTTATTTTACCCAATAAAATTTTTGAAAATTTGTGTATTCTTTATCTGATTTTGTTCGCGGGCGCCTAGAAAACAGGCCGCGGGCTACCAGGTGCCCACGAGCTACCGGTTGGGCACCACTGATTCACTGCATGACAGAATTAAATATTTGTATCTGTAAGATACTTTACAACACAAATTACATTTATTTGTATTTAATTGCAATTTCAGCGAAATTATTGTAAAATTGTACCAATTCAATAATAGGATATCTCTTCAAGCGAGATATCAAACGCGCTGCCGGGGCTCAAGCGGAGTCAGTAATTTGGATGCACGGTAGTCCATTTGGCGCTTTGCCGATATCCAAGGTTTTCTCAGTATTTTTGTATGAAAGCAATAAAAGCTAATTACTGATCTAGAAAGCTGATGAAATTTCCTATCTAAATAAATTTATTTTACATGTGCTATGTTAAAAACAAATTAACTACAATACGTTAATATTTCTTTTTTTCGTTTTTTCTGTTCCTTTTTCATGTTATTTACTATATCTATTTATATACTACATATTTACATTTAAAATTACCTCTTTCTAATATATCTTTATGCTAAAATACGAAAAAAAATAATAATAATAAAATATAATAAAAAATTACAATTCTTATGCTGCACATGGTGTTCAGCTACACTGCGTATTTAATGAATTAAATTTAATTACTTTTAATATTTATATAAAGCTGATAAAATTTCCTTTCTAAGGATATTTATTTTTTTAGTGTTGGAATAGAAATAAATAAAGCACAGGACTTTTAAATTCTAATTTGACAAATTTAGATAAATAGTCAGGCACCCCAATTTCTATAATAAATTGTGATTGATTTTAATTTTGTTTCTATTTTTTGTAATCATAACTAACAATATTGTCACATGCCTTTATTTTTTTCATAAACAACAACTGAATCAGTGAAGGTTTGCATGAAATGAAGTTTTTTTTCTTACAGTTACATCTATAGATTCTTTGAACATCTTTTAACACACAACAGGCAAGCGGCCAAGAAAAATACTGCTGTAGGAGTAATAGATAATTGCTGTTGTAGGAGTTAAATTATTCAAAATTGTTTTGTTTGTATAGAATCAGGAGTGTCAGGGGACTGACTACAGCTTTGTGATGCAATGTTAGAAAAATACTAGATTTTGAGAAAACATAGGCATTGAAAACTATATATGCATACCTTCGACAATGTTTTGCATCGGGAAAAAACAAAAACCCCTAACTTGGATTTAAGATTATTACTAGGTAGCTCACCAACCTTCTCTAATGAACAAAGTGGGGACAGAAAACCTTTTTTTTATGAATGGCAGCACTCATATGCGCCCTTCACAACTGGCTACTCTCAGTTGGAGTGCACTTTCCAACTAAGAGTAGCCAGTTAAGAAGGGCGCATATGCAAGACCCAGTACCCTATACTCTTTGATTAGGCGCATACCTATGTAAAGCCTAGTACCTAAGTCAAGTATTTAGTTACCTAAGTAGAACATTGCTTGTTTTAACTGAAGTGCCACAACATAACCAAGCAATCTACTTCTACTTTTACAATCGTTTATCGGCCATAAACACTCACCTCAGATTGGAACACAGGGGGCGGCGGCGCCACTGCGAAGTTAGGTTGCTGTCCCTCCCAAAGCTCGCTTGGCTCGGGCAGCTTAGAGATTTCACTCAAAATGTTCTCGTCTATGAAATCCTTATCGTGCTTCCGCGGGGAGCCGCTGCGGCGTTTCTCGTCTCTCGGGCTGCGACTGCGGCGCGAGGGCGGCCCTCTGCTACGATAATCCGGACGCTCCCAATCTCTCTCGCGATTCCGCGGATCCCTGTTGAAGTAACCCTTCCTATGCATGTCATGAGACATGCTTCCACTTAGAAACACAAGATAATATCTTTACAATAACGTATTTTTTCGTACTACACCCATTTAAATCACAAAAAAGATCAACAAGCACATTGCATGAAGCAGCGATTCTTTGTTTCCATCTCCATGTAATAGCCGACACGATAATACATGGCCCGTGAATATACGGCACGATAATATTATCAGTTGTATATTCACGGGCCGGCTATTATCGTGATATTATCTCTTTGGACGATTTTCGGCTGATGATGATGATGATTTCCCTTTTGAGATTTTTGGCGGGATTTGTGGTGAACGCATTCGTAGTGTTGTTTTATTGTTTTTGCTGTGTTTTCTGCTAGAGTTTTGTTTGAGCAATGTGTAGAACAAGAAAGTGAAACGAAGAAGGACGTGAAGACCCGACTTGCACTGGGTGCAGTTTTATAGACGCCCTACTGTGACCGGGTAATCCAACTAAGAATGAGGCTGCTGCAAATATTGTCAAGAACTCCAAAAAGATGTATGATGCACTGGCACTAGCATTTCAAATCAAAAAAGAAATGATGTCGAAAAATTAAAACTATCTCAAAAGGACTTGTACCCAGAGACGTTAATATATTTTATCCAATATTATTTTTTTGGTTGATTGGTTGGCGCAATGCAAGGGACACAATAATGTACGACACGATCAACGTGAATATAATACACTACGTGTTAGACACGATATTATTCAACACAAGAATAGCCGGCCCGTGAATGTACGACACGATAATTCAAGTCTTGGTACATGAATTATCACCTCTGTACATTCCCGTGTCGTTAATCGGCTGTGCATTACCTGCTCGTGTCGATACTTCGCGGCCAGTATTAATTCAAGTCACTCGGTACACGTATTATTGGGTTGTGTATTCACGGGCTGCATATTATCATGTCAACAAATCGTGTAAATAAAGCCGTGACAAAGCCCATGAATTTTAAACATAGACTAAATATAGAAAACCAACCGCTTGGTCAATTCGTTATATTAGGTAATCTTTGGTAGTGATAAGGATAATATTTATGGTTTTTATTTTGGAGTACGTTCACGCGACTGGAGGGACGCTCTGAACGACATTCGACGAAATTTTAAACTAATGATTCAGAAATGTCTTCGTTTTGTCAAACTGACAGATCGTATAGCGATTTCTATACTTTTTGTTACAATATAAAGTTCCTTCACTTTGAACTGCGTTGTGATTATTACGTTTTCTGTCGTTTTTTGATTAATTTATTGTTGTGCCGTGAATTGCACAATGCCGGAGTTGATCGGGTCTATTAATAGCGTCGATATTAGAAGTATCCCTTTCTTTCTTGTCGCTGTGCGTGCCGGATGTAGGGGAGAGGGAGGCACCTTTGAAAGTTTATTCGTTAATCAGTTGTATTTTTTTATTTTATTATACGAATTTGATAATTTTGCATAGGAACCTTGATAATATATCATACTCCATAATAATTAAAGTTTCAGTGCATTACTTCCATCTATTTTCTAGAAATTCACGTTCATGTGAGAAAAGTAAAATATTCAAATCTGCCCCATTGCTGGGGTAGTTTTTAAACAACCCGGGGCACATTTGAAATAGCTATTTTTAATGCTAATAGGTCATTATATATATTCAATTCTTACTTCAATATGTAATTTAACAAAAATTAACTGCATGTTACTAATCTAGAAAAGGAAAATAAACTTTATTTTTCATTTGTTATTTTTCATTCATGTGACCTGGGGCACATTTGAAATAACATTAGAAATAAAATAAAAAACCGTATTTTAATAAGTTTTCTTTAATTAAAAGATCGACAAAGATGATCTAGCAGCAGATATTTCCATGAAATCAGCTTTCGTAACATATAACTAGTTTTGATCAAATCTATAGTAGAGCAATTATAAATCAATAAGAACATTATGAATTGACAAAAACAGCTTAAATTCGTTACAAATAACAACTAAAAGACATCAGAAGGTAATTCAACTGATGTTTTTCAAAAACCAGGTGATAAATTTACAAAAACAAGACACCATTTAAGTGTTTCTGTCATATAAAGATCAATCTCAATGCGAATTACTCATTTAGAAAGTAATCAACTATTAAGTAATAACTGGTTAAATTAAAACTATTAAAGTAATAACAATGTCATGAATTGACAAAAACACTTTATAGTTATTTTAAATAGGTAACTAAAACTAAAAGAGATCAGTAAATAATTAACAAATGCTTGAAATAAACTGTAACAAAACAATAACGTCTAAAAATACCCTAAAGTAAAAGTAGTACCCTTGTTTTTAAAGTAAACTTGTGTTTATTTTTTAATAAAAGAGACCAAAACTTTAATCAGATAAAACTACCCCATTTTGAAGTTTTCAAATTTGAACTTAAAAGTGAACAAAAGACAGTTTTCGAAGTTCCTGGGCAATTTGTAGGTTTCGGTAATTTTATTATTATGTCATTCATGTTAACAAAAGATGTATCTTGCTTTTCAGGGAATTTTAAGAAGTGAAAATAGTTTATGATAAATTGTTAACAAAATGAAGGGAAATGATTACAGAATGTAATTTTATAAATTATTTGCATTCAAAAAAAGGTAGTTGAAAAAAAATTCAAAAGTGCCCCAGCAGATTTAAACCGAAAATTTTAAGAAGTAACAATAGTTTATAGTAAATTATTGGCGAAATAAAGGAAAATGTATTACAAAATAAGATTTCAGACATTTTTTGCATAAAGAAAAACAACGGTTTTTTTTAAATGTGCCTCTTAAAATTTTCCAATGTCCCCTAGCCCAGTTTAATCTTGGGGCACCTTTGATTTTTTTTCAAATCTGCCCCACTTATTTTCTTCAAAACTGCCCCAACCCTAACCTACAAAAATATCAGTCGAAAACCAAAACAAATATTATGGGTGTTAGTCCGGAATAATACACGAGTAAATGCACAGATATATTCGCCGTTTGTTGACAATAAGTCCACTTACCATAGCACACTAAATTTTTCACAAAATCCTTACAACTTTTTTGCGAAATGATTCGTTTTTGCTGTCGAAAACAAACGTGCCGTGTATCTCTGGTTTCATCTGTCAAACTTCAAGAAAATGGTGGGATGACGTAACAAAACGGTGTTGCCATTTGTTTAAAACTGTTTCTGCCAAAATATTCGTAGAAATAAGTTTTATGACAAGTTTTTTCAAACCTGCCCCTATTCAAAGCTGCCTCCTTCTCCGGGGAGAGGGAGGCACCTTTGAAAGTTTATTCGTTAATCAGTTGTAACTTTTTATTTTATTATACGAATTTGATGATTTTGCATAAGAACCTTGATAATATATCATACTCCATAATAATTAAAGTTTCAGTGCATTACTTCCATCTATTTTCTAGAAATTCACGTTCATGTGAGAAAAGTCAAATATTCAAATCTGCCCCATTGCTGGGGTAGTTTTGAAACAACCCGGGGCACATTTGAAATAGCTATTTTTAATGCTAATAGGTCATTATATATATTCAATTCTTACTTCAATAATTAATTCAACAAAATTTAACTGCATGTTACTAATCTAGAAAAGGAAAATAAACTTTATTTTTCATTTGTTATTTTTCATTCATGTGACCTGGGGCACATTTGAAATAACATTAGAAATAAAATAAAAAACCGTATTTTAATAAGTTTTCTTTAATTAAAAGATCGACAAAGATGATCTAGCAGCAGATATTTCCATGAAATCAGCTTTCGTAACATATAACTAGTTTTGATCAAATCTATAGTAGAGCAATTATAAATCAATAAGAACATTATGAATTGACAAAAACAGCTTAAATTCGTTACAAATAACAACTAAAAGACATCAGAAGGTAATTCAACTGGTGTTTTTCAAAATCCATGTGATAAATTTACAAAAACAAGACACCATTTAAGTGTTTCTGTCATATAAAGATCAATCTCAATGCGAATTACTCATTTAGAAAGTAATCAACTATTAACTAATAACTGGTTAAATCAAAACTATTAAAGTAATAACAATGTCATGAATTGACAAAAACACTTTATAGTTATTTTAAATAGGTAACTAAAACTAAAAGAGATCAGTAAATAATTAACAAATGCTTGAAATAAACTGTAACAAAACAATAACGTCTAAAAAATACCCTTTACTTCGGTTTATTTTTTAATAAAAAAGACCAAAACTTTAATCAGATAAAACTACCCCATTTTGAAGTTTTCAAATTTGAACTTAAAAGTGAACAAAAGACATAGTTCTCGAAGTTCCTGGGCAATTTGTAGGTTTCGGTAATTTTGTTATTATGTCATTCATGTTAACAAAAGATGTATCTTGCTTTTCAGGGAATTTTAAGAAGTGAAAATAGTTTTATAGTTTATGATAAATGGTTAACAAAATGAAGGGAAATGATTACAGAATATAATTTTATAAATTATTTGCATTCAAAAAAAGGTAGTTGAAAAAAAAATCAAAAGTGCCCCAGCAGATTTAAACCGAAAATTTTAAGAAGTAACAATAGTTTATAGTAAATTATTGGCGAAATAAAGGAAAATGTATTACAAAATAAGATTTCAGACATTTTTTGCATAAAGAAAAACAACGGTTTTTTTTTAAATGTGCCTCTTGAAATTTTCTAATGTCCCCCAGCCCAGTTTAATCTTGGGGCACCTTTGATTTTTTTTCAAATCTGCCCAACTTATTTTCTTCAAATCTGCCCCAACCCTAACCTACAAAAATATCAGTCGAAAACCAAAACAAATATTATGGGTGTTAGTCCGGAATAATACACGAGTAAATGCACAGATATATTCGCCGTTTGTTGACAATAAGTCCACTTACCATAGCACACTAAATTTTTCACAAAATCCTTACAACTTTTTTGCGAAATGATTCGTTTTTGCTGTCGAAAACAAACGTGCCGTGTATCTCTGGTGTCATCTGTCAAACTTCAAGAAAATGGTGGGATGAGGTAACAAAACGGTGTTGCCATTTGTTTAAAACTGTTTCTGCCAAAATATTCGTAGAAATAAGTTTTATGACAAGTTTTTTCAAACCTGCCCCTATTCAAAGCTGCCTCCTTCTCCCCTATGTCTTCAGCGGCTCTTTGAGCCCCACGAATACATGGAAAGGTAAAAAGGGCTACCACCAGTTGTTTGCTGCACATCCGTTACTCTTAATGAATTCATAGATAAGGTCCAAAGTGAAGATTTATTTTTCATAATCAATATTATCAGGGTTCTTTACATCAGATAAAAAAGAACTCTTAGTAGATCAATCATGCATCTCTCTGTTGTATATTTTTATATGTATACCTAAAAAAATATTTTTAGTTAATTATCTTCAGAGGCATTTTGGTAAATCTTCCAATGAGCTCTAAATATAAATAGGGTTTGTCTAATTGTAACATTTACATGTTCCTATGTATTGGCCCGGAAATAGGTAAACCACACAAAAAAGCTACTTTTCTGATGTGTTGTATGGTTCAATAAACACATTGGAGCATGTGAAGAGTGCAGCTGCACCCCAAGGTGTGCCAGCCAGGATCTAAACACAAAGAAGTACCTAGGAATATTCATAAAGCTAGAATGTAGGTAGCTCTCCAGTCACTGATGAGTGATGACTATGACACCCAACATCCTTTTTTTATTCACATCTAATGAGCCCTTGGCATCATTTATAAAATGGGAGTGGGCTTACTAGGAATCTTTCGCTCTATAAAGAACAATTTTAATGCCGCTTCACTTTTACCTTTGAGTGACGAACAAGTAAATAGAAGATTATGTGATCGTCTAAAATTTGACTGAGATTTTGATGAAAATGTCCGTTTTGAAAAAAAATGCAGCAAAAATATTATTGAAAAAATAAGTGCTTAAAAACTAAAAACAGACTAAAAAGGAATTCACTTAAAAGCATGAAATAATATTTTTATATATGAATACATGAAATTAACCAACAATAACGAAAACAAAGGTAGGTACGAATCAAATTAGGGGCCTACAATTTTTTTTGAAGTCAGTACTAGCAAACAGCTGCTTACCTATCAAATGTTTTAGATTCAATGGCTTTGCTGGCACCAACCTGAAAAAAATTGTAGGCCCCTAATTTGATTCATACTTTTAATTTTGTTATTGTCTGGTTAGTTTATTTATATATAAAAATATTGTTTCATACCTTTGAGTGAATTTCTTTTTAAAATTAATTTTTAGTTTTTTAAAATTTTAATTTAATTTGTAGTGATAAGTATTGCTATCTGTCTAATAATGTTAAACCCAAACCGATACAGAGTCCTGTGGCTTCCATCATCATCTCAGTAGCATAAAAGTTAAGGAATCAAACCTTCCATCATCAGCTCACCTGAATAACCTGAAAGAATATAACTATTGGTCTATATGTACCTATGTATCTACGTATAATATTTAAAGAATTATTCTCCAATCCTAATCGTTAAGGAGTTATATCTTCCATCATCACTTCATCAACATGAAATGATGATTACCAGATGCAAATACTTGAAATATATGAAACACGTAATATGTGCCTATAAAATTTAAGAGTTGCTCTCGATTTCCATAGGATCCTATCATCAGATCCTGATTTGGATACAATGGGACCACCTCGAGAGTATACTCTTTCGAATAAAACGATTTCGAAAATCAGTTTACAATCTGCAAAGATATCGCGTAACACACACAAAAAGAAACATACAGTCGAATTGAGAACCTCCTCTTTTTTTGAAGTCGGTTAATAATGTGTAGTCTCGTTTAAGATTACTTGGCCATAAAGAGTAGTGAGATGAAAAAAGAACCAAGTCTAAGTGTAATAAGAGAAAGTGATTGACTTGGTCGTTAAATATTTTGAAAGAGTACCTAGTAGGTCTGGTTAGATATACAGATGCTTTTATTTTTCTTATGCTTATTATTGAAACAATCTATATGATTCATTTTTTCTGACATATTATCTATATAGACTTACTACTTATAAACTAATAAACGGCCAAGTTATTTACTCACACTTGGCTCCTTTTTTCGTTTCACTAATCTTAATCGAAACTTGCCACAGTTTTACAGAAAGGTTTGATAGGATTTAATGTCTTCTTGTACGAACCTAGTGTCAAGATACTGGGGGCTCGAAAATTAGCCAAAATGGGTCTAGAAAAGGTATTACGGCAGTGCTTGCTTTACGCTGGACTTGGCGAGGGCACTGCCGTGCTCCCAGGTCAAGACTTGGTACATATTTACAGTTTTTTTGTTGGGATTTCATTTCTTTTTGTACGAAGGATTTCCGGAGGACATTGAAAAATGCCTATCACAATAAACAACTTTTGCTATGGCGGCATTTCTAGAAAAAGCCTGTATCTTAGCAGTCAGCGAGCAGCAAAAAAAGGTATTCTTCTAGTATGATGACAACCACCCATCGTAAGTGAGAGTTAAATGAAATAAAGAAAGGTAAGTACAAAATATATTAAGTCTGGGTGTGTAATTAAGTAAGTTGATGGGAGGAAAACATAGCTCGTTAACACATGGCTGTTGGGGTACTAAAGTTCTCGAGAGGCGACCGCGCACTAGAAGACTTAACGTAGGAATTCCTTCCACTCAGTAGACTGAAGATCTGGTGATGGTCGCGGGACGCCGCTAAATGCGGTAGGATGTAGTGGTGAAAATCCTTGGGAGCCTAAGTTTGTCCAGCAGTGGATGTCTTTGAGCTGATATTATGTCGAAGTAAGTGGCCAAAGTAAGTAAAAACATTGGAGGCCTGTGCAAGTGCATGGGCTTAAGACTATACTTAGTTATTTTTTTACTTCTGTTGGTCAATAATATGCGCATTTATCTGTTTTAAATTAATTAGACCACTAGACCAAAGTAACCGACATAGCTCTCAGACTTGCTAAACTTAAGTGGCAGTGGGCGGGGCACATTGCTCGTAGAACAGATGGCCGTTGGGGCAGTAAAGTTCTCGAGTGGCGACCACGCACCGGAAAGCGTAGTATAGGCAGGCCTCCCACTCGGTGGACCGATGACCTGGTGAAAGTCGCGGGAAGCCGCTGGATGCGGGCAGCGCAGAACCGGTCGTCGTGGAGATCCTTGGGGGAGGCCTATGTCCAGCAGTGGACTTCCTTCGGCTGATATGATGAGACCACTAGATATATGTTTAGATCGAGTAAAGCAAGAAAAAACAACATGGTTGAGTAGTGCATTCTCAACTTTATTACAATAAATATTTCAGTTGAAAATCAATAATGGAATATAACTGTTAGAATAGTAACAATTCATATTATAATCTAATGGAATTACATAGAGGTAATATCGTAGGAGGTTGTATAATAACTCAGAATACAGATTAAAGTACTTATCTGAAATTTAAGACAGCGGCAGTGCATTACTGTCGGAACAGAATAACAATTTACTCTTATCTAATGCAGTTAACAAGTAATATATGTTATATGATAAAAAGTAGTATCTAATATGAATCTAATGTATTTAATTTTAAGGAAGTATGTATATGACATAACGTGATAAGATGTCTATTTAAAAAATACAGGTGCTCTTGATGGGACATTCCGACCGCATCAAAAAGAAGTCCTTACATACTAATTCAACACACTTCAAAACCTCAACCAATCATGGCAAAATTTGGTGTACACATAGCCTATATCATGGACATAGGCTGCTTTTTATCCAGTGGAAATAGCAAAGTCCGATACTGTTCCGTATATTGTGTGCGATATTTTTTGCTCAGAGATGGTTGAGGGGGTGGGAAATTACATGATTTACTAATAAGCATATCCTGACATAGTTCCCGATGGATCTGGAGAAAATGTATGCGCACCGCGCACCTTCTAAGACAGTCACAAAGACGATGTCCGGGTGAAGCCGCGGGCAAAAGCTAGTTGTATTATAAATGTGAAAATGTGTGTTTGTTTGTTACCTCTTCAACACCTTAAACAATCTTGAAGAAATTTGATATATACGTAGCCTGTGTCAGAGAAGGACATAAGCTACTTTTTATCTCGTGAAAATAGCATATTTCGATACAATTCCTGTGGGAACTGAAAAAAGACTTTGGTGGTTAATTATACAACATCACAACGCATTTTTGTGAATTTTTGCACAGAGTTGGTTGAGGGGATAGGAAATGACATAGAATACTAATTAGCATCGCCCAACATAGTTCCCGAGGGATCCGGGGAACTCATTTCGACTCTCGCGCACGTCAGCGTCGTAACGGAGCAACGGATTGACGTATTTTTTTCCATAGAAATAGTTGAGGGGATGGGAAGTGACATAGTACTAATAAAAACTATGTCGCCCGGGTAAAACCTAGTTATGAAATAAAACTCACTCTTCTGTGAGTTTAGAAAAACTTTTTAAAAACTGGCCTAGTACGAGTGGGACTCGCCCACCGGGTTCCGTACCTCAAAAGGAAAAAACTGAGCCCTTATAGAATCACTTCGTTGTCCGTCTGTCAAGACCCTTGGTCTCGAGAACGCGTGGAGGTATAGAGTTGTGAAAAAGCTTTGAAGCTGTGAACAAAAAAAAAAACTTCCAAGTTAACGAAAAAAAAGATACGGCCGTTTAATTAAGGTGACTGACTGGTATATCGACGCACAGCTCAAACCACTGGACGGATCGGGTTAAAATTTGGCCACAGATGCCAATTATAACGTAGGCATCCGCTAAGAAAGGATTTTGGGAAATTCCCACAGGAACTGCCAAAATCGGGATCTGTGCGGGCGAAGCCGCGGGTACCCACTAGTAACGTATATTTGGACACTCTCAAGGGAATAAAAAATAATGGGATATTTTCCTTTGACCTAGAACTATGAAATTTGGTAAGTAATATACCGTCTTATACTACAAGTACTTATAGGAAAAAATCTGAAAACTATACATTTGTAATTAAATCACAAAAATATAGTCGTAAAATACGTAATTAATTGCAAGGAACGGCCGTCCAAATTTTGAATCGAGTTAACCGTGTCATGTGGGGTTTCGTATGAAACGGCTTCATTGGCGCAAGCTTAAACAGATTTTTAATTATTTTTATGATGTATAGTTTTCGTTTTATGACGAAGAATTAAGAAAAAATCTTACCTTTTTTATATGTATAGTTAGGTAGGTGCCTAATAATTTCGGTGTATGTAGTACCTAACAGTTTGCACTGTTCTGATTTATAATAATATATACCTACAAATTGGTACGGAACCCGCCGCGGTGGGCTACTCGCACTTGTACGTATTTTTTTTCGTTCTGTTCGGACTCCTATTCCGCGTACGAGTCACATTTGGCCGGTTATTTGTTGTTCTACTTTAGGATTAGTAAGTTTCACTCATGTATTACAGTTTTTAAGATAAATCAATTACAAAAAAACGTAAAAAAAGGTTTCTTGTATTAATAAGTTAACACCCTTATTTTTAGTTTCTTTTCCTAGGTAAACCCCCATAATAACATATTATGTAAATTATGTAATTGTAGCTGGCTATCTATTATAGTTCAAAAGATACAACCTTTTAAATGTCAGACACACAGATGACTGCACACTGCACAGGCTTAGTGATATATCTCGTTACTTGCTATGGAATCCTAAAAGTAAGTCAGGTGACTAATAGGCTACAACGTATCGGATTGTTTAACGAATTGATGTCGCGGACGCGGATACCCTTCTAAATCCTATGTTCCTCTGCTACTGCTACCAGTTGTCCCGTAACACGAAATAGTCATAACAAAATTATTAGGTAACATTATATGAGTGCATTATGGTTAGTAATTTTCATAATAAATAAATAAATCTTTATACCTTCAGACAAGTTTAGTCCATTTTTGTTAGTACAGAAAAAATGTAATAATGTATGTTAGTAATTAATAAATGAAATACAAATCACACAGAGAAAAATAAAAACAGAATTAAAATTTATCATTAAGTATATTGACCCAATGCTTAACATTGGGACAATTATGTTTATTGGAAAATACTTTAATGCAAAATCATTTAATATTACCTCACAAAAACAAGCAGTAAGGCTAGGCACCTAACCTATCGAATGTTGTTGCTGCCTGAAGTGTTGTGGGCACACTGGTTCAGATATCAGCGGAAGTCCTTGCTCTGAAATAGGAATTTAAACGTAGCGTTAATTAGGTTGAAACTCACAAGTTTTTTATCCACAATTGGAAAGCCCTTGGCATTATCTAGTCTTGATGGACGCCGAAGTTGGAGGCGGGCTTACCGAGATTCCCCAATAAAATAGGGAACTGGCTATCTTATATTCAAGCCGGAACACATCAATGTTGATGCTTTGGCGGGTAGACTTGCATAAGGTGGTGGTAGCTTGCCAGGCGATATGATTAGCTTAAAAAATGTTCACCAAACCAAACAAAGCACCAGCGAAACAGAGTCTTACAAAGTTAGATTCCGCCGGGAAGCGAACCCGCGACCTCCTGATGTTAAGCAAAAGGACTAATAATTACGCCGCAAAATTTCCCAAAAATTGACTCTTAAACCACAGAACTAACCATTACGGCAAATTACGTAATATATTAGTATTCAATTTAGTAATGTAAATAATCTAACAAATGTAATTTAAAAATTACAAACCCGACTGCACAAAAAAGTTGCCCTCCTTTTTTGGGTAAGTGGGTAAAAAAATATGCTATGTCACTCAGAGGGTTAGGAAGAATCTAACAACATCTCGCACTCCAAAATCCATCAAGCCGTTTGGGTTACAGGCTCAGCCAGAGAAACGAGACATACACCCGAAAAACATTGCATTTTTGGGCTGTCAGTATCTGGAATCAGATTTGTAGGTTTCCTTACAACTTTTTCCTTTTCAAGCTGTAAAACTACAGCTTTAGCAATTAGGAGGTAGTTCCACGTTGTTCTTATTGACCTACACTAGCGTCGATGCTATGTAACACCATTTAAATTATTTGACAGGACTAAACTAAATTTACGCATTCTGTTTTTTTTTTCTGTCTCAAAAAGACAAGGACAGAATGCATAAAGTTAGTTAGTAAAAGGTTAAATCGTGTTACACTGAATCGGCACCACTGACCTACTGCTGATCAAAGGTATCTTTTCGGTTACGTAATACATCCTTGTCCCGAGCCTCCTCTTTCCATCGCTCCTCAAACCTGTCAAACTCATCCCGCTACCTCGGTCTTAATCAGCTGCGACCTTTACAGCCTTTAGAAACCCACTTACGTGACAATATGTGCCCACCTTTTTGGGTGAACCCACCCACCCAGATGTACATAAGTTTTGAAAAACACATTGGTACATTGTCCGCCCCAGTAGAATAGATATTCTATACCAAAACCTATGGTTACGAGGATTGAGTCGTTAACGTTGAGCTACTGACGCTTGTTTTACAAAAGCTTGTTTTGACAGATGGTTTTAGAGCCCCATACGACGGCTAAAAGACACCCAAAGGGCAATGGAGTGCGCTGTGGTCGGAGTTTCCCTGCGTTGTTGAACCAGAAACAACGAGATCCTTAAGAGAACTTAAGTGACCAATATCTCGTAAATCAGATGGCCGTTTGGGCAGTAAAGTTTTTTAGTGGCAACCGCGCACCGGAAAACATAGCGTAGACAGGCCTCCCACTTGGTAAAGGTTGCGAGAAGCCGCTAAATGCGGACAGCGCAGAGCCGGTTGTCGTGGAAATCCTTGGGGGAGGCCTTTGTCCAGCAGTGGTCGTCCTTCGGCTGATATGATGACAGACAGTTTTAGAGCAGCCTACCAGGTAAATGTAGCGCCAGAATGGATGTCACCTCCCCGCACAGCATCGACCAGCTTAGGGTGTCCGAGAGCTTCAGTACAATTGGAGGGACTGGTTCGGCACCTGAACGAGCAGACAAAGATTAACTGCAATCCAGAAGAATGAGACCTACTGCGGCTGCCCAATTTTAAAACACAGTAACTTACAATTGTCAGATTTTTCAAAATTTGCCTTATAAAAAAAAAGTTTTGCTCGCTAAATTGATAAAAAATTTGATTTATGAATAGAAGATCATCATCATCATAGCAGCCGAAGGACGTCCACTGCTGGACATAGGCCTCCCCCAAGGATCTCCACGACGACCGGTTCTGCGTTGCCCGCATCCAGCGGCTTCCCGCGACCTTCACCAGGTCATCGTTCCACCGAGTGGGAGGCCTGCCTGCCGTTGGGGCAGTAAAATTCTCGAGTAGCGACCACGCACCGGAAAGCGTAGTGCAGATTCCTGAATCAAAAATGGTTTAAGCAAACCCTCAGTAATATTGAAAGACTTATTCCACCATTCCCCACAAGAGAGGGTACGTCTACGAAAGAAAATTCACCCCCTCTTTACATATTGTACAACTTTGTTTGTTCAAAATTATTTTAACACTGTCGGCGTGATTAATATGTTTACCCATGCCAAATAATGGCTTTCTAGTACTTATAATAGTCTCTGGGCTTTGATGCGGACAGACAGGCACGGCGAAACAATAAGGGTTCCTTGTTCACTACAGAACCCTAAATACGTTTCGGCTTGATAAGTCAGTCATTAACTGAGTGAATCAGGACCTTTCTTTTTATACAAGCACAGCTGTCCCGGCGAACTACGTACCGCCTTACATTACACTACCCTACCCTACCCTACACTACACTAACCCACCCTACACTACACTACCCTACCCTACACTACTCTACCCTACACTACACTACCCTACCCTACACTACTCTACACTTCCCTACATTACACTACCCTACCCTATACTACCCTACCCTACATACACTACACTACCCTTCCCTACACTACACTACACTACACTACACTACACTACCCTTCCCTACCCTACCCTACCCTACATAAGAACCTTCTCCTGACAATAACAAACTCGACAAAAAAAGAATTAGCCAAATCGGTCCAGCCGTTCTCGAGTTATGCGCTTACCAACACATTTTGCGATTAATTTTTATATATAATTTTTATATATAAGATAAAACGAACGATATTTATTTTCTTTTTCACATTTGCCAATTTGATTCCCAGATAAGGCAAGCATTTTTTCAAAAATGTAAATGATGATTCATTTTATTTTTAAAAATTTAATAATGTCTCCAGGGAGTGAAATTTCTTTTATTTTTTACTAGCTGTCCCGGCGAACTTCGTTCCACCTTACATTACACTACACTACACTACCCTATACTACCCTACCCTACCCTACACCACCCTACCGTACACTATACTACCCTACACTACCCTACACTACCCTACCCTACACTACACTACCCTACACTACACTACCCTAACTAAACAACACCTACACTATACTACACGACACTATCCTACCCTACCCTAAAACAAATTATTTTATGACTGATATATTTTTTTTATTGATTAATAATCATATTTTAATACTTATTATCCTATTCCCGACGAAGACAAATGCAAAAACACAAAAATCACAAAAACACGACTTTATTTTATCTTTCTTAATATATATAAATCTCGTGTCACAATGTTTGTCCTCAATGGACTCCTAAACCACTTAACCGATTATAATAAAATTCGCACACCATGTGCAGTTCGATCCAACTTGAGAGATAGGATATTTTAAATCTCAAATTATAGTCACAATTTTAATTTATTGCTAATTATTTGTCTGTTATTATTTGACAGTCACAATGAGCATATTGAGTAGGTCTGAGAATCGGCCAACATCAATTTTTTTTTTAGGGTAGGGTAGGGTTGGGTAGTGTAGTGTAGGGTAGTGTAGGGTAGGGTAGTGTAGTGTAGTGTATGTAGGGTAGGGTAGGGTAGTGTAGGGTAGGGTAGTGTAGGGTAGGGTAGGGTAGTGTAGTGTAGGGTAGTGTAGTGTAGGGTAGGGTAGGGTAGTGTAGTGTATGTAGGGTAGGGTAGTGTAGGTTAGGGTAGTGTAGGGTAGGGTAGTGTAGTGTAGGGTAGGGTAGGGTAGTGTAGCGTAGTGTAGGGTAGGGTAGGGTAGGGCAGTGTAATTTAATGTATGGCGGTACGTAGTTCGCCGGGACAGCTAGTATATATATAGATTTATCACATTTTGCTGGTTCGATCCCATACAGGCAAGTTCTACTTATTATTGAAATAAAATATGCTCACTTACTTTTATTTCTAATTTCAATCTGCATGTGTACATTAAACTGTGTGTTATAGAAAGTAAATGTATTGTATTAGGTTTTTATTATTTATGAATACATATTCTAGACGTGAGCGTCGGTGGCGTAATGGCTAGGGCCGCCGCCTCCTGTCCGGGAGGTCGTGGTTCAAACCTGCCAAGTACCAATGTGATTTCGAATTTAGATTTCATACCAACCCGCACTGGGCCCGCGTGGTCGACTATGGCCTGATCGCCCTAATTCAGGGTAGGCTCGAGCCCCTCAGTGGGGACGTATATGAGCTGATGTGATGATGTACGTTTATCCGACGCTCTTACGGTAAAGAACAACATCGAGAGGAAACCAGCACACGCCTGCGAAGAAACTCGCAGGTTGTGTGTGAAGTCGACCAACCCGCACTGGGCCCGCGTGGTCGACTGAGGCCCGATCGCCCTGTTTCAGGGTAGGTTCGAGCCTCTCGGTGGGGACGTATTAGTTCTCCATTGCATATGAGCTGATAATTCTAGGAACTAATTATACAACTAAATACCTAACGGGTATGTTCAATCCTGGGTGTAGGGTGGGAGTCGAACGTAACCTAACAGCTAAATGCTAACCAATACTGCTAGTACTCTTTATTGTACTGTGCCAATACAGCACATAGTCACACAGTATGTTTTTCTTTATATTGCTACCCGAACGAGGATTGTGGCCCCATACTTTCTGATCTTCGAATCAACTTGCCGCGGTCAAGGCCCGGTATCCACCAAAGCGGAGATTGGCAGACAAAAAGAGAGGTGTTGCGACTGGGATGTACCCACGGTAGCTGAGCGGAGATGTATGCTGGCTAGAGCGGAGCGGAGATGTGTGCTACTGCTGGCTAGAGTGATGGGCGAGCTTACTCGCTAGTATGGGACAATGGGACTAGCGGCGACGCACACACATCTCTCGTTTCCGCTGCGCGCCACTCGCCACCAGCTTACGAGAGATACAGCGCACATTGCCCCGCTTTGATCACGCCATACAGTTTTAAGAGACATCTCCTCTCCGCTTGAGCTGTGTGTACTGAAGCTGAATTAAGAGATGTGTAAATAACGTAATTCTATTGGTCATCTACGACACATCTCTCAACCGCTTTGGTAGATTACGGACCTGAGCGTACTGCCTGGCGAAAATTGCCACTCCAGCCCTACTTTTATTATGTTTAAAGATATTTTTAACATACCTTCAACTTGAGGGTTCTCCTGGTTTTTTTTCCTCAGTGGGACCTGACCCATGTCATAGCCTGTGCTGATTAACTGATGTTAAATCTGAAACGGTCAAGATAATATTTTATGAAAATTGTTTATAGAAAAATTGTTCTTTTTGTGCAATAAACTAAAAAAAAACCGGACAAGTTTGAGTCGGACTCGCCCACCGAGGGTTCCGTACAAATTTGTACATACAAAGTAATTGAATCTAGGGCTGTATTAACGTTTACTCGCTGCTTTCTACGTGAACTAAATGTGACCTATGTTTGTTGAATATCCTATTAAAATTATGTATAAAACAATAATAGATACAAAACATTTAAGTAGGTAGGTAGCTATTTAAGATTGCGTTTAATTACAAAATTTTGAAAAAAGAACTAAGCAGGGTTAGGTACTACATACACCAAAACTATTAGGTACCTACCTATACATATTACATATTAATAAGGGGATTTTTTTTTCCATTCCTAGTCATAAATAAATTCTACATACATCATAAAAATAATTAAAAATATTGTAGGGGTACATACCTACCTACCACATAGATCGCAGCGTAAGCGCTCGTGGCTCGACTCGGCTTTGTTCGCCAGTCGTCCCGAACCCGCGTCCAGATATAGACTCAACCTAAGAACAACCTACCTATGTA
This sequence comes from Coleophora flavipennella, assembly GCA_947284805.1. NCBI lineage: Eukaryota > Metazoa > Arthropoda > Insecta > Lepidoptera > Coleophoridae > Coleophora > Coleophora flavipennella. The sequence continues at coordinate 412,542 of OX369264.1, read as the reverse complement.
ATTCATTCATGTAAAAATAAATCCGGAAATTCGTGAACTGCAAACCTGGTCACTTTTCATTGAACATTCCACGCAACCTTAAACAACAGGTCCCTCGACCACGGACCCCTAACATTGGTGACACCCTTGTGAGTGAAAAGTGATATTCGTGTTGTGCACATAGACTTAATTTCCGCTTCACCGGGACGACTCACTTCGTCTATATCTGGACTGCACATACCTATACGGTAATTTTATTTCAAAGTTTCGCACACGCGTTCTGTTAGAACTTTCCAACCATGGTTGATAACGACGGTGAAAAATCTGGTGACTTTGCAGAGCAAAAACCTGACTTAGTGCTGATTTCTGTTTCATCAAGGATACCAGAATTTTGGACTGACCAGCCTGGATTGTGGTTTATTCAGTTTGAGGCTGCGATAGCGCCTCAAAAAGCCAGCGACAACGCCCAGTTCCAGCTTCTTATTGCCAAGTTGGGCAAACACGTCATACAACAAGTGGCTGATCTTTTGGCCAAACCTCCTGAAACAGATAAGTACAAGACACTAAAGAAGCGATTGTTGAGTATCTATGAGGAGTCGGAAAATAAGCGCATCCAAAAACTGATTGGAGATATGCAGCTCGGTGACCAAAAGCCGTCGCAATTGCTTAGACGCATGCAGAACCTGGCAGGTGCACGGATGACTCAAGAAACCCTCATACTTCTTTGGCAAAATCACCTCCCCGCGTCAGTAAGAACCGTACTGGCAGCCACCACACTGGAGGACAGCGAAAAGTTGGCAGCGGTTGCTGATAAGGTCATGGAGACCTCCAAAACTTCTATCGTCGCGGAAGTGTCTCAGGATTCCAGTTCCCTGGCCGATGCAATTGCAGAATTGCGCATTGAAGTGGCAGACCTTCGCAAATCCAGGGATCACAGGAAACGCGGTCAAAATCCTCGCGCTCGCAGCCAAAGCCACAGCAGAGGAAACCGTTCGCTGTCTCGGAAACGTGACCGACCCTGCTACTACCACTACCGTTTCGCTGAAAAAGCCCAGAAGTGCAGAGCTCCCTGCAACTGGAAGAAGAACCAGGAAAACTAGATGCCGTACAGTCGATGGCGGAACGCTGTAACGAAGGTATGAACCGTCGCTTATGTGTTTTTGACTACAACAGTGGACTGAACTTTTTAGTTGATACCGGTGCAAATGTATCCGTTTTACCCGTAAATTCTGTATTAAGGCATAAGTCTATGTTTAGTGATAACAGTGATTACACCTTGTATGCCGCTAATGGCACTAAAATCGATACCTATGGTACTCGCACATTGACAATAAATATTAAGCTTAGGAGAGCGTTTAGATGGACCTTTATTATCGCTAGTGTCAAACAACCTATCCTCGGTGCTGACTTTCTTAGCCACTATGGTTTGTTAGTCGACTTAAGTTCAAAAAAATTGATTGATAACGTCACGAAACTTAATGTTAATGCTAGCATTCAAAACTGTCAAAATCCGTCAGTCAAAACAATAGACGAAGGCCATCCCTACCGCGAATTGCTTAATTCCTTTCAAGATATCACTAAACCTATCTCATTCAAAGACCCTCCTCAGCACTCGATTTACCACCACATCGAGACGACTGGACCACCAGTTCACGCTAGAGCGAGACCTCTGCCTCCCGACCGCTTCAAAAAGGTAAAAGGCGAATTTAAACTAATGCAGGAACTAGGGATATGCAGGCCGTCCAAGAGTGCGTGGGCGAGCCCGCTACACGTCGTGCCCAAGAAAAACGGCGAAATTCGGCCGTGTGGTGACTATCGGCAGCTAAACGCCATCACCAAACCCGACAGGTACCCTATTCCCCGCTTACACGATTTTACCTACGTACTAGAAGGTAAGAAAATATTTTCGCGCATCGATGTTAATCGTTCGTTCCATTTTATACCTATCAATCCGGCAGATGTAGAGAAAACTGCAATTATAACCCCGTTTGGGTTATACGAGTTCACGAGGATGACCTTTGGCCTTCGAAATGCAGCACAAACCTTTCAGCGGTTCATGCATCACACTGTCCTTGAAAGTCTAGACTTCCTTTTTAGCTACATCGATGATGTCATCATCGCCAGCGATAACGAAGAGCAGCACAGTAAACATCTTCGCTTGCTGTTTGAGCGCCTATCCAGGTACGGACTAACTATTAACTTAGCAAAATGTTGTTTCGGAGCCACTGAACTTGACTTCGTAGGTTTCCACGTGTCAACAGATGGAATTCGACCTTTAGACGACAAGGTAAAAGCTATCACCGACTTTCCGAAACCTAAAAATGTCAACGAGCTTCGTCGTTTTCTCGGAATGGTAAACTTCTATAGAAAACACATTCCGCATGCAGTCCGTAGTCAAGCCGTACTAACTAAGTACCTACACAACGCTAAAAAGAACGACAAGACTCCTATTGTGTGGACGACAGACGCTGAAACAGCATTTCGCGAATGTAAGTTGCAACTGGAAAACGCCGTCACGTTGTCATACCCGAGCACCGACGCTAAGCTATCACTTATGGCTGACGCATCAGACACGTGTGCAGGGGCCGTTCTACAACAACTAGTCAATAGTGTGTGGAAGCCTCTAGGTTATTTTTCCAAACGTTTCTCGGAAACGCAACAAAGGTACAGTACGTATGATAGAGAGTTACTCGCCGTATACATGGCCGTCAAACATTTTCGTAAACTGTTCGAAGGTCGGCCTCTAACAATATTCACCGACCATCGACCCTTGGTACACGCCTTTACCAAAGTAGGTACCAATTCTGAAACATCTCGCAGAACCAGGCAACTGTTATTCATCAGTGAATTCACTACTGATATTCGACACGTAAACGGCAGCGAGAATGTTGTGGCTGACGCCTTATCGCGAGTCGCTACGATTTCCTGTCCCACGAGTCTCGACTACGACCAACTAGCTGAGTCGCAGAAATCCGACGACTACATTACTAAGTACCTAACTGGTAACAATGTAACAAACAACAGCGTGGTTATTAAAAGCATATTCTTGCCTACTTGCGACCAGAATATTTTTTGCGAAATGTCGACACCTAAAGCGAGGCCATATTTACCTAAAGGTTTTAGACGCCTAGCATTCGATAGCGTTCACAACTTTAGCCACCCAGGCATAAGAACCACTCGGAAAATGGTAACTGAAAGATTTTTCTGGCCAGGGATGAACTCAGACATTGGCAAATGGGCAAAAGCATGTGTTAATTGCCAACGCGCTAAAGTAGGTAGACACACCATCGCAGGTTACGAGAGTTTCCAGCAGGTCGATCGATTCGAACACATCCACGTGGATATCGTCGGTCCTCTACCTATATCAGCAGACGGATACAGGTATTGTGTTACCATCATAGATAGAGGAACACGTTGGCCGGAGGCGTTTCCGATTAAAGACATAACCGCGGAAACCGTGGCCAAGGGGGTCTACGATGGCTGGATTACCCGTTTCGGCTGTCCAGTCAGACTAACTTCGGACCAAGGGCGGCAGTTTGAGAGTCAGCTGTTCACAGACTTGCTTAAGTACTTGGGTGTTAGCAGAATTAGAACCACTAGCTATCATCCTCAAGCCAACGGCATGGTCGAGCGCTGGCACCGTGCGATGAAGGCAGCCCTTATGACTCGTCTAAGTACCGAATCATGGGTAGACGAGTTGCCCACTGTCCTATTTGGTTTACGCGCAGCAGGTCGCAGCGAGAGCGGCATCAGCGCAGCTGAGTATACATACGGTAAGCCATTACGATTGCCTAGCGAATTTTTCGATTCGGCGAAATCAAACCTTGGTGACGAAAATAGAGTTGTGGAGAATATTCGAGATACGATAAACAAGTTAAAACCAACTTCTACGACGCATCGTGCTAATCGTAAGTTTTTCGTACATCCGGATCTGCAGTCCTGTACGCATGTGTTCGTCAGAGATGACACGGTGCGTAGGCCGCTTAAAACTCCCTACGATGGCCCGTTTAAGGTAATTAAAAGGGGTTCTAAAGCTTTCAGTTGCAGTTATATAATCGTAATGCAACTATATCGATAGACAGGCTTAAGCCGGCGTACCTTCTCAACGATTCCGATTACAACTCATTTTCGATACCAAGCAAGGCCCACGCGGACACAGACGACGCACAGGTCAAAGTACGGACTGACAGGTCGCCTGCACCCAAAAAAACGCGTAGTGGACGCCTTATTAAAAAGCCCGTACGTTTCAAATAGAAACTGGGTTAAGAAAATCTAAGTAAGCAGATTAGTTTTAAGTTTTTTTCCAATATAAGTAGGTATGGCAGTTTGGACTCACACTTATTCATAAACCAGCTTGCAAGCCGAGTAGCCAAAATAAGGTACTCTTGTTATATTTTTAAATATGGGTAATTACAGTACCAAGAACGAGCAGACTATGGTTGCAGCACGGGCTGAAATTAACCAGCGAGTAGACCAGTTCAAAGTGCAGATGGAATTATATGGCGCCGTCATTGTCACGGTAATCATTTTAGTGATTTTCATAATCTTGTGTTTGTGTTGCACGAGATGCTATAAGTACTTCGGCAAATGGTTCAGCAAGAAGCTAAGTTCATCAGTTAATCAAGCTATATTTCACCAACATCAGTTAACCTCGGTACGCACAAATCATTCTCCACCACCAGTTACAAAACCCTCTTCCGTACCTACAAAAGTAGTTTTAGCTTAATTTTCATATTATGTAGTTACTGTTCACGAATGTAATATCAATTTTTTTTTTTTTTTTGGCAAATTCGTTTGTTTTGACTGTATAGCTAGCCTAACTTAACTACCTCCTTGTATCTGTAAATCAAAATGCCAAATGTATTAACCTAAATTTAGTTTTAATTTCAAATCGATAACGTTCATTTTGTATAAGTAATGTAACAGACTTGGTAACTTAATATGTATACTCACCTACTTGTTAGATCGAACCTTACCCAAGTATTATTCTGTATCAGTTTAGTAGTGTAAGAGCTATGTACCTACTACCTATAAAAATGTAATATACTTACCGCTCATGTTGATAAAGCGCTCGTAGTCAGCGGATCAAGTATCATCAATGTTATTGTACTGCATACTTTGTAATGTACCTAATGCGTTAGTAATACTGTATAACTCCTGTTTGAATTTTATTTGTAAAATTTGGTTTGTATACTTTTCAGTTTACCAAATTTTAGGAGGGGTGTGATGTAGGGGTACATACCTACCTACCACATAGATCGCAGCGTAAGCGCTCGTGGCTCGACTCGGCTTTGTTCGCCAGTCGTCCCGAACCCGCGTCCAGATATAGACTCAACCTAAGAACAACCTACCTATGTAATTCATTCATGTAAAAATAAATCCGGAAATTCGTGAACTGCAAACCTGGTCACTTTTCATTGAACATTCCACGCAACCTTAAACAACAGGTCCCTCGACCACGGACCCCTAACAATATGATCAAGCTTGTGCCAATGAAGCCCTTTCATACAATATCATCATCATTAATCTGGTTATGTATGTCCTTACTATACCATATATTATATTGTTATGTATGTATTATTTATATGTATGTATTATGTATATTTATGTTTTATGTATATGCATTTTAGTTTATATCGTTTATATTTACTTATATATTTACGTGTATTACGTGGTTTAAGAATGGATATTTTTTAAATTTTTATTTTATTTTTTCTCTATGAATTTGTTTATTGCCCACTACTACCCTACAATAATGATTTCTCATGTTTCCTTCACCTAAAGGTTGTCTGGAAGAGATCGCTTGTTAGCGATAAGACCACCTATATGTACAACTTCCTTAATCATTTTATCTTTTTTTTCTCTCTTATGTTGTGCAATAAAGTGTTTTCAATCAATCAATACCCCACATGACATGGTTAACTCAATTCAAAATTTGGACCACCGTTCCTTGCATAATTGATTACGTACTTCAAATATAGACCAAATATGATCAAATATAGATTTAACCGCCTCCGTGGCGTAATGGATAGTCCATTCGCTTCAGACCAGGAGGCCGCGGGTTCGATTCCGGCGGGGTCAACTTGTCAGACTCGGTTTGGTTGGTGGTAGGGCATTTTCTAAGCCCGCCTGGCAAGCTACCACCATCTTATCTAAGTCTTGCCTCTAAACATTAGTGTTAACAACATGATGTGTTCCGGCTTGAAGATAAGATAGCCAGTTTTCCTTTGCATTGGGGAATCTTAGTAAGCCCGCTTCCATCTTCGGCATCATCGTCACTTACCATCAGGTGAGATGATGCCAAGGCCTTACCAATTCTAAAAAAATGAAATAAAAAAGATTATATTTTTTGGGATTTAATTGACCTAGAACTTTGAAATTTGGCAAGTATATGGTAGTACTTGCCAAATTTCATAGTTCTAGGTCAACGGAAAATACCCTATACATTTTGATTCCCTTGAGAAACGCTGTTTTAGGGTTCCGTAGTCAATCCTCATAGTTTTGCCATGTCCGTCTGTCTGCGGTTTGACTCAGATATTCTTAATACTACACGTGGGTATACATATAAATAACGCCGAAAAAAGGAAAAAAATAATTAAGGGTACCTCCCCTACACGTAAAAGTAGATTTTTTTTCTCGCCTATTCTATGGTGTGGAGTGTCGTTGGATAGATTGTTCAAAAATATTGTGGTTAAAATTTAGAAATAAAATTAAAAATAAGTTATAATTTAATTCAATTTGAAAGGAAAACTATTGTGGCTAAGTAGACTTTATGTAGGATTAATATTCAACCAACTTAAGATGTGCAGGGATTTATAAAAAATCATAGATTTTCCTTACAAAACGTTCTACTTAATTGCAAAAATAATTTTGTTTTCAAAATCTACATTTTTTTTCGAAAAGATAACGGAACCCTACTTTGCTCGTGGTCCGGTATGCACTTGGCCATTTTTAGTCTTTATTCTTTGCCTACGCTCGCAAGCCACTTGCGAGTCACGCACCTTTCACGCTCAAAGAAAGTCATAAAAACGATGCCCACGCGAGAAAAGCCGCGGGAAAAGCTAGTAATTACATATATACAGCCTAAGCTATCCGTCTGTCTGTCTGACATGTAAGGACAGCTTAGGCTTAGTATTAAAACAGCCCTGTTACCTAGTGTGAAACCCTAAAATCTATAATATTGTATCAAATCATCATCATATCAGCTGCAAAGACGTCTACTACTAGACTTAGCCTATCCAAAGGATTTCCATAACAACCAGTCCTGTGCTATTCGCATGCAGTAACTTCCCACTACCATGTTTCAAATATAAACATGAATCCACAAAAAAACAAACATGTTTATAAAATATTTAATACATACCTTAATAAAATAGCAGGCAACAATCTGTTGGAACTTAGCAAAAAAAGCCAAAATTAAATTCTTCATCTCAGTCGTGTCCTCATGTTTGAAGGATAGCAATTATGCCACTGTAGCTCGCCGGGCCGCTTGATGCAGTGTTATCCTGGTCATTTCCTTGAACGCCCATCGCATAGGCACACATCCTCTACTCCTCTTTCCTTCCATGTGGCTAGTGATGATATCTTTCCCAAGCTATCCAATCCGCTCCTGACCATGTGCCTTAATAATGTGAGGACTTGTTGCAAACAGATGGTGGAAGGCCTTGCTATGTTGAATTCATCCAGGATAAACACAACTTTTTGTCCCTGAAATACCAAAAGAAAAATTCATTAGAAAGTAAAAAAATAGTTATTCTACAGTATTGACAACAGTAACTAGTTCGAGCTAATTGTTGATCTGTATGGGAGCTCACATAAGGAAGCAGGTTTCTTGTACATTTAAGTAAGTCAGTATGGGTCAGTATCAATCGGAACAGATTCAATAACTCAGTAATCAGCCATCACATAAAAAGAAAACAGATAAATATATACAAACAAGTTGGTATTGGTCAAATATTTCATTTATAGTCACATTCCACATTAGCTAGTAAGGTATCAAATTTGGGACTTCTATAATAATATATTGTGTACAATTAAGGGATTATTAAGTTAATTTTGGTTAGTACCAATTAATCACCGAGTGAGTTCAGGAGAAAAAGGAATAGACATTTTTTTTTAATATGAAGGCTAGTTTGTTCGGTTTTATAGCCCACTTGCACAACGCAAAAACGATGCACGGCGAATTCACGATGTGACAATTTAAAAAATAGTTAAATAGTATAAAGCCATAGTGGTCTTCCTATAATAGCCGCACTATAGTGTATAATAAAAAAAATAACAGTCAAACCCATCCTGGTAATAACAATGCTTCAGATCAGTAAAAATGCGTGGTTCTCATCCCCGGATCCATAAACCCTCATATTAGTGCCGCAGATTACATATTTTAACACATAACCTCAAAATTTATATATTGGGAATAGCATATCTCTGTTGGGAATAATTTATTTCTGCAAAATAGGAGGAGTGGTATTGTAGGGCTCAGAACACTCCTTTTTGTCACCCCCAACCCTCATTTTTACTTAATAGGTACATGCCAAACGATTGGAAAGCGGACCCGTTTTATATGACATGTTTACTGTAATGCTCCTTTTTACACTGGTTAATCTGATATTCTTTGTTCAATCCTGAAATCTATTGTGTTGTACGGTATGTTATTGGACATATGATTAATAAGAGAGCTGCATAAGTGAAAACAAAAAAGGGAACTGCCCACAACCAAAATGTAACATAAAATCTAGGAAATAACTACAGTCACAGCAAATATAAAGTCTTTTCTTACCTTCTTAATTACAAATGCATACACACCAATCATCGATAACATCAAACTATTCATTTTCATGAAAAACACCATTAAAAACTTTAAAAAATATTTGAATTTAAACGAATCACGATTTTCGGACACAAAACAAACACAATAAGTAATGTCACATTTGACAGTAGGTTAAATTTTAGCTTGGTCTGGAGGTAGCAAAAACTTATACTGCCTAGTCGAAATCTTCACTTCCGGTGCGCGCCTGAACGGGGTGTTTAAAATTTATACTGGTTGAATTTTTCGCCGAAGGACGCGTCTGAACGTACGGTTAACGTTCCTGTCAGTTGAATTTTTATCCAGTTTGATTTTTAAACTGGTCGCCTGAACGTACTCGGAAAAGCCGTAAATTTTGGAACATTTAGTGTAACCACTGCCCGCCACCATTTTTTCGTAAAGTCAAATACTTACATATTTCTTAAACACTGCATCGTATTCCCTAAGAAATAAAGAATCGCAGCCACTGCTATTTGGCAGTTTTTGAAAATATATTGAAAAATTTACATAGTTTTATTTTAAACCTTTTACAATTATCTCTTTCTCTAGCCTTAAAATATAGCCTTCACATGATATTTGCTAACTGTTACGTCATGTTTCAGTAAAAAAAACAAAGCTTACTACACCGATTCCGTTGGTCTTATTTGTTTTTACTTTTTACTTCTTTTGTTTTTTTTTCTGTTTCTATGTATTTTACTTCTTTTTTATGTTGTGTAATCGGTGTGTGTTTGTGTCAAATAAAAATCTGTCTATTGTCTACTACTACGACGCTCTAACTCAGCGTCTTTGAAAGGTAAGTTTACAGCTTCTTTTGCTAGAATTGTGAAAATGACAAGCTACAAGTCGTGCGTTGTGCTATACGATAAACTGTTTAAACACGTACATTAAACTCCTAAACCAATCCTAAACGTCGAAAGCGGTGGTTACAGTTAGCACGTTGAGACCCGAACTTTACAACTGAAAAATCTGAAATATTCTTTTGTGAAGACCACTTCGATGTTACTATTTACAAGAAAACATTGACATAATAATAAAAGTAATTAATCTATTTATGTAATTTTACAGCTGCCTAATAATACGAAAAATTACATCCAATACAGTGTTTAGGAACGGTGCGTTCCTACTCGACGACAGCAAAGGGAGATATCTCACCGTTTAAAAGTTTATAACTATTTTCTTAACATTAATTTTCTTTTTTAAACTTTTTTATCCATACGGCAATTTCGTACTTAAACACCTAATGTTAAGCTTTAAAGTGCTATTTTTTGTTAGAGTCAAGTGCCCCCCCTCTTACAAGCTAAACCGCTATTTCAGGACATCTGAATTTAAAAAAATAATAATAAGACATAATATAAACAATTTTAAAGAAAAACTATCACGGCTAAGTAGGATTTCGTTTAGGAGTAATAGTCGACCAACTTAAGGTGTGCAGTTGGATTTGTAAAAGGTTCGTAGATTTTACATACAAAATGTTCTATTACCAACTGCATAATATATAATTTAGTTTTTTTTAAATATACTTTTATGTTTTGAAAAAACTACGGAACCCTACTTGGCGCGGGTCCCACTCTTTCCGACCGATAATTTTCCTCACACAAAAATACAATACCAGTACAATACAGTTTTGATTCTTTGTTCATTATGCGAACGGCCAAGGGGTGGGGTTCCCTGCCGGCGGCGGCGTCTGTTTACCCCGATTCGTATAATTTAGGAATCCTCAAGACGAGAGTGAATAGGCACTATTTGAGCTAGCGTGTTACTTCCTCGGCTGCATCGGCACTTAGCATCAGGTGAGGTGCAGCCAAAGGCACTCAAATTTTTAGTAAAAAAACCCTCCATAAACGTCCCTAGTGCTGGAGTAAGTGCGCGCCTCGTGCCAAACTTTTTATTTATTATTATAAATTTGAGTACTTTTCACTACATCGCACGTGATGCAAAGGGACGATGTAGTCTAGGATGGTACACGCAGACTCAAATAATGCCTATTAAAAGAATTCACTGCCTACTCACTCCCGCGTTAGTACTAATATATTATATACTTTGTTCTCGCCTTGAAGTTTCTCAAATTAATTTTTATTTATCTATATAGCGTTTATATTACATATTTTTCCTATTTTTGACGTCAATTACTCCTAAACGATAGAAAACGGTTGAGAAAAAAATACCCGTATTGTTGATGATGTACCTTAAAGTCAAAAGCTATTAGAAACACGATTGAGCAGTTTTGGCTCGATAGAAAAAAAAACCCAAAGGTAGGTCTACACCGTTACTTTCTACTCTAGTTATGACTAATATTTTGAAGTATAAATTTTAAAAAATATACAAATTATTTGTTTACTTTATTAAGGTAATATCTATATATAAATGATGAGCCATATTATATATTATAGGTGTAACAAAATTAGCTGAAACTATTTTAACTGGTGCTTCTACCCATGAAACTGAAACAATTTTCTCCATGGAACTCATAGTCAAATCGCAAAAAAAGTTTGGCTTTTCCATACTAACTCGATCAGCTGATCAGCCAACTTAGTATGGGAAGTTCAATTTTTTTTTTGAGATTTGACTATGGGTTTCATGGGGAAAGTTGTTCAGTTTCATGGGTAGAAGCACCAGTTAAAATAGTTTCAGCTTATTTTGTTACACCTTATATATATATATATATATATATATATATATATATATATATATATATATATATATATATATATATATATATATATTGATAATATTTGTATTATGTGAGTAATGTTTTTATTTTTTATATTTTTACTGTAGTTTTTAATTGAAACAAAAAGCTATTGAAAAAGTGTGGAAATTTTTATTACTCTTAACACGTAAAAAAAGGACAGAGACAACTGTTCCAATCAATACCTCGCCTAAATTATAAATGTTTATTTAGCTATTGTATAGCTTTTATCGCGGCGCTTTTACCTAACACCCCAAAAAAAATATTGAGTTCTAAAAAACTTACAGTGCCATCTATCTATCCATCATGATGATGATGATGATGACGATGACGATGATGATGATGATGATGATTAAATTTCTTAGTGTTAATTTATTACATAAACATCCCGCGCCCCAAGGAATATATGGTACTAGTAAATACTGCATAAATAAAAAATAAATAAATAATTATAATTGCACAAGTTGATGAAAAATGCTATGCAATAGCTTTATTACCACGGCAGTCCCCGAGTGCCACACATCTTTTTTTATCTTGTTAACGTACTTATTAATAATAGTGAACTGTTAGTTCTAAACCTCATTCGTTGCTTATGATATGAGCATTAACATTAACAACTTAGTTGTTGGTACAGTCGCTTGACTCCGCTCCGTGCCCAATCGGCACACACATTCACATTAACATTAACAACTTAGTTGTTGGTACAGTCGCTTGACTCCGCTCGCTCCGTGCCCAATCGGCACACACATTCACATTAGCCAGTAGGTACCTATACATTCTAACATTACATTAGTTACCTACCTATTGTTGCGTGCTCAATCGGCGTAGTATACAATGTAACTGATTGGAATGACATATTTATAAAATACAAGCTTTTGCCTGCTGCTTCGCCTAAGAGTATATCGTTTTTATCACTGTATATAATATGTCGCAGCCATCTGGTTAAATCAGCCATTTGATTGAACGCCTACCCCGTTGATTGAATGGCGACATTCAATTGAAGGACTAGGCCGTACGTTGATTGAACAAGAGTCACTCAACGACGTTCAACTAGTTGGCTGATTGTTAGCTAGTCCGAACGTTGATTGAACAACAGTGCAGTATAGTGTAGTGTAGTGTGTTGCGTGTAGCGTATAGCGTTTCTTCTTCAGCACAGCATTCTGCTACCTAATCTTTGACTGTATAATTTAATCAATCAAACCTGACCGAACCTAATATCGCTCGCTTCGCTCGCTCATTTACAGTTTTTTAGGATAAAATATTTTTTGACAACTCTCTTTTCTCTGTACCTATGAGATTTGTAGCGTGTAGCGTGTAGTTATTAATTGGGGATTTAAAAAAATATACTCAGTAAAAAACTATTTTGTTGAAAGTTGCATTCAATGACTTGGCCAGTTGTCCTTTAGTCATTCAATTGAATATCACCATTTAATCAATGGGCTAGCCGTTCAATTTGATAGCAGAGTTAACCAGATGGCTGCAACATATACAGTGGAACGTGTCGTCGATAAGTGCAATCTCCATAAGGCTAACTGCAACTTTACCAACTTGTGTTCTCCCCTCCATCAGGCCGCAAAGCTTTTATAACTTCAATTTCAAGAGCATTTGACGCTTCGCTTTTCTGCCGTTCCTGTGAGAATTTCCCAAAATTCTTTCTTAGCGATGCCTGCGTCATAATTGCTTTCTGTATGCCAAACTTCAGCCTGATCCGTTCAGCCAGTGGTTTGAGCTGTGCGTTGATGGATCAGACAGTTAGACATTCTGTGGTGGCCGGAACGCCACCCCTGTCGCACGGAACCCTAAAATAATTAGTTCGTTAAGACTAGTGTATTATTCTTAGAGAAATAGCGAGTTTGCCGATCTTGTCCTGATCTAACAAGTGCATGTGGCTTGCGATGTTGCCGCTATATGCGTTTGGCTGTGCGAAGAATGATTTAAGGATATTAATAAAAGGCAAGTGACAAGGGTAGAGAGAGAGAAAGAACGAGTGGGCGTACGTGTGTGCGAATGCGACGGGAATAATGTGTTTCTGGGGGCTGCGTGGGAGCGTTGGCGGGACGGACGGAGGAGAGACCCCCGGGATTCAAAACAGTTTGGGAGGATTTAGCGATGAAAGTGTCAGTCAAATGTTTTGGGTGTGATTTTAAAGTAAAGAAGTGTTAAAGAATGCTGCTACGGTTGTTTGGTACGTAATTAGTTGGCTTTGCTTCCAAATTCTATGTTTGACCTTTCGTACATACTTTTGTGTGCAGTCAGCGCTCTTAATTGTGTATTGATAGCTTTTGTCATGCTGATTTATGTCACGGGGAGGCCACGCGAGCTCCTTTTTTATAGTTGGCGCGGGGCTTGTCAAAACAAATTTAAACGAAGTAAATAAGACAGAATACGTATATTTTAGTTTGTTTGAGCCTGACTATTCACAAGTCGTATCTAACACTAGCCGATTATGTTTATTGTTAGCTGTAGTAGGCTTGTACAAAACCCCTAGGATTTTATACTTACAAATTGTACTCTTGAAAGTTCGAAATTAGCGAGAAGCCAGGGTTCGCTATAACCTAAAACTTTATTCAGCATAATAATAATAACGTGAGTCTTTATAAAAATGTAACTTAAGTAATAAAGACTTGCCAGACGTATTTAAGGCCGTAAAGTTGTGTACTCTTTGTTTGTTAATTTGAGTAGTCAAACTAAAGTTTAGGGTTCTCTGTGAGTTATAGATTTGTACATATAAACTATGCATAAGGTGGTTGGAGTATCGTTTGCTTGACAGAAATGTAGTCTGAGATATTTGAAACCTTACTTAATTTTTGTTTACTTTTGATCTTACTTAATGTAGACAAATTTAATACTAATTTATATACGTCCATAAGTTAGTGCGAGACATCGCACAGGGCTTGTATTATTCATTATTACATCAAATTTGTACCGTTAAATGCAAGAATAAATACAAGAACAAATGTGACATCTTCTTGGGCCAATAATTAACTATAAATATAGAGCTGTAATTAATGTATGGCCGTACTTATAACATTAAATATCCAAGTTAATATTTATGCCGTTGCCTTTGAAGCAACTTTTGCAATAATCTGTATATTATACTGTAGGTAACTCGCACTTTGATAATTTTCTGAATTGCCGATTTTTGAAGATAGAAAATAGATAGAGTTTGAGCCCCTCGGTGAGGATGGGGATGAGCTGATATGATACTAGACTATAGATGTAATGAATCTCGTGGAAACTTTATATTCCATAGGTATAACTTTCCATCAGTAAGGAGCTTAATGCAGGATCCACTTTAGAATAAACTAGACGATCAAATAGATACTAAGACACAGACTTTCAGTCTCATGAGGCTTTCACTCCCAGCAGCCTCGGCAGGCCAAAGGGCACATAAGGGTGGGTTCAGCACAAATCGGTCACGGTTTCACACAGAAGATAATTTACATCTTCCTCAACCTCTCATCGTCATCATCATCATATCAGCCGAAAGATGTCCACTGCTGGACAAGAGGCCTCCCCCAAGGATTTCCACGACGACTGGTCCTGCGCTGCCCACATCCAGCGGTCGTCAGTCCACCGCGTGGGAGGCCTGCCTACGCTACGGATTCTTTGTACCCGCCGCCCCGCCGTCCGGAGCCAAGAATAGCAGGGCCGCCAGGGACTACAGCGCCCGTTTTCTGGGTGTGTTAATCATTTTGGGGGATTTTGCCGTAATCGCCACGCTTGGCAGGCGGATTGGCGATGGCGATCAACCTCTGTAAGTTCGAAATTTTCCTCCAAGACGGACGGGTGAGGTGTGAGGCACATAAAGTGCAGACGCACGTGGCGTCCCAAAGCAGGCACTCTCTTCTCTGCCATGGCACCTGTTTAAACCGTTCAGCCTTTTGCCATCAGATCTACTAAAGGCGGCTGCATCAAATGTGGAATATACCATCTGGCCGAGACCAGTGCCCTCCGAGTGAGGTCATTAAGGGCATTGTGACGTGGGAATCTTCACAAACAACGACCGCCACTACGTGCGTGATGGCCAATTGCCTCCACCCTGGATTTGGTAATACATTTCGCAGACATTGCAGCCCAGGCGGAGATCAAATCATCATTACAGCTCATATACGTCCCCACCGAGGGGCTCGAGCCTACCCTGAATCAGGGCGATTAGGCCTTAGTCGACCACGCGGGCCCAGTGCGGGTTGGTCGACTTCACACACAACCTTCGAGTTTCTTCGCAGGCGTGTGCAGGTTTCCTCACGATGTTTTCCTTCAGCGTTAAAGCAATCAGTAAGTATGTACGTAAGTTTTTTTGAAAAACTCATTGGTACATTGGCCGTCCAGATTTGAACCCGGTACCTCTGGTTAGATGGACCGAGTCGTTGCCGGTTGAGCCACCGACGCTTTTTTCGGAGATCAAATGCCACACGCAAATAGTAGCCGTCAGAAGAGTTCCCATATCTGTGCCTCTTGTTAAAAGATGTACAACTTAACTAATGCTTTAAAAAAAAATAAATTACACTATTGGAATCATAAAAAAATACCTATCTGTTAGTCTATGAAACATATCGCTACGTGCCATAGTTCCAGAGTTAGAGTTGTGTAAAGTAGCGTATGCTGAAAAATACCTGAATGAAATTCACTCTAAAGTATAAAATTTTAAATCGATACTATTATATGTTTAGATAGATCTAATTTCTCGCGGGACCTCTTTAGTTTTTCGTGATAAATAATACCCAACTATGTATTTATGGTCAAAACACCACATCTCAATGTAAAGGCTTCATATTGTTACGTTGAACCATTATAAAGATTTTTTTTCCTTTCCTGCAGGAACCCAAATTTTTTTTGGGATTTAAAATGTCCCAGTTTTAGTTCGCGATATAAGGTATCAACTTGTTAAACTTAATTGCAATATGTCAAGCAACATTTTCCTGGTGAGCCATTCTAGAAATGCATACTTATGATTTTCCCACGGGAACTCTTGAATTTTCTTGGATAAAGAGTATCCTATATGTTAACCCGGGCTATAAGAAACCACCTTACAAAATTTCATAGTAGTCGGCCCGGTAGTTTTTGCGTGATGCGCGAACATACAGACAGACAGACAAAAATTCTAAAAGTTGTTGTTTTGACCTCTATATCGTTAGTAATGTCCACCACAGTTATTATTTTCCAAAAATATTTCATGTACAGACACGGCCCCGTTACAGTTTTATTATATTATAGATTATATTTGTCCTATATTATAAGTATACTACTCGTTTAAAATTAATCCCTTATTGGTATTTAATAAAATTATTTCCACAAATTATATGAATTTTACGCTATTTATAACTTTAATAGCTTTAACTGAAACTAACTCTTTCTCGGGTTTGCTGGAAGAAAATTCTTATTAGAAATAAGAAATACCCATTGTATAATTTTCTTTTCTGCCTGTGATGTAATGTTTTTGTACACAATAAACTGTTAAATAATTTTTTATGGCTCAACACCTCAACTACTCTTGAGGAAATTTGGCACGGAGGTAGCCTGTGTCGCAGGCTAGGACAAAGACTACTTTTTATCCCATGAGAAAAATAAAAATAGCGCAGTCAGATGCAGTTCCGAGGGAACTAAAAAAAATACTTTCTAGGTTGATTTACAAAAAAAACCGTAATGGAGAAACATGTTGTGATTTTTTGCTCATTAGCATAGCCTGAGACAGATGACATACACTACTAATTAGTATAGCCTGAGGCAGATGACATAGACTACTAATTAGCATAGCCTGAGGCAGATGACATAGACTACTAATTAGCATAGCCTGAGACAGATGACATAGACCACTAGTTAGCATAGCCTGAGGCAGATGAAATAGGCTACTAATTAGCATAGCCTGAGGCAGATGACATAGACTGCTAATTAACATATCCTGAGACAGATGACATTGACTAATAATTAGCATAGCCTGAGACAGATCCCGAGGAATCTAGGGAAAACTCATTTCCAGGCTCGCGTACACCGGCGACGAAGCAACGCATTGTTGTGATATTTTTGCATAAAAACAGCAGAGTGGGTTGGAAGTGAAATAGCCGCTTGCGGCTACCGCACCATTTACCCTCATAAAAACGATGTCCGCGTGAAGGCGAAGCCGCGGGCATAAGCTAGTTTTCAATAAAGTAATTTAAGGTGAATTGGGGGTATTCAGAATTTGGTTATATTCCGAACAACCGAAAAATCTACTAAACGAAATAATATTTTTATGTTGGCAACATTCACCTAGGCGCCATGTTGATTTGGCTATCGGTCTCCAGTTGACGCTCGTCGCTAGCGGATTTCGGACGAGTACAGTGACAGTTTTTGTGCCAACGGACGATTTCGCGCCATTTTTAGCAAATCGGAATAACCCTAACTTGGATTGCGTCTAAACTAGGTAAGTAAATGAATTGATTGTTTGTTTTATGGTAAATTGTCGTTTTTTAAGGACAATTCAATGTGCCAGGACGTTCTATCTCTTAATTTTAGTTTTATTCGGAATAAACTCGACGGGGATAATCCAACATGTTTTGTGTTTGGAATAAACCCATTTTGTTTTCTCATAGTAATTTGCAGAGGTTCTCAACCTTTCAAAATAGTAGTGAAAAGGTACAGAGACAAAACTTCATACAACCGCGCCGTCGTAGGTAATATAAGGTGTAGGTAAGGGACGGTGTACCAAAATACAAGGTGCAAGGGACTGCGTTTTCAGTCCATGAAACTGAACAACTTTCCCCAAGAATGTTGTTTAGTTGCATAGACTAATCACGCCTGCATATATTTCGGTACACCGTTCTTTAAACTATATATAATTAGCAGGAACCTAACTTAACTATCTTGATCTATCTTGCTTGATAGAGAAACAAAAATAAAGTTTGGTACAAATTTTATGTCTTTAATTTCAAAATTTACCACACTCAGAGATCCCCAGATATCGATTTTGGAAGCAATCGGTCTAGTAACTAAAAAGTTCAAAATGGCGGCTACTTTTTTCACTTCCGACAACGGATTAGTAATAAGGGACCTCAGAGATCCCCAGATATCGATTTTGGAAGCAATCGGTCCAGTAACTAAATAGTCCAAAATAGCGGCAACTTTTTCAATACTGACAACGAATTAGTGATAAGGGACCTCAGGGACCCCCAGATATCGATTTTGGAAGCAATCGGTCCAGTAACTAAATAGTTCAAAATGGCGGCACCTTTTTTCAACACTGACCACGGATTCGTGATAAGGGACCTCAGGGACCCCTAGATATCGATTTTGGAAGCAATCGGTACAGTAACTAAAAAGTTCAAAATGGCGGCCACTTTTTTCAATTCGGGCAACGGATTCGTTATAAGGGACCTCAGGGACCCCCAGATATCGATTTTGGACGCAATCGGTCCAGTAACTAAAAAGTTCAAAATGGCGGCTACTTTTTTTAATTGGGGCAACGGAATCGTGATAAGGGACCCTCAGATATCGATTTTGGAAGCAATCGGTCCAGTAACTAAAAAGTTCAAAATGGCGGCCACTTTTTTCACTTCCGACAAGGGATTAATGATAAGGGACCTCAGGGACCCCCAGATATCGATTTTGGAAGCAATCGGTCCAGTAACTAAAAAGTTCAAAATGGCGGCCACTTTTTTCAATTCGGGCAACGGATTCGTGATAAGATAAGGGACCTCGGGGACCCTCAGATATCGATTTTGGAAGCAATCGGTTCAGTTACTAAAAAGTACAAAATGGCGGCCACTTTTTTCACTTCCGACAAGGGATTAGTGATAAGGGACCTCAGGGACCCTCAGATATCGATTTTGGACGCAATCGGTCCAGTTACCAAAAAGTTCAAAATGGCGGCCACATTTTTCACTTCCGACAACGAATTAGTGATAGGGGACCTCAGGGATCCCCAGATATCGATTTCGGAAGCAATCGGTTCAGTTACTAAAAAGTACAAAATGGCGGCCACTTTTTTCACTTCCGACAAGGGATTAGTGATAAGGGACCTCAGGGACCCTCAGATATCGATTTTGGACGCAATCGGTCCAGTTACCAAAAAGTTCAAAATGGCGGCCACATTTTTCACTTCCGACAACGAATTAGTGATAGGGGACCTCAGGGATCCCCAGATATCGATTTCGGAAGCAATCGGTTCAGTTACTAAAAAGTACAAAATGGCGGCCACTTTTTTCACTTCCGACAAGGGATTAGTGATAAGGGACCTCAGGGACCCTCAGATATCGATTTTGGACGCAATCGGTTCAGTTACTAAAAAGTACAAAATGGCGGCCACTTTTTTCACTTCCGACAAGGGATTAGTGATAAGGGACCTCAGGGACCCTCAGATATCGATTTTGGAAGCAATCGGTCCAGTAACTAATTAAAAACTTTTTTTTTTGTCTCATATTTGGAAACTCACTACGAAGCGCATGCGGTTCTTTTTTCAAATTTGGAGCGAAAGCAAGTAACACATACATACAATAATATACCTATATAATACACTGTGGTCGGGGATAGGTAAAATTTTTCGTTTATCGCACTTAGGGTATCATCGCGTGACATCGTAGTTTGATTTTACTCCTATATATTTAATACCCCGGCCTTATATATGAATATTTTTTTTGGAGTTTATTGGAGTTTACTCCGGAGTAAACTCTAATAAACTCCAAAAAAAAGTGCGTTTTTTTAAATATGCATAACAAATTAACTAAAATACATATCATGACTATAAGTGTACGCTAATAGATAATTTCCTTGACTAGACTAGACTGGCAGGAAGTTAGCTACCTCTGAAAGCTTTGAAATATGTGGTATTAAGGATCTAGATACTGATATAAATATATTTTGCTGTTATCAAAATGGTAATAAATTTGATTCATTTATGGAGAAAATGGAATTACTACTTCAGAAATATTTTAACAAAAAAGTAGTAATAATGGGGGACTTCAATGTCAACCTTTCGAATTCCGGACGCAAGAAAGACGATTTCTTAAACCTATTAAAATGCCATAACTTTCGGACACTGATACAAGCTAGTACATTTATAAGAAATAACTCTGAATCTTGTATTGATAACATACTAACTAACATTCAGACGGATTCTGTTGTGAATGCCTCGGTTGATCATAATGGGCTTGCAGATGGACATGCTGCCATAATGACAAGTTTAGTGGTAGGAAGCTCCAGTCGTAAAAGATGGATCGAAGAAGTAGTCTATATGGAGCGTAGAATTTTTAGTAGTACAAACAAACAAAATTTTAGAAAAACCGTTAAAGAAATAGATTGGAAAAGTCTAGGTATAAATGGATTTTTGGCAAAATTTAAATGTGCTTTTAACAATAACTTTTTGAAAAGAAAGAAAAAGGTAAAATCAAAGAATATAGGCGAGGCCAAATGGATAACAAATGGAATTAAAGTGTCCAGTGCCATGAAACGCGTTTTATGTAATACGGATAGTTCAAACAATGATATCAGTATACTTACATATAAAAAGGCATATTTGAAAATTTATAGGATGATTCTTAGGGTAGCTAGGAGTATGGCGGTACAAGAGACTATTAATAAGGAAAGGTATAAGGCTAAAGGGGTTTGGAAAGTCGTTAACAACAAGGACGGAAAAAACAGAAATGGTTGTAGTAAGGACATTGTGTTAAAGATAAACGGTAGTATTGTAAACGATCCTCTGGAAGTGGCTAAGGTATTTTCGAAGCATTTTGACCGTAGTCTTTTGCCTTCCTCTGGAAACTGTGCACTTGCTTTAAAGTATTTACGTGAACATGCTGAGTGTATTCATAGAGACATACATTTTGAATTCGTAACTGCTTCAGAAATTTCACGTGTTGTAAGAAAAATGAAACTGAAAACTTCGAGTGGGTATGATGACATCCCCATTTCAATTATTAAAGACAATATCGATGTGTTGGATGAGAGTTTGGCCGTTTTTTTCAATCAATGTTTTGAGTACTGTATATTTCCAGATCAACTGAAGATAGCCAAAATATTGCCGGTTTTCAAGAAAAAAAGTAAGCTCGACCCTAGTAATTACAGGCCAATCTCCTTATTGCCAACGTTGTCTAAGATCTTTGAAAAACTCATAAAATCTAGATTACTTGCTCATCTGACACTTAATCGCGTTTTAAATACTAGACAATTTGGCTACCAAAAGGGAATTGGAACTTCTGATGCTATTGATGCCTTAGTTAATGACGTAGTAATTAAACTAAATAATAAGCTTAAAGTTGCTGGGGTATTCTTGGACTTGAGTTCAGCTTTTGATATGGTTAATCATAGTATACTATTAAACAAGCTTGAACACTACGGTGTTAGGGGCAGGATCTTGAAGTTACTAGAATCATATCTCAAAAATAGAAAACAGTTTGTAGAGGTTAAATCAATTGATAATAATAGTAAGGAAACAATTAAAACCTCTGAGTTAGTTAATATCACCAGAGGAGTACCGCAGGGTTCCATCTTGGGCCCTATTTTCTTTATAATATTTGTCAACGACTTGGCAAATTATGTCACTACTAAAGTTCCAAATGCCCAATTAGTGTTGTTCGCTGATGACTCAAATGCAATCCTGTCAGGAACTAGTATCAAGGAACTAAATGACAGTGTTAATTCGACTCTAGCAGCTTTCCATATATGGTTTGAAGCTAATGACCTAATGCTTAATCCACAAAAAACCAATGCAATTTTGTTTAAGTCAACTGCAAGGAGCCGAGATTCTCTTAGATTGATTTTAAATAATGAGTATATAGAGGTGCTGAATTCGGTAAAATTTTTGGGTATACAAATTGACTCATTACTAAATTGGAAACCAGAACTAAATATACTGGAAAGTTCAATTAGCTCGGCTTGTTATGCTTTAAGAAGCCTAAGAGATGTGTTGACGTTGGAACAGTTGAAATCTGTTTACTTTGCCATTATCGAATCAAAGTTGCGTTATAGTATTAAGTATTGGGGAAGTAGCTATAAGTATAATTTGACAAAAGCTTTTACTTTCCAAAAGAGGGCTATAAGAACAATAGCTAGAATTCCTCCGTGGGAATCCTGTAGGGACTATTTTAAAAAATACAAAATATTAACGGTTCCTGGTCTCTATATTCTTGTTCTTTTAGTGGATTTGGTAAAACATAGATTAGTTTTTGAATCCGATGAGATGATGAATTTGCGTATGGTTACTAGGAGAAAGGACTTACACCACGTTATCGAGCCATGTTTAAATGTTGTGAACCATTGTCCACTGTATCAATCCGTGGCATTCTTTAATAGACTTCCGACAGAATTAAAGGTAGAAACTAGGGTTGACATTTTCAAGAAAAAATTAAAATTGGTTTTGTTGGATAAAAATTGTTATTCTTTTGATGACTTTTAAAATTGTGACATTGAAATTTTACATTAATTTAATTTACTTTATATTTGACATTAAATTTGTTTTATATTTGACATTAAATTTGTTTTATATTTGACATTAAATTTGTTTTATATTTGACATTAAATTTGTTTTTATAAAATGTACATGAAATTGAATATTATGTTATTAGATTTAAGTTTTTAAAATTGTTTCGCACACAGATTGTCTGTTTATGAAATAAATGATGATGATGACAGAAGTAAAATCAGTTTTAAAAAAACAATTACAAATCTTTTACAAATAAATAAAAACTAACACTACCTATCAACTCAACAAAAATCGTATCGGAATAGCCTTAATGCGCCTTAGTTAACAAAATTGGTGTAAGAACCGTTAACTGGGGGTTCTACTCATCATACTGAACCACTTGACCCAAGGAACCCATAGTCAATTCTCAAAAAAATAATTGACCTATAAAAAGTAGAAAATTGGTTTTGTATGAAAATTAAAGTCATAGAACACAAGCTGTTCAGTATTATGACAAAGATTACTAAATAGTTACATGATGAGCAGAAGCCCTGGTTAACGGGACCTACACGAACTTTGTAACACCCTGTGTAAAAAAAGTTTGGTTCTTATCTGAAAATAAACATCAGATTTTCGTGAAAATGGGATATTTTTAAAGTTCTGTAAAAAATATTTGTAACTCTTTACTGAATTTTTATGGAATTCTGTCAATTTTTTCAGAAAACTGACTAACTATCGACACAAATATTAGTGCGTAGAACGTGTTCACAAAGTTTCAATAAGTTTGATTGATTTCATATTGAAATACTCGTAAGAACCAAATTACGTTTGTGTGAAGCTATCAGCACCCTCCTCGTAGTAGCTCCTACGCCAGTGTCGGCCACTCTACTATACTCTGGACTATACTAGTGTTTCCTTTTTTTATGAAATCATTTAACTTTGTTTAATTCATCACCTTGGTACTCAAGATTTGCATGCCGTTACGGCGGAATATTCAAGACACTTACAACTTTTGTTACCAATATTCTGCAAGTACATGTTTTACTTACTTTATTACTTGCTCTTATCATCCCAGTATTGGTTAACCCTACCAAAAAAGGATTTAAGTAATAAATGTTCGTACTTGGTTCGCTCGCCCATTTGTAGTGCGATGGGTAGCCAGGAAGGACCCCAGGACCCCAGTACCCCAGGTGACCCTAGGATGTGGTAGGTAAGGAAAGGAAGAGACGTCCTGGGCCTGGGTGCAATTCCAAATATAAAACTTCACAGCTATATAATCAGATTAAGTCGTCAAATATATTAACATTTTCGCACTAGCTTCGCTCGCGATTTGGGTTATTTGTTGTTCCCCCCGCATCCCCCGAAGCAAACTCCTGTCTACGGCCTTGAATCTATCTACACAATGTACGGGTCAAACCATCGAAGACATTACAGCTGCCAGATGAAAGTGCAAAGGCACTGACGTCATTGAAATCGGTTCAATGATTATGTCTAAATTCGGCAAAAAGTGTACAGTCAGCCTGCTGTTTGCATGGATTGTAAATTACCTAAACTAATTTAGGCAATCTATGAGAGGTGCCCTACATCCCACCCAGTACCAGTAGCAACCCCACTGATCTGAGACAAATGCCCATGAACATTGGTCAATCAATGCTAATGAGTGACATTGGGCAAGCGTTGCACTTCTTGCGGGTTGCGGACACGACCAAGTTCGAGTGGTGTTTCGGTGTTGTTCACGACTCATTGACCATCAAGGTCGAGGAGCAGACCAATGGCACTGAGTTTAGACGAGAGAAGACAAGATCGTTCACCAGAAGGAAGTTATTATACAGAGTGTTGGGTGAAATATCGCAGCTCCGGACTCGCGCGCGGGCCCACCGCCCCGATGTCGACGATTAATTTGTATTTTTAACCGACTTCAAAACGGTTCTATGTTCAACTGTATGTATTTTATCAAAGCAAAAAAAAGCAAAGGCATCGAATCTAAAAAAAAAGATAGGTAAGTAGCTGTGTGCTAAAAAAACTATTAAAAAAATTGTTGGCCCCCTAGTTTAATTCATACGTTAATATTGGTTAATTCCGTGTATTTATTTATACAAAAATTATTTCATTCTTTTGAGTGAATTTCTTTTTGAAGTCGGTTTTTAGTTTTTTAAACTTTTATTTTTTTACCCGACTGCGTGACAGCAGACAGGATAGTTTTTAACGTGTATCTCTAGTTTGTTTAATTATTGCTTTTTTTATTTAATCTGGGGCACGGTAGTGCCCCCCCAAGACGAGCCAAGCGAAGCGCAAGGGCACTACTACCTTTTCTCGAAGCGATTCGTCGTTTTCTGAACCTTCGTAACTTGGGTTTGGATTATACCAGATAAAGAAAATTCTCGTGATATGATGTCAATAGTAGACTAATTTAACATATAAAGTTTCAATTGCATAGCTTTTATATTTTAGACTTTATTGATAAGTAAAGAACACCGATTTCGTCACTGACTCACTGAAGATCATCAAAATTCTTAGGGTACTTCCTGAAGTCCAAGAATTTGAGCTAGTATTAGTACACAAACAACAGAAAAAATCTAAAACTTGGAACTTTTACCCGACTTGAATCACTCATTTAGTTCAGTAAAAAAAAATCGTCTTAGCAACTTGCAAAAAGAAGTGAAATCCCGACAAAAACATTTTCATGTAAAATGTTGTCAACACGAAACCATAGGGCTCGCACTGTCAAAAAATTATCAGATCTCATGTAGAGTCAAGCTATTAACTATACACGCCCTTATTCTACAATCCCTAACTCCACAAACTCTACACCTTAGTTAAATATGCGGCTTGACCGTTTCGCTACCGTCACATGGGGGCGTGAGGTGAAAAAAATTCACTGTTCATTATTAAGTTATTTATTTTATATTCTGCATACTATGAAATCATTTTTCTAAAACAAAATATTTGAATTGAATTGAATTATTCTCTGTTATATTAGTTGTTGTAGTAACGAAATGGCCAAGCCACATATTTTGACTAAGGTGTAGAGTTTGTGAAGTTAGAGCTTGTAGAATTTTAATCATAATCATAATAATTTATTGTAAAAAATATTTTACAGGTCATTTTATAAATTGTTTCAAAATAATATGAACAATAAAATTGTCAATAACACACATATTTAGATATAATACTTAATAAAAATATTTATATTAAGGTACTTCAAAGAACTAAAAACTAAAAAATAGTTTACACATTGTGTAAATTCAAAAAGTCATGTAATGAATAAAACATGTGCTCAATAAGCCAGCGTCTGAGTTTTGTCTTAAAACTTGTTAATGAGGGAGCTTCAGTAATTACTACCGGGAGTTTGTTAAAAATTATAAGCACATGCGTCAGCTTGCTTGACTTGGCGAGTCTGCATCGCACAGGCAGGAGTCTGTCCATATTGCGATGGTTGCGATAATGTACATCTTTAGGCGTCTGGTACTCTTCACGATGGTTATATACATAGGTAGCCAGCTGAAGGATTAGTAAGGATGGTAGTGTAAGTATGCCCAGGCTTTTAAACAACGGCCTCGCGGATAAATTAAGGCGTGTAGAGTTAGAAGCTTGGCTCTACATGAGGTCTAATAACTTTTTTACAGTGCGAGCGAGTTTATATAAAAATGCTTTTGGTATTTTTATCAGATTTTTTTACAAATGTATTGAAAGACGTCGCGATTCACTCGGGAGAAAGTGCGACTCCTAACAAGGATGTACGAGTACCCAGCTTGAAGCCCGAGGTGCACTTTATCCTTACCTTCTTCATATTATAAATGTGAAAATGTGATTGTTTGTTTGTTTGTTACCTCTTCACGCTTTAACACCTCAACCAATCTTAACGAAATTTGGCATGCAGGTAACCTGTGTCATGGGGAAGGAGATAGGTTATTTTTCATCCCGTAAAAATAGCATAGTTTGACAAAGTCGAATACAGTTCCTCAGGGAACTGAAAAATATAATATTTTTTTCGGTTGATTTATTTAAAATCGCAACGGAACAATGGATTGTTGTGATTTTTGTACAGAAATTTTTGTTGAAAGGGTGGGAAATGACATAGACTACCAAATCATAAATATTTATTTGCTTAATGTGCCAAAATTTCAAGTATGTCCAAGCCTGTTTAGTTATTAGACTAGTAGCATACAAATAATGTCCCACCGGGACGGAGTCGTTGGACGAAATTTAAAAATACAAATTGATATAAAATTAAAAATTAATTAGCATAGCCTGATATACTTCCCGAGGGATCTGAAGCAAACTCCTGTCTATGCTCGCGAGCCGCTTGCGTATCGCGCACCACGCAACCGCAGATACAATCATTAAAAACCCGACTGCATAAAAAGTTAACCACTCTTTTTAGGCCAGTCGGGGAAAATGTATCCTATGTCACACACAGGATCGAGGCAAATGTAACGACACCATAGCTCGCACTCCTAAATCCATCAGGCCGTTTAGGCTACAGAGCGTGCCAAAGAAACATAATTACATACATATACTCGAAAAAAATAACCCATCTTCTGGAGCAGTCGGGTAACAACGATGCCCACTCTAGCGAAGCCACGGGGAAAAGCTTATTAATTTTTGTAATCGCAAATAGGTATTTATTTAGGTTAATCCGGCGTGGGCGGCGGCGACCATATTGTTTTTGGTTTTATTTTCAGAGCAAGTGGCTCTGTGTTACCATGATATTCTCATTTTGGCCTGAGTACTTGTTTCCTATCCACTGCTGTTAGCGCAGCTCACTCTGGTACTCGTTACGTAGCGACACGACACTAATTAATTTAAAAATATCATCTTACATCGATGGAGCATGCACCTAATCTCTTATCCTATAATAGTTGGATAGCTTCCAAAGTAACGATAGGTAACGGAAATTGGTAGTACATCAAGAATAGGACAGGATGGCCGCACGTTACCCGCGCGTACGTCCGAAACGGACAAAGAATAGGAAGGAAATGTTGAATTGAATTAAAAAGATAATAAAACATTAATTGATATCAACTGATAATTTTAAATGTTCTTGGGTGGCGATCATTCACTGGAACACGTAGCGTAGGCAGGTTTCCCACTCAGTGGACTGACGAAAGGTCGCGGAAACTGGACTGACGTGTCTCTCGCGTAAACTATTCAGTTTAGAAAAAATGATATTAGAAATCTCAACATAATTTTTAAAAACCTATCCATAGATACCCTACAATAGTATGGGTTTGATGAAAAAAAAATTTGATTTTCAGTTTTAAGTATGGGGAACCCCCAAAATTTTTTTTTTTTTTCTATTTTTGTGTGAAAATCTTAATGCGGTTCACAGAATACATCTATATACTTACCAAGTTTCAACAGTATAGTTCTTATAGTTTCGAAAAAAAGTGGCTGTGACATACGGACGGACAGACAGACAGACATGACGAATCCATAGGGGTTCCGTTTTTTGCCATTTGCCTACGGAACCCTAAAAAAGCCTTCCAGATATCCTATTGAGCTGAAATTTGGTATGAAGTGGTATTCTCTGTGACAATAGACCCTTTTGGTATTTGGAAGTTAATCTGATGATTGGAGGTGGAATCTAGGTCCGAGGATCGTCTTTTATTTTCAATAGAACTTTAGAAAATACTGTGCTCGACTTTTTTGAATTGGAAACGTGTATTTTTATTCACATTTGGTAGGTACCTTGGCTTTTCGACTCAACTCAAACCTAAACCTGTGGGATGTCTGTTGGGTGCTACTGTATAGAATCTGTGTAAAAGGCGCCATGATTCGCTCTCGTTCAATCCTAAAATTAACCTTGGGCTAGCATATTTGTTTGAGAATATATTAACATCTCTGGGAACAGAAGCCCTTTTGAGACAGTCTTCATAGAGGTAATTAATCTTCATATGTTTTTTTGAATTGCCGGTGCATTACAAATCTTCTCTGGAGCTCTTGACAGTCTCATTCTGAGTTGGAACATCCGGTTGCAGCTGGGCGTCTATAAAACTGCACCAAATTGCAACAGACGTGCAAAACGCACAACTTTTGAAGCAAATTCTAGCAAAAAACAACGCAAAAGCAATAAAATAATACTACGAATGCGTTCACCACAAATCCCGTCAAAAAACTCTGGGCTGGCCTAGCCACCCCAATGTTACCACTCCCCTTTTATCTCTGAAGATATAAAATTCCTAATGGGTATTTTAAAAAATAACTTTTTAGAGGAGGGTGACATAATTAAAGGAGGGTAGGATGATTAATTAAGATTACCCGAGTAATTTCTTACGTTTAAAATCAGTCTTACTTATATCGGGCAGTCGCTCCCACCTAACACTTAACGGAAGCTACAGCTTCTCTTTGGCAGCTTGACGGTGCCGGCGTAACAATGGAAGAAGGACGTTGACATTGATTATAATTCTGATATCGACGCTCATCAATCACGAGACTCTCGTTCAACCGTTGCCGGTAAGCGAGTATGACTTATCGCATGACTCTCGTACACGGGCTCCACCGACTCTTCCGTAATCAATCGCAGAGGAAGTTTATTCAATTTTTAAGCGTATACTCGCGGCTTCCTCCACGTGGATACTGTTTATAGGGTTCCGTACACAAAGGGTGCCAAAGGGACCTCGTTGCCGGCTGTCCGTCCGTCCGTCCAGTCGTTTGCCTCTGTCGTTCTACATTCAAAAGCATCAAATAAAAAAACGGCCAAGTGCGAATCGAAATCGCACACCGAGGGTTCCGTACCACCACACCTCTCCACACAATTATACCCATTAGATCTACTTATTCTTTTCAAACAAATGACATCAACGCAAGAGACAGAGACATTCTGTTTTTTTTATTCAATTCGGACTTCTTTGATCGAATGCGACTCAAACACGGCAGGTTTATATTACTTTTGTTTCACTTTATGATTTGTGACTGTAGTCGCACCAGGTTTTATGCTTGTATTACCGTTTTTACGATAGAGCAAAAAAAATCTCTAATAACACCTTTCTTGTATGGGGACTTCATTTTAATAATTTTCACTATTTTAAAATTTTTATTATTTGTTATTAATTAGAAATATTGTTTTAAATTTTTATCCGGATGTCTATGAGATGGTCCGAAAGAGACATGCGGACGGGCAGCGTAGGCTTAGTAATAGCATGGTACAAATAGATAATGCGGTGTTGTAACCTGGTGCGGAGATGATGCCGAGGGCTTACCAATTGTGAATATAAAAAAATAAATCCAAAGAATAATATGTATGATATAAATTGTGCGCATGCTTTCTCGCGTCGCGGTCACGGTCAGGCGTACGCAGGCAGGCGTGCACAAAACGACACTAATAATTGCGCTTATTTAGTAGTAAATAATGAAGGTAGCTTTAGCAAAAACGTTGAATAAATTACAAATAGTTTGGGTCTGTAGGGGAGGTGTTTGAATCAGATTTTTATTGGAAAAATAAACTAGCTACCTAGTGTAGTTATAGGTCTTGTTTAGTCCTAGACACAGACTATTAAGGAAATACTACGCATGTCCTCGACATTCACGAAGTTTCATTAAAGTTGTTACAGCCCTTTTTGGTGAAAAGTGAAAAAACCTGGGTTTGTATGGGATGTACTTTATACTTAAATTTTTGCTGGAGTAACTATATGTAGTACGCCATAAAAAGTTACAGTCAAACACATCTAAATTTTTAGTAAAACATAAATAGAAACTGAATTTCGTCGTTCAGTAAAAAATAATAATGTTGAAGTAAAAGTGGCCAAGTGAGTGTCGGGCCGTGCTCAAAGTAGCGTTCCGTAGTCTTTTCAATTAAAAACAACTAAGTTATTTTTAAAGTAAAACATTTTTAGGGTTCCGTACTTCAAAAGGTAAAAACGGAACCATTATAGGATCACTCGCGTGTCTGTCTGTCCGCCTGTATAAGCCTATTTGCCCCGAAACTACTTTGCTAAGTTTTGAATTTAAATTTGGTGAGAACTTCAAACATTTTTTTCTTTATAATTTTAAAATAAATAATTTTGAAGTTATTTAAGAAAATAGACGGTGTTACTGTCCCTATCAGTACAAAAGTAAAAAATCAAGGAGTTTTCATTGACCAAACCCTGTCTTGGCTCCCCCAGAATGCTGAGGTTAGCAGGAACATGTTTGCTTCAACCCGTTCTCTACATCGACTGCGCAATTTTCTTCCAACAGCCTCCAAAATCACTTTAACCCAATCCCTTCTTCTTCCCATTCTAGATTACGCGGACACAGTCATGTTATCTTGATCTCAATGTTGATCTCCTAAATGCGCTAGAACGATTACAAAATCTAGCCATCCGGTCCATTTATGGACTGCGTAAATATGATCCCACCAAAAACATCCTGTAAAAACTAGCCAAGTCTCGATTGAGCTGCTTGTTTTTCTATAAAAAGTAATGAAATCTCTAAGCAAAGCCAAGCCTAGTCTAGGGTTCTTTACTGCGATTTCTTTATTATAATGGTTAGATTTTATGTGACCTGCCGTTGAACATTCTTTATGCATATTTACTCCTTGAGACATCCAAGTCAACGGCCAAGTCACATAAAATCTAACCATAATAATAAAGAAATCGCAGTAAAGAACCCTAGACTAGGCTTGGCTTTGCTTAGAGATTTCATTACTTTTTATAGAAAAACAAGCAGCTCAATCGAGACTTGGCTAGTTTTTACAGGATGTTTTTGGTGGGATTTCACTTATTTTTGTAGAAAACTACATTGATTCATGAACTGCGCCTTAAAAACTAGTAAATCAAGGAGTTCGGTCCTGCGACTGCATAAATAACTTTGTAATCCTATATATTTTATATGGGATTACAAAGTTATTTATGTAGTTTGTGTAACTAGAAAACTGGACCGAAATTGCAAAATGTTTGAGTTTTTCCTTGCTTTATACACTAAAGACTAATTGTATTCTAAATTTGAATCTTCTATGTCGGCTAGAAGTGCCTTGGAATTTTGATGATCTGTCAGTCAGTGAGTGACAAATTAGGAAACTTTGACTAGTTATAATTCTTAAAGTACTGGTTCAAATTGAATGAAATTTGGAATATACCGTGCTTATAAGATGCCTGCTTGGGTACAGAAAATTCAGGCTTCTAGGTTTATCTACAATGAAGTTGTGGGGGGGTCGAAAATGGCCTGAACTGCTTTTAGAAAAGGATGGTACGGCCGTGCCGCTTTTTTTTCTCGACTTGGCGGGGGCACTGCCATGCCCCCAGATCATGTTTCCGAGTACTGTAGGGAGCTACAGTGGCCTTCAGTACGTTGTCGAAGGGACGCTCTTTCCCTTGCTTTTCTTTATTCAGTTCTTTTTGACCCCCGTACTTCCTTTTATCTTAAAAACCGTTTGCTATACCTCTTCTCCTCTCATAGTCGACCTCTACGATCTGAAAATTCACTTTGCCTTTTTTACCTACTCATTTTACTCATTTTTACTCTAAATCCTTCACTCTCCGTTAGTTATCCATAAGCCTAAGGAACTCTCTCCCTGATTCAATACGTTATTCTCCTTCCCTAAATATTTCTAAATCTAGGGTTAAAGAGCACTTTCTAGCGCTTTAAACTTCATAAAACTGTATATAACATATTATATCATCAACATTAATAAGATAAGGTAAATATACTTTATTGCACACCAAATAGGTATACAAAAATTAGAAAAACTTATTAACTAGCAGAACACACAATGATATGCAAAGGCGGACTTATCGCTTTAAGCGATTTCTTCCAACCAACCTTTGGTGAATGGAGGAGACGAGAAAGTGGAACGATAATCAACAACATTAATCTGGTTATGTATGTACTTACTATATTATATATATATATATGTTGTTTATGTATTATGTATATGTATTTTAGTTTATATCATTATTATTTACGTGTATTACGTAGTTTAAGAATGCATATTTATTTACAATAGTTAATTAAATATTAATCATTCTATGAATTTGTGTTTTTCCCACTACTACCCCACAACAATGATTTTTCATGTTTCCTCCACCTAAAGGTTGTTTGGAAGAGATCGCTGGTTGGCAATAAGACTGTCTATATATATGTACAACTTCCTCAATCATTGTATCCTTTTTTTCCTCCTATGTTGTGCAAGTGTTTTCAATCAATCAATCAATCAATAGGCGAAAATTGACCATTATCTGACATTATCTGTGGAACTACCGGCTTAACATCTTAAAATAATAACAACATATGAGGTTGAATGCATAAATTGCAGGAAAATCCGAGTATACAAATCTTAAATTAAATTATCTGTAAATTTTTCATCGCGTCTGATATACCCGCGGCCCGCCTAGCCGCCTAGCCGTCTTCTCTGCTACTGCGTAAGTGTACCCAATGTTTCTTGTTCATTTGTGTTTTGTGTACATGTACACCCCACTACGACACACGGTGAAGGCTTCGCGAGTGGCGAGTGAGTGTGCACAGCGTGGCTGTACCTACCATTTATTTTTATTGACCATTGGTAAGCCCTCGGCATCATCTCACCTGATGGTTACAAGTGCAGGTATACTTGTCCTGTACTGTGGTTACAAACAAGTGAACTTACCGCTTCTCCTCTGTACCTACCGTGCAATAAAAGTTTTATGTTGTTTGTCACTGTTAAGTAGCAGGAAAAATAGGCAAACAAGTTCAATAAACTCTATTTTTGTTTAAAACAAGCTTTTGTTTATATAAGAGTGCTTTTACAATAGCCGACTTAACAACGACGCGATAGCCGTATTTATGATATAACGTCTTCACTCACCTCCTCCCACAATAGGTTATCTTTGGTATGGAACTCAGTTACACTGCATGCGCGCTGCTATTATATAATAGATACTAGTAGAGTTGTCTTGCGCGCGTCTTGACTTTTCCCTGCGTCAATCCATACCTCGTCGGAATCCGCCCTGTTAACCAACAGAACGTCTGTGCAAAATTCCAGCTCTCTACGTATACGTATATTCAAGCTTTTGGGCTGAGCGGTGATGAGTCAGTAAGTGAACGAGGAAGTGAGTGGGTCAGGACTTTTCTGCTTATTGCACAGAAAATTGAACTCAGCCGCGCCGCTAAGTCGTCTAGTGAGAAAGCGCTCTAATTGATGAACTGGAGATAATTTTTTGTCCTTTGATTTTCGTGCTCCACACAAACATCTCATTTAGTTCGGTTCGGTACCTATACGTATGTATCTATCTACTTAACTTATCTTTGTAAGTTGACAGTCCTCTTGTGAGAGCTGGTATAATGGATCATCTAGGTATTTAGGTACCCTAGGGATCTTTGGAACATACTCCATTCCTAATATGGATCATTATGAACATGTTAACTACGAGTTTATTTGTAATATTACAAAATTTGTAAGCTACACAAGAAAAGGAGAAACGTAGCTCCAATCAAAGGCCGATCTAAAATTATTGGTAGTTAAAATTGGCGGCGATTTCAGCATCCGCTATTGCCAACTACTGTTTCGCACTTCGCACCTCGCGCCTCGCATCTGATCTCATCTTACCTTCACCTTCGTCACCGTGTTGCAGTTTGTTTGTGAGCGGTCGTTGCCCGTTGCACCGCCTCACCGGCTCACCGGCCGATCCTCGGAAGCAAAACCGTTGCGCCGGCGCAAAGCAAAGGCATCAGCCATTGTCGCGCGGCAGCACTGGACGCGCGCGCCGCTGTCGACGACGACGCTCTTTTGCGCGCGAAAACCACGAGTTCGAAGTTTGAATAAAAAGAAAAAAATATTGAATTTTTAAAAGAAAACTTTATAAAACTTTTTGAACTTGTGAAAGAAAACTTTATATTTTTTTGTTGTTGTTAAGAACTTTACGGTGCGCTGTTCAGTGGGTTTTTTGTTTTTTTATCTGAAGGATCCTGAAGCTCTGCAACATGAAGTACCAGGTAAGAGGGAAACTTTAATTACGATTTCAATATACTTTAATTAAATATTAAATTAGTCAAGCTGTGTCTGTGGATTTGCTGTTTCAAAGTATCAAGTATCCGAAAAATTATATTTTTTCGTCGGCGAAAGCAAACAATTAATGATTGAAAAGTGTACTAGTAAAATAACCGAGAAAGTTGCATGGGATATGCGTGGCGCATGGGTATATATATTATTATATACGAGTATATATTAGAATTTAAAGGAAAAAAAAACAAGCAATAATTTCACCTAAATTTAATGTATGCACTATTCCACACCATTTGCGGAAGGCATACCGTCGTACAAAGCTGAAAAATAAGATTCTGGAACTGTTTTTCACTGATCTTTGTTTATTGTGACTTTTCTTTATCTTTTTATGCAATTATGAACTAGTTGGTTTTATGCCTTAATAGATAGAAAAAATGCCGGTAAAATAATCCTAAAATATTTAAAATCATCATACCACCCCTCAACGTCCTCATAATTTATAATATTAATTATTCAATAATTTAAAACGCTAACCACGTTAAAAACAGACTTCCATCGCAACAACTTAGTACATTTTTGCATTATTATTTTTGGTTCTTGTTAATTTTCTAATAAAGTAATTCACCGATTTTGATAAAATTTATATGAAAGCACACGGGAAGCACTAGCTTTCAAATAAAAAAAAATCATAAAAATCAGTTCATCCAGTCAAAAGTTCTGAGGTAACACACAAAAAAAACCACAGTCGAATTGAGAACCTCGTCCTTTTTGGAAGTCGGTTGAAAATACTATTTCTTTGTACGCGGCCAGTATGCGCACAAGCACGAAGGTGCGATGAGCAATCGCAAGGACAACTTTGTAACCCCTTTTTACTTCAATTAAGGATTTTTATCGAAAAAAATAATGTTTTGTGATTCACAGGATATTATGAGGAGTGATTTTGATTTTCTCAAATTCTATTTTAATACACAAAACTAAACAGGAACTAAAGATAAAAATATTTTAATACACCTCTTTTTCTAGGTTTAACCATAGAACTGCTGCATTTTTAATCGAAACATTATGTTAATTTATGAACTTCTTAACAAAACAATATAAAATAATTTTGTTTTCTTACTTTTTGTAAATTCTTCTTGTTAATTTAAAATTAATTTAAAACCACAATTTTCGCACAATTCGTCCGCAGCGATTGACGTAACAGCCACGTTGCAGTACGAGCTGACAAGAACTTTATTTCCAAGCTATATCGTTCGATGTTTGAAACATCGTGAATCGACTTGCTATTTTTAGGGACGGACGAGCCTTAATAACTTTCATTTTATTGTGAATTTCCAAGATACCTAAGTTATTCATTAATAACATAATAATTAATTAACTTATTCATTTTATAATTATGAACACGCTGTGAACAAATTATTGGAAGCCTCGGCTCTCGCGCGCGCCGTCCTCGGTAGAGTCGTCAGGCAAGACGGAAGC
The DNA here is from genome assembly GCA_947284805.1 of Coleophora flavipennella. Lineage (NCBI taxonomy): Eukaryota > Metazoa > Arthropoda > Insecta > Lepidoptera > Coleophoridae > Coleophora > Coleophora flavipennella. Next base: position 376,319 of record OX369264.1, on the reverse strand, counting down.
GAGGCAAGAGACGATAAGATTTTTAGAGTCAATGAAAGGCCGTACCTGCCTATTAGTAGATATTACTCAGATCCTTAGCAGCCCCTATGGCGTAGTGGTCAATTTACTCGTTTTAAATCAGGAAGACGCGGGTTCGATTCTCAGCGGGGTTTATCTTCGCATAAGACTAGATTTGGTTGGTGGTAGGGAATTTTGTAAGTCCCCCTGGCTAGCTACAACCATCTTATTCAAGTCTTGCCGCCAAACATCAATGTTAATCCGGCTTGAAGATAAGATATGCAGCCAGTTCCCTAATGCGTTGGGAAATCTTGGTGAGCCCGACTACGTCTTCGAGCTTCGCTATCATCGTCCCTTACCATCAGGTGAGATGATGCCAAGGGCTTACCAATATTGAAGATTAAAAAAAAGTGTTTACTTAGGTGATGGCCGTTGAAGCAGTAAAGTTCTCGAGCGGCGACCGTGCATCGGAAAACGTAGCGTAGGAAGGCCTCCCACTCGGTGGACCGTAGGTCAAACAAAACAAGCATAAAAATATATTTTTTCTAAGTATGAGTCGGACTCGCGTGCCGAGGGCTCCGTAGCTATACCTTTGCATACAGAACCCTGAAAACATGAACGAGTGCAACAATAACATTAATTTTAATATGAAAACTAGCTTTTGCTCGCGGCTTTGTCTGCTTGTTTATTTCTTTGTTACCTCTTCACGCTTCAACGCCTGAACCATCATATATCAGCCGAAGGACGTCCACTGCTGTACATAGGCCTCACCCAAGGATTTCCACGACGACCGGTTCTGTGCTACTCGCATCCAGTGGCTTCCCGCGACCTTCAATAGGTCATAGGTCCACCGAGTGGGAGGCCTTCCTACGCTACGTTTTCCGATGCGCGGTCGCCGCTCGAGAACTTTACTGCTTCAACGGCCATCACCTAAGTAAACACTTTTTTTTAATATTCAATATTGGTAAGCCCTTGGCATCATCTCACCTGATGGTAAGGGACGATGATAGCGAAGCTCGAAGACGTAGTATGGAGAAGGACAAAGGCTATCTTTTATCCCGATTTCTTAAGTTGTTCCCGTGGGATGGCTGTTGGGAGTAATTAAATAAATACAGCAAAACTTTGATTAAAAACGATCAAAGATGACCTAATTTTTAATAAATTTATAGTTAGAGAGTAACAAGCCAGTATTTTCGATATTATTTTCTATTTCCCTAGCTGTCGGGAGTAATAAAATATATATTGCTAAACTTAACGTTATTAATGATTAAAAACTATTTAAGACTAGCTGTCCCGGCGAACTACATACCGCCTTACATTACATTAAACTGCCCTACCCTACCCTACCCTACCCTACCCTACACTACCCTACACTACACTACCCTACCCTACCCTACCCTACCCTACCCTACATACACTACACTACCCTACCCTACATACACTACACTACACTAAACTACACTACACTACACTAAACTACACTACACTACACTACACTACACTACCCTACCCTACACTACCCTACACTACACTACACTACACTACCCTACACTACCATACCCTACCCTACCCTACCCTACCCTACATACACTACACTACACTACCCTACACTACACTACCCTACACTACACTACCCTACCCTACCCTACCCTACACTACCCTAACCCTACCCTACACTACCCTACCCTACCCTACACTACCCTACCCTACCCTACACTACCCTACCCTACACTACACTACACTACCCTACCCTACACTACCCTACCCTACATAAAAACCTTCTCCGGACAATAACGAACTAGACAAAAAAGAATTAGCGAAATCGGTTCAGCCGTTCTCGAGTTATGCGCTTACCAACACATTTTGCGATTCATTTTTATATATTAGATGACCAATTTTTTACCCGACTACGAAAAAGGGGGTTATGTTTTTGACAGTCTATGTATGCGTATAATAATAATAATAGCCTTTATTCAGACAGAAAATAAAATTCAATATTTTACAATTAACACTTTCATGCATCGACTCCGTCTGTACGAGTATGTCACTTATTGACAAAGGCCTCCCCCAGCTGTCGCCATTACTCTGTCATTACACTAGCCACTCCTGCCTGACCACGTTCCACCTGCTATTGCTTTGGTATCATCAGCCCAACGCAACGTCTAGACGGTCTACCTTGTTTTCTCTTTTTGTCTCTTTTATACCAATTCATGACTAAATTTGACCATTTTCCACTTCCTCTAATTGTGTCTCCTGACCATTTCCATTTAAGCTTTCTTATTGTTTTTATGACATCTTTTGTTCTTGTATGGTTCATTCTATCTGACAGTCTTTTTCCTATCATGCTTCTTTCCATGGAGTTCTGGCGTACTGCGAGCTTCTTTTCATGCTTTTTTGTAAGTGCCCAGGTTTGGCAACCATAAGTAAGTGTATATATGTTTATGTATGTATGGATGTTCATATGCTCCTACGTGTTTTCTAAACCACTTAACCGATCTTGACAAATGTGGTATCTTTGGATTCATGCTATCACTCAGTGGTCAGTGTGTCTATATATAGCCTTTAAAAAATCAACAATTAAACAAACAAAAAATTTTTTGCGCGTTTCATATCATGTTTGCTATCAAAAGGAAGGTCTTGATGAGCACTTTATAAATATACATATTTTTAATTCTTAGCAAATGATCTCAGAAGCGATATTATGAGACGGCTCAATAATGTACGCGCGCTATATAATCAAGCGACACGATACGCGGCGCGGCGTCGGAAAGGTGGGGTGGCGCTATGCTCTGAGCACAAAAAATATGGAAATAAAATGAAAGTTAAAAAAACTAAACCCGACTACGGAAAAGTATGAAAACAAGAGTTTCCCGCCTGAAGTCATAGCCTTTATTTTTCCCTTCATCTGGGGTAATAGCCGCGGTCGCGTCGCGAGCCCTATCGTAATCAAAATTTTGATCACAAGTACATACCTAACATTTGGCTCGCGACCACGGCTACTCTCTAACTATAAAGTTATTAACAAAACAAGGTACAAGGTGTTACTTAGGACAAACAAAACAAGCGTTAAAATATTTGGGGAATGTAATTTTCTAAGTATGAGTCGAACTCGCGCACCGAGGGATCCGCAGTCCGTACCGCTTTACCGTTGCATACAGAACGCTGAAAACATGAACGAGAGAAACAAAAACTAGCTTTTTCCCGCGACTTTGCCTGCTTGTTTGTTTGTAACCTCTTTTCGCTTCAACGCCTAAATCAATCTTGACGAAATTTGGCGTGCACGTAGAATGAACAAGGAAATAGGCTATTTTTTGTCCCGACTTTTTAAGTGGTTCCCGTGGAATGGCTGTTAGGAGTAACTTAATAAATACAGCAAAACTTTGATTAAAAACGTTCAAATATGACCTAATTTTTAATAACTTTATAGTTAGGGAGTAAAAAGCTAGTATTTTGAGGAGTATTTTCTGTTGGGAGTTATTAAATAAATATTGCTGAACTAAATGTTATTAATGATAAAAAACTATAAATTATGACCTAATTTTTAGTAAGTTTATAGTCAGAGAAGGGGTGAGAGAGGACCTAACGGATCACCGCGACCTAAACTCATTTATAGTCTTATATGCTAAATCCTATTGTCACTGCACTGGTCTTCTAATCCCATGTGTTTTAATGTAGTCCAAATAAAAAAAAAATATTTTTACCTCTGAACCATTAGGTACTTGATACACCAGTATTTGATCGTTTAACCCCGAGTTATAGAAATATTGTGATTACTTTTTTTTCTTAATAAATAGCCATTCGTACGCCGTGGTTAAAAATCAATTAGCGAAAACCGGTCTATATGAAACAGCTGTGTCGCGAAGCGCTATAGCGAGAAGATCACTCCTTTTGTAGGTGATGAAGGGATGTGGGTGTGGGCTACTTGTACCGGTCTGGTCGATTCTAAATTTGATGTGCTGTTACTTTACCGTCAACTTAGCGGTCCTTTTTACTTTTTATAGGTTTTAAACAACATTGGTGGGATTATCATCGTTCCGTTGGGGAATCCTGGATTCCTTAAAATTTTTGGATTTCGGTCCGGAGTACGATTGGTAGGTGTGTGTGTGTGTGTGTGTGTGTGTGTATGTGAAGGATGATGACGCCGATAAATACAGCGTTGTAGGGCTTCTGCTCATCATATTATTGTACAATTTTCCGCGCGAGACAGTCGATACGCAAACAAGAACACACACTCGTACAAACCTTCTAGCACGAGTGTCTAACATGTTTTATTGTATAGCGGAGGTACTTTTTGTACAGTTTCCGGAGACGTATTACTTATGGTTCCTATATTACAAACGATTGTGAATATTTTGACGGTGAAAATTTCACACAAATCCTTAGTGCCATATTTGAAAAGAAACATTTTGTTACTTTTTTATATGACATGTGTTCAAAGCTTTCCCGGATATTCTACATATCATCATCATCATATCAGCCGAAGGACGTCCACTCCTGGACATGGATTTTCACGATGACCGGTATATACTTATAATATTCTACATATGTTTGACAAAAAATTGAGAAAAACCCTTGGCCATTTTGGAGAAAAAATACTTCTGGCAAATATAACCGACTTTAGACATCTATTTTCAAAATTTCATCCAAATCGGTTCAGCATTTTCGCTTCACATACTTTCATCAAAATATAGTATGTTTTCATCAAAATCTTAAAGTCAAATTTTTGGAGGTTTACATAGCTTTCTTTTACTCCTCTGTCTAAAATAAAAATTATGTAAAAATACAAATGTGTCCCCAAAACTTACATAGCGTATTATGACGCACCAATCCTGCGGAAATCCCTCTAAAAGATAATAAGTATCTCATTTATATTATAATTCCCACGCTACAACAATTAAATGGCTATCTCAAAACTGAGCACAATTGATAAAAATATTATCGAATCGTAAGCACCCATTGTTCAACATTACATAATTATTTATATTTATATTACAAGAAACAAAATGATACAACTGAGTAAAATAAAACAATTAATAAGGAGTGACAGTATTTACACCTTGGCACTGCCAGCGGAAGCTGTGCCAAGAGCGAGTCGGCCTCGCGTGGAGCGGGTTCCGTTCCGTACCATTCCGTTTATCGCAAGAACATTAAAACTTTGGATTTTCGCGTTTATATTTTCTTGTAAACTGTAGGAAATACCCTATATTCTCAAAAAATGACTTTTAAGTTTCGGAGATAAGAAATGTTAAATTTTCGCACATTTTTTAAAATATGTCTTAAACTCATCACCATCATTATATCAGCCGAAAGACAAGTGCGAGTCGGACTCGCACACCGAGGGTTCCGTACAAATTTGTAGGTACATACTACATATTAATTATAAATCATAACAGTGCAAACTGTTAGGTACTGCTGGACAAAGGCCTCGCCCAAGGATTTGTACGCCAACTGGGCCTGCACTGCCCGCACCCAGCGGCTTCCCGTGAGCTTCCCAGGTCATCGGTCCACCGTGTGGGAGGCCTGTCTACGCTACGTCTGCCGGCATCGTTGTTTCAGAGACTGTTTCGACCGAATCAAAGGCTTTCTCATAGTCCACAAACGCCGAGCATAGTGGTTGATTGTACTCTTCAGTCTTCTATATAATCTGTCACAGCGTATGTATATTTTAAACTACCTACACTAAATTACAATAAATACATTTGTAGTCCTAGCAACATGTGATATGTTACTCCATATACTTATAAAAAAAAACTTATTTTTTATTTTCTGCTTTGCCCAAATCTCCACCCCTTATATCTGAATTTATTTACCTTATGCGGTCGGGATTTGGTCAGCAATCTCAATATATATACATACGAAATTTTGTCTTTCTTTCGTCCAGTAGTCTCGGAGAAAATCGGGTGTGACAGACAAACACGTCATAGTGATCTTGTAAGGGTTCCTTTTTGTCATCGAATGTACAGAAATTATCGCGGCTGAGTAGGCTCTCCTAGTTTTAGAGTAATAGTCAACCAAATTAGAATACGCAGTTGGATTTGTAAAAAGTTCGTAGATTTTCGTTCACAGATTATAAGGGAAGCAGAGCTAAATAATCTTCCTTTGTCCTAGCCATTTCCCATTATTTGGGGTCGGCTCTCCTCGTTATACGGCGCCAGGACAGTCTGTCCTGGGTTGTCGAAATATTTGTCTGGGCGAGCTCTAAGTCCTTGGCCACCGTGGACCACCAGGTGGCTAGTGGGCGTCCTCTACCTTTCTTATTATTTGGCAGTGCTAAGGCCCGTTTTCCGACATGGTCTTCGGGGCGTCTCATGACATGAAGCAGAGCTAAATAATCCCGCAGTAAATGTACGAGTAGGTAGTTACTAAGTCAAGGCACGACAACCGGACAGTCACACTCCTCCTAAAAGGAAGCAATACTCTTAGCCTAACTGTATCTTATCCTGAGTTCAATGAGACTATTTGATGGGCCGATATGGTGAACCGTTACCCCATGACGTCGTGGAGCCATTGTCATGTCATGATTATCACTGTCAAGACTCATCAATATAGCTTACCAAGATAGCTCGATAAAGCAGATAGTAAAAAAATGATTTTGAAATATAATTTCTCTGTTCATGGTCGAGTTTTTTGGTGGTGGAGGGTTTTGGCCGTTTTTGACACACTTGGCAAGCAGGTGCACATTAACAGTGTGGTGGTTATTATAAGAGTGTGAACTGTAAAAACAACATCAATATCGTCAATAATAATAATAAAAAAATCACGTCAAATCCCGCTTTCAATTTTGTTTGTTTTATTTATTTATTCACAATCGGTAAACCCTTGACAACATCTCACCTGGTGGTAAGTGACGATGTTGCCGAAGATGAAAGCGGGCTTTTATTTATTTACCTAGTTCTTAGGATTCCTTACACCTAAAGGGTGACCAACGTGACCCTCATTACTAAGTCTCCGCTGTCTCTCCGTCTCTCCGTCTCTCCGTCTATCTGTCAGCGTCATAGGTAGACAGTTGAAAGGCCAATGCCGAAAATTGGTGCCTTTTTGTTGGCGCGGCCATTGAATAAACCTTGTTATTTGAATACAGGATAACGTAACAAACAAAACTTAATATGGCATCTATATCAACTCAGTCCGAGCTGGGTTATAAGGGTTTGAAGAAAAAACTTTTTAACCGAAACTTGTTATTTGGATACAGGCGTGACAAAGAAAATATATTGTGGCATTTATATCGCTAAACTCAGTTCGAGCTGAGTTATAAAGGTAAGAAGTAAAAACTTTTTAACCAAAACTTGTTAATTTAGATACAGGCGTGACAAAGAAAATATATTGCGGCATTTATTTTTAGTATTTTTTAACATTCATTACTCAGCTTGAATCGAGTTTAGCAATATATAAGGTTTATTAGCTGAAACTATTTTAACAAGTTCAGAAAACGAAACTGATCAACTTTTTCTTCAGCGAATTATTGCCTTCTTAAATAAATAATATATACAATAATATTCATATATACTAACATACAGTATGGACACTTCCTGTCGCTCTCTAGATTGCGACCTCACCCCCTCGTCACCCATATATGGATATATAACGTATGGGATTTCGCCGTGATTTTGTTTGCTCCGTCATTTGTTTCACGACCATTTGTATGGAGTGTCCGGGGTGTGTTTTAGTAACGTTACCCTGTTCCCAAATAACAAGGTTTGGTTAATGACTTTTAACTTTTATAACCATAACTCAGCTCGGACTGAGTTTAGCGATATACATCCTATACTAGGTTTTGTTTGTAACGTAAACGTGTATCTAAATACCAAAGTTTGGTTGACGGCCGCGCCGAGAAAAAAGAAGGCACCACCCTCCATACAAAATCCGGCATAGCTCTTTTCACATAGTGTATTGTTGTATTGCCGCTGCAACAATAAATAATAACAATTAGAAAATGTTTTTGTTTTATCCACCATTGGTAAGCACTTGACATCATCTCACCTGATTGTAAGTGACGATGATGCTGAAGATAAAAACAGGCTTATAGCAAGATTCCCCAACGCAATGGGGAAAAATTATGGCTAATATGGCTATCTCATCTTCAAGTCGCAACAGATCAAAAGACATCAACGTGAAAAATTAAGGGGTCCCTGTACAAAAAGTGTTTTTTATAGGTATTAAGTGGTATTTTTGTTTTAGCTTTATCATAATACATACAAGCGTGACAGTAGGTGTGATTATAATACATACAAGCGTGACAGTAGGTGTGATTATAATACATACAAGCGTGACAGTAGGTGTGATTATAATACATACAAGCGTGACAGTAGGTGTGATTATAATACATACAAGCGTGACAGTAGGTGTGATTATAATACATACAAGCGTGACAGTAGGTGTGATTATAATACATACAAGCGTGACAGTAGGTGTGATTATAATACATACAAGCGTGACAGTAGGTGTGATTATAATACATACAAGCGTGACAGTAGGTGTGATTATAATACATACAAGCGTGACAGTAGGTGTGATTATAATACATACAAGCGTGACAGTAGGTGTGATTATAATACATACAAGCGTGACAGTAGGTGTGATTATAATACATACAAGCGTGACAGTAGGTGTGATTATAATACATACAAGCGTGACAGTAGGTGTGATTATAATACATACAAGCGTGACAGTAGGTGTGATTATAATACATACAAGCGTGACAGTAGGTGTGATTATAATACATACAAGCGTGACAGTAGGTGTGATTATAATACATACAAGCGTGACAGTAGGTGTGATTATAATACATACAAGCGTGACAGTAGGTGTGATTATAATACATACAAGCGTGACAGTAGGTGTGATTATAATACTAACTGAAAAAAAAAACAACAAATAGATAAAAGCCAGCCTAGTGTGAGTCGTACTCGCGCCTAAGCAGTCCGAACTGATTAAAAAAAAAACATTCTGGCGGTCGCGTTGATGTCTTTTGTTTGTAATGTGAATAGGTATCATTGTCATAGTTGTGTGGAGAGGTGGTGGTGGTGGTGGTGAGGAACACTCGGAGTGCGAGTTTGACTCCAACTTGGCCGGCTTTTATTCATTTGTTGTTTTTTTCTTGTAAATTCGCAACAAAACAAATACCTCGGTAGTGTTTTATGAATTATTAACAAAACACTACTTTTAATTATATAACTACTACCTGTTTCCCATGGCTTAGTCCGCGTGGATATCGTTTTCGTTCTAGTCGTGAAAAATCACAGAAAAAAACATTTTCAGTTTTTTTTTTCAAATTTTCCAGGCAAGCGGCTAGTGGCGGGGTCATCATTCCCACCTTGTGATTGGGATAAATTTGAAATGTGTTTGTTTGTTTGTTACCTCTACACGCTTCAACACCTCGACCATCTTAATGAAATTTTGCATGGAGGTAGCCTGTGTCATAATGAAGGACATGGGCTACTTTTTATCCTGCGAAAAAAGCAAAGTCCTATACAGTTCCTGAGGGAACTGAAAAAAAAGATTTTTTTATTGATTGATTTCTTTAACATTACAACGGAGCACCGAGTTGTTGGTGGTTTATTGCACAGAGGGGGTTTAGCGAGTGGAAAATGACAAGGACTACTAATTAGCATAGCCAGAGATAGCAGATAAACTCATTGCCAGGCTCGCGTACGTCGGCGTCGCAACGGATTAGTGTGATTTTTTGCATAGAAATAAACTGGTCGCAAAGAAAACTGGTCGGTTATAAAAAAATGCGATATTTTTTAAAATATTTGAGGAATCCTTTTAAAATGAAGGAGTAAAACCTTTTTATTTCTTTTTGGTGATTGTATTAAAAACCATAAATAAAAAAATAAAGACGATTTTCAAAATTTGCACATCAAATTTGGAACCATTTCTTTTACATTTGTTTCTGTTCTGTCATATAAATATGGCATTTTTTTGTGCAAAAATTAATTATTCTGATCAAATTTAGTTAAAAGCATATCACTAACCCCTGAAAAGTGTACCAGAATTCTGACAATGCTTGAAGAAGGGAGCAGTCTGTGTTATACAGCAAGAACTGTTGATGTGTCGCTATCAGCCGTTCAAAGAGCGCTCCAGCGATTTTAGAGACTGGATCCAATATTCGCAGACTAGAAACAGGCCGAACAAGGTGCACGACACCGCGGGAGGATCGATATTAGGTGTCAACAATATTGAGAAATCATTTTCAAACGGCTGTTGAAGTCAAAAATCACCTTCTACGTGCTGGAGGGAGCAATCCGAGCACGTGTACAGTGATACGGCGTCTTGCTGAAGGAAACTTGAAGCCATAGTCCAAAACTCGAAAGGCAGCATCGAAATTCAAGGCTGAGTTACGTTAGAGAACACTCGATGACTGGTCAACAGTTATTTTTCGGACGAGTCGAGATTCATGCTATACAAGCACTATGGGAGGCAAAGAGTCTACAGAAGACCAGGAGAGCGCTATAACCAGCTTGCATTGAAGAGAAAGTGTCATAAGGCGGAGACTACATACACGTGTGGGCTGGAACTTCTTCCGAAAGTCACACCGAGCTAGCCGTCATTGAAAATGTTACATTAACTGAAAGAGATACGTGAATAAAATCTTAATGTATGTTGGCCTATTTTTTTTAATAAACATGGGTGAGAACGCCATCTTTATGCAAGATAACGCTCGTCCCCATACAGCTCGCATAGTGTTTGACTATCTTTGTGATGTCCCTATCACACGCATGGAGTGGCCAGCACGCAGCCCAGACTTGAACCTCATCGAGCATGCCTGGGATCAACTGGGACTGGTGTACGCCAGCCCTCCAATCCCCTCCAATCACGCTTCGTGAACTGAAAGAAGCACTGATAGAGGAATGGCAGAATATTCCTCAGCATCGGCTCAGAAATCTGGTGGAAAGCATGCCAAACCGTGTAACAGCTGCTTTAATAGCTCGTGGTTGTAATACAAAATACTGAAATTTGTGAAAATTGCACATTTGATAACGTAGCACATTTTTCGAAATCTTAACTAAATCAACCTACTTTTATTCAAAATAAACTTTATAGTCTTGAACTTCTATGACTTATTTTTATTAAAGCACTATAAAATTGTCTATAATACAGTCTTTATATCATAAAGCTAGTTTTTTAATATTTATGGTATGGTATTTTGTAAGTTTGTCACCGACCCGTTTAATTTAGTGTCAAGTGTAGTTAAGGAGGTGTGAAGTGACATAGACTGCTCGTCAGAATATCCCAATATAGTTCCCGAAGGATCTGGAGTAAACTACTGCCTACGCTGGCCAGCCGCACCAATCATCCTCAAAGACAGTCATAAAAAGGATGCCCATGCGAGCGAAGCCGCGGGCAAAAGCTAGTAAAGATAATATGCGATACTTACATTACAAAAATTATAATGTGAACTGGAACGAAAATTGATGTCAATAAATTTTAGGTGATACTACAGGTTTAACAATAAAATATATTTCTTAACTGGAAGCAAATTACAAAATAAAGTTAGTACATATCGTCTATTTGTATCAGTGGACAATTAGTTCATCATTTGGTGATGCCACTGACCTCGCGATTGACAACAATGGGCATCAAGAGAACAGTTAGGTACATATTCGTAGTTTAAAGTTCATTCAGACAGACATACCATCTTAAATGTATCTACAATGTTTGTATCGAGATACTCGTATTGCAAGTACCCGCATGTGGCGCGAATGTTAACAAGCAACGTTTATGAGATGCAGGTTTTTATCGGGTAATGTTTTCTTTTGTCCTTCTATTATCTAACGGTTCTACATAATATCGCTATTGTGTTTGTTCTACACGACACACGACACACCACCCATGACACACGGCACAGTTTCATATTTGTCTACTATAAAAGAAAACTACAAAATTGATTCCAAATTATGCAACTAAAAATAAACTGGAATGAAATACTCTCTTAACAATCCGCACAGATGATTCTCCCAGACTAAAAGTACATTGGGAAAATGTTATACTCGTACTGTGTCCTTATTTAACTGTTTCCATTAGGAAATGTTTTTCACTGATGAGTGTGAGGGTGAGGGTGAATTACTCAAAAATCAAGTTACCTAAATATTTATTCTAAGAACCATTGATATGAACAATCTTCCCCAAGGAAGTTAATTAAAAAATATATAAAAATATTTATTTGCCGACTCAAACATTTGTGGAATACCAAGTATCGGTCTGTTGCCTGTCCGAACTGCACGCCACGTGCCGCGCCGCGCCGACAGTAAGTGGATGCGCAGTCGGCCCGCAATTTCGATGCAGTTGCGCCTACTGCAAACAAACTGGATCCAAACTGCAAATTCTAGCTGGCATGCAGTCCAAATGGAGTCCGTCTGTAAACTGGGTTGAAACCCGGGTTTATTTTCGGCATCATCATCATTTACCATCAAGTGAGATGATGCCAAGGGCTTATCACAATTGATAAGCCCTTGGCATCATCTCACTTGGTGGTAAATGACGATGATGCCGAACATGGAAGTGGGCTGACCAAGATTTCCCAACACAATCGTGAACTGGCTATTTTCAAGCGGGAACACATCAATGCTGCTATCATTGACTGTTTACTACATTATCTCCTTCACGCTGCCTGAACTTCTTGTTGATCCTCGTTCAGACATCATGTCAGGCCCCAGGATAATAGTGAATTATCCAGCGCTTACTGGGTCTGCCGCAGAATCTAGAGCCTGCAACGATAAGTCCAAGATATTTTCCACCGACCTATGGGGAAGTAATGTGTAGATCCGAGCTTGATTTACCTACACCTAACTTCGCAGATCTGCTTTAGGTCCTGGTTCTTCATGGGTCCGAGTTCGTGGGTGGATGGAGTGGCTCGCCCGCCTGAACTCGATCCCGCCGTGTGCCGATGCCCTTCCAGTATTTCGTTGGGGTACGGATTCTTGTCCAACACCACCGGTTCCACTACAATTATAAAATACTAGCTCTTGGCAGTGGCCCAGATCCCTCGAAAACCATACATTTCTCCGGAATAAAATGTATCCTATATCGTTCTCCGCCTTTTAGTTTAGCTCTGTTCCAAACAGCAAAATCGGTTTCATTTCCCACAATAATTATTAATAAAAGTTCATCAGATACAGGCACAGGCACAATCATTAGGTAGATACCAAAGGGTCCAGATCCGACTTTTAATTGGAGAATCTTGGTAAGCCCGCTTCCATCTTCGGTATCATTGTCACACACCATCAGGTGAGATGATGCCAAGGGCTTACAAATTGTGAATAAAAAAATATATTTAGTTACATGTGTCAGTTTCGCAAAGGATACGAGTCCAAGAATTCGATCACGGCCGGACCTCACCCATCTCTATTCCGGGGGCCGGTGGCTTATGTGACATAATTGGCACCATGAACTGTCTTGGCTGTTTATTGAGATGGCGACCGGAAGACGATCTTGGTCTCCGTCCACCCCTTCTTCCCCCTGCGCCACTTCGTGCCCTTCTGCTCGTTACAGGGCGTTACACTTGTACCATGCAAAGTTGTTAAGGGGATCCCCCTTCATAGCTAGCGCCGCCATCAGTTACAAAATAATTACTCGCTGAGTACAAACCTTAACGAAAATTTTCAACGATGAAAATGATGAGAATGAGGAATAGGTAAGTACTGAAGTCTATTTTGAAACTAGTAACCCTGTGAAATACTCCTATAGTTCCTACTTTAAACAGTTGATAGTTTCTAAACGAACTCCAGTCGTGTTACTTTATTTTTATTTTTATTAACAATTGGTAAACCCTTGACAACATCTCACCTGGTGGTTAAGTGACGATGTCGCCGAAGATGGAAGCGGGCTTACCAAGATTCCCCAACGAAATGGGGAACTGGCTATTTTATCTTCATGCCGGAACACACCAAATGACATCAACATGGATATTTAGCGGCAAGACTTAGATAAGATGGTGGTAGCTAGCCAGGCGGGCTGCAGAGATCTGATCTCTACGAGTAGTACACTCACTTATCGCACCTCCTTTGTGCTCTGTTATTCTAACCGCGTATCATGGTAACGTTAAATTTAATTGTGAATATTTTCGTAAAATATAGGCGTCGGTGGCGTAACGGCTAGGGACGCCGCCTCCTGTCCGGGAGGTCGTGGTTCGAATCCTGCCACGTACCAATGTGATTTTGAATCTTGATTTAATATGTACGTTATTTATCCGACGCTCTTACGGTGAAGGAAAACATCGTGAGGAAACCTGCACACGCCTGCGGAAAAACTCACAGGTTGTGTGTGAAGTCGACCAACCCGCACTTGGCCCGCGTGGTCGACTAAAATAAGGCTCGAGCCCCTTGGTGGGGACGTATATGAGCTAATATGAAGATTTTCGTGAAAAAAATGCTGTTAAAAACCTTCTAGAAGGTCTAGTAGTTCGATCGCTGCTTAGGATAGAAGTTCAGATTTTCTATTCAAAATATAACGATGTTACCGGAATAACTGGGAGTTCATAATAGTCGTTCTTAGATTTAATCGCTATAAAATTCAGCGCCGGCCGAGCGAGTATAAAAAGAAGTGAAAGATGTAGAAAAAGCAAAATAATAAAAAATAACAGTTAAAACAATTTTCTTTATCTGGTAGCAGTTTTCAACTCGAGCAAGTTAGAGCCTCGCGGCCGCGGTCGCGACGACTGGAGAGAGTCGTCACAGTACTTTATCTTTCATCTTTGAAAACTTTCGTCAAATGATGTACTCAGCGAGTTATTATTTTTTAATAGTGGCGGCGCTAGTTAGCTGGTGGTAGCCGTTTAGATCGCACGCGTATTTCACGACTACTCACTAACTTGTAGCCAACAGAACAGAGCTCACGTGCAACGCGTGCAACATTACGCACGTAAGTACTCGTAATATAATTACAAATGTTTAGTACTTATAGTGGGTATCACAAATGCAAAACGTAACAACGGCATAACGTATTATCTCATAATTCGCAATTGTTTTGTGTTATACTATAAGTGGTGGTAGTTCCTAAGGAGTTAGTGAGAGTGGTTGCGAGCGGGGCGCGGGGCGCGTGCCGCGTGCCGCGTACTCGTCATGGTGCTCGTGCTCGTAGTACCGGCTGTAGTCCTACGAGTACACACGAGTACGAGTGTCGAGTACTAGCATGTACTGTACATCCTATCATCTCATATACGTCCCCACCGAGGGGCTCGAGCCTACCCTGAATTAGGGTATACAACTATGAAAATGATTCATATTTACATTACAAACCAAAAAATGATGTTTTTTTCATTCAGTTCTGACTCCTTAGCACGAGTAAGACTCACACTTGGCCAGTTTTTATTTTTTGTGTTATACTTTAGGATAAGTAATAAAACCACACCAGGTTTAATAGTTTTTACGATAGAGTAAAATCGAAAAAACCGTTTAAAAAAACCATGTCATTTGTATGGGAGTCCCTTTATTATTAAAAAAATATATATTTGTTCTCGTTGCTAGAGCGGCAATAGACATACACACTGAAAATTTCAACTGGGTAGCTCTATTACGGTTCATAAAATACAGCCCGCTGACAGAGACACCGATAGACAGTGGGTGGTACCGTTTGGGTGTACGGAGCCGTACAACTACAGACATGCACCGTGCAACGTGCAACGTGCACATTGCGATCCACAGGACCGCAGGACCACAGGACCACAGGACCACAGGACCACAGGACCACAGGACCACCCGGAACTGAACATTTGGACAACCGCTACAGGCTGCAGTGAGACTGGTGCAACACCCACTACACCCACTAGTTAGCCAGCGCTGAACACTTTCTCCAATTATTATAGTCCACAATTATTACTTAGGGTCGGCGCAATACGTTTTTCTCTTACATTTTTTAATGTGTATCATCTTTCCTCTCGCTTTCCTGCAATCTGTGGACGTAATTTCGTAAAGAGGGACGGAAGTGTCTTTGTCTTCAGTCACGAAGACTAAGGACACATAGCCATGCCGCCCTATTTTTTTCAGTCACGAGGGCTAAGGAAACATGACCGTGCCGCCTAATGCGAGGCAGGAATGCCCGTAGGTTTTTTACATACTATGTCCGATGTTACACATCATATGCGACTACTGTAAGGCTCGCGTGTTTTTTTAATTCGACTCTACATACAAAAGTATCAGACGCTTGGATATTTTTGTGCATTATATCTACGAGTACAATTTCTTATGAAGTAAGATAAATATAAGATAAGATAAATACTCTTTATTTATCTTATCTTATATATTCTTGATTAATTATATTCTTGACTATTAATTGTGTTGACTATTTATTAATTAGCTCATTGATTTTTGAATTGTTACAGTAATATGACCATAGCATTATACTTATAATTATATTATTAATAACATAACTACTAACATAGGCTAAGTCTTACTAACAAGCTATGGATCACTGTTGTCTGGAAATAAAAATTGAATTGAATTTATTGTACACACTAGAATAAAAATATAAACAAATTATAAAAACTTAAAAAAACTTAACTTAAAAAATATAAAAAAAAACACAGTGTAAAAAAAAGGAACTATAGCGGTACAATTTGGGCGGTCTTATCGCTCAAAGCGATTTCATCAAGACAACCCGGTGTTTGGAGACAAAAGCATAAAAAGTTGTTTAACATGATAAGAAAAAGTCTGGGTTATCGGATCCTACGCCAAAACCTATATAGTAAAACTCGTAAACCTACATGTGCGCAGCCCGGCCCTTCGCAACGCAAAGCTCTCGTCCTTGCCTAACGGATGTGCTTGCGCACGCGCGGCTGGGTTGCTTAACATGCACTTAAACCAGCCACCATCTTGTGAACTCATCTCAATGTAATAGTAATCATACAAGCATAGACGGTCAGTATCATACTCACTACTTACTCCGCCGGCTCAACGACCCAAAGTGTGTCCTGGCCTCCGATACGAGAACTCCCCATTTGTCCCGCTCTGGTGCTCTTGTGCTCTTGTGCGTGCGGTGTCGCGTCAGTCGCCAGGCGCCAGTCGCCAGCTTGCTGAAAGTTATTAATTGTACAGCTACCCTGTGCATACTTTCCCGCGTACGCTTCACACTCTGCCATACTCAAATAAATATTTAACAATTATCCTCCTATTAGTAGCAAAGAAAAGAGGTGATTATGAAAAATTTACTCGTAATCTCAGTTTATATGGTTCGGTTTTTTCTGAAATAATAAACTAGCGATTGCAGTAAGTTTTACTAAGTTCTAGTGCCCCACAAAGCTTTATCAACAAAACATTAATCAAAAAAAAAACGTCTGGAGACATTAAAATAATACACACACACACACGATTAGTATTTTTATGTTTTAGTTTTTCGACTCTATCAGTCTAAGCTGAGACCATTGATCTCTATCAAAAACTGAACTTAAAGTTTGCCATCACAACACCGTCTCACTCCTTCGTACCTCGGTCGCTCCAAAGTTAAAAAGAAAACTCCGTTCAAATACTCGTGCTTATATATTGTTTTTAGGGTTCCCCAGCTAAACTATAACAAGAACCGGCGAGGAGTGAGTCGGACTCGCGCAAAGTAGAGAAAAATGAATGTATATTTAAAAAAAACAAAATTATATTTGCAGTTGGCAATATAACGTTTTGTATGAAAAATAAATGAACTTTTTACAAATTCAACCGTCCATCTTCAGTTGGATGACCAAACCAATCCCTGAATTGAAAAATGGTTTTAACAAACCCTCATTAGTTTTGAAAGACCTTTCAAACCTGAACCCCCGCGACACGCGACACGCGACACGCGACACGCAACACGCGACACGCGACACGCGACACGCGACACGCGACAGGGCACGTCGCCGGAACAATACACCCCCTCCTTGCATGTAGGGGAGGTACTATAATTTTTTTAAATGATTTTATTGTACCACTGCCAAATTACAGCTTCTGGTACAAATATTCTCTGAGCTAAGCCTCGGACAGACGGACAGACAGACAAGGCGAATCTATAAAGGTTCCTTGTTGATTACGGAACCCTTCAAAGAGTCATAAAATTGGCAAAGTTAGTCGCTAGTTATTGAACAATATGCCCTCCGAACGGGTCTCTCCCCATACAGGGTGTAACACAAAATTAGTCGCTAGTTATTGAACAATATGGGTGCCCTCCGAACGGGTACCTCTTCATACAGGGTGTAACATAAAGTTAGTCGCTAGTTATTGAACAATATGCCCTCCGAACGGGTACCTCTTCATACAGGGTGTAACATAAAGTTAGTCGCTAGTTATTGAACAATATGCCCTCCGAACGGGTACCTCTTCATACAGGGTGTAACATAAAGTTAGTCGCTAGTTATTGAACAACACACTCGTTAAAAAAATGACCGGTCTTCTTACGATAAGCTCGTAGTCCCAAGTCTTCATTTATCACTCTTTTGACCGTGGTTCTGCTTAGGCCCATCTGAAGAGCTAAGATTTTTTGTTTACAAACAGGATTTCGTTGAATTCGCGCCTTCCCTGCTTTGATGATCGCGGGTGTCCTAACTGTACGAGGTCAGCCGGTCCTCTTACGATCTTCGAAGCTTGAATCTTCAGTAAATCATTTAATAGTGCGATAAACAAATCATAGGGTTATTTTCAATTTTTGTAGAATATTGAAAATCTCTTTTGGCGCGTAACCACAGCGGTGCAACGCAAAAACCGCAACTCTATATTCTTTCTTAGACCACTCCATATTTGTAAATGAATGTCTTTTTTATTTTCGGCATGCGTAAACGTTCTATTTTTAAAATTGGTGAAGTTCATCTAGCCAGTATTCGAAAATTTTAATTAATAAGGTTTTGACAGAACTTATGACCCGACTGGGTATATAATATACGTACACCGAGTTATGCGTTTGCAATAATTTCAGCTTCACAATAATTTCGTAAATATCTAAAAGCTTTTTGCCATCGTAATTTACTTGTCTATTGTTACTATCGGGCAGTTTGCTTTCACTTCTATACTTTCTGGGTTCCGTTCCGTACACCCTACGGGACCAACGGGACCCTATTACTAAGCCTCCGCTGTCTGTCCGTCTGTCAGCGGGCTGTATTTCATGAATCGTAATAGGCAGACAGTTGAAATTTTCACAGAATGTGTATTTCTGTTGCCGCTATATCGTCCAGTGATCAGTCATCAGTATCAAAAAAAAAACAAAGATTAGAAATAGTGAAAAAATATGGGGGGGGGGGGGGGTCCCCCATATGAAAAACGTGTTTTTTTTAGGTCTTTAGAAGTACTTCTGATATAGCTCTATCGTAAAAACAGAAATACATACAAGCATGCAACTTGGTGTGGTTACAGTAAAACTGCGGTAAAACAACAAATACTAAACATCACCAAGTGCAAGTCGCACTCGCATTAAGTAGTCCGAACTGAATGACAAAAAAGCATATTTTTGTAGTTCGCGTTGATGTATTTTGATTGTAATGTGAATACTCACTGAATAGGTATCATTGTCATTGTAACTATGTAGTTGTGGGGAGAGGTGTGGTGGTGCGGAACCCTCGGAGTGCTAGTTTGACTCGCACTTGGCCAGCTTTATTATAACTATTGAGTAAGTATACACCTACGCACTTAAATAGGTGTATGAATAAATTGAGCACTTCGAACTTTATATTATCACACTTAGATATTTGCAAAATTAACGATCACTGGACGCGTGTGTCGGGTGTCGGGTCGCACTCGCAGCGAAATTGGGTGCGGTAGGTAAGAACGAGTACATGTACATTTTAAGAAAACAAAGTCATTTTTGCTGTTGGTTAAGTACATTTCGTATGGAAATTCAGTGAATTCTTCTCAGATCCAATTACATGTCTAAATTGGGTTGTCTTTTTACCGTAAACAAAGACAGCCTGAAATAGTGATTTTGTTGATATACCTAGTTAGTAGGTGGAGACTCATTGGCCACAAGGAACTTGAATCTAAACCCTCGAGCATTGCCGCAAAGTCGCCTGTTTATCGGTGTTCTACAGATAGATAGATAAATCATTTATTCATTGACAGTTTAAACATTTGACACAAAGAACAAAATTAAAATAAAAGACGTATTAAAGCAAAATTAAAAACTAAGTTAAACACAAACAGGACGAAGGATGAGTATACTGCCAATGAAACGGCGCTGACTCAGCATAATGTTGTGGATTGTGTTCCCACGCTAATATTACAGGATTCATTTCGGAGAGTGTGCCCTGGAGCTTCACGACCTCTTTCCCCCTTTCCATTTCATCATCGCACGACCAGGCGCGGAGGGCGGTTCCACCCCTTTGTCGTTAATATTCCACCTTTACGTACGAAGAGTTTTGCTTCTTCGTTCCCTGCCGGCGTCTGTATTCCCCGATTCGTCTAATTTAGGAATCTTCAAGACGAGAGTGAACAGGCTCTATTTGAGCTCGTGTGTTACCACCTCGGCTGATTCGGTACTTACCACCAGGTGAGGTTCAGCCAAACGCACTTAAATTTAATTAAAATAAAGGATGGTCGGAACAAGCAACTTCAACAGAAACAAATCATTTATCGAAAAAAACCTAACCACTCCGGGAGTGCCGACAGAAGTGAAAACTTTTTACAGTTTTATAAGTTACTAGCTGTCTCGGCGAACTTCGTACCGCCTCACACTACACTACCGCCACACTACCACTACCACTACCATTACCACTACGACTACCATTACCACTACCATTACCATTACCACTAACCACTACCACTAACACTACCACTACCATTACCAGTACCATTACCACTACGACTACCATTACCACTACCATTACCACTACCACTACCACTACCACAACCACTACCACAACCACTACCATTACCACTACCACTACCACAACCACTACCATTACCACTACCACTACCACTACCATTGCCACTACTACCACTACCACTGCCACTACCACTAACCACTACCACTGCCACTACCACTAACCACTACCACTAACACTACCACTACCACTACCATTACCACTACGACTACCATTACCACTACCACTACCACTAACTCTACCACTACCACTACCATTACCACTACCATTACCACTACCACTACTATTACCATTACCACTACCACTACCACAACCACTAACATTACCACTACACTACCACTACCACTACTATTACCACTACCACTACCACTACAACTACCATTACCATTACCACTACCATTACCACTACCACTACCACTAATATTACCACTACAACTACCACTACCACTAATATTACCACTACAACTACCACTACCACTAATATTACCACTACCATTACCACTACGACTACCACTACCACTACCATTAACACTACGACTACCATTACCACTACCATTACCACTACCACTACCATTACCACTACCACTACCACTACCATTACCACTACTACTACCATTACCACTACCACTACCACTAACCACTAACACTACCACTACCACTACCACTACGACTACCATTACCATTACCACTACCATTACCACAACCACTAACACTACTATTACCACTACCACTACCACAACCACTAACACTGCCACTACACTACCACTACTATTACCACTACCACAACCACTAACACTAACACTGCCACTACACTACCACTACACTACCACTGCACTACCACTACCACTACACTACCACTACCACTATTATTACCACTACCACTACTACTACTTTTTGTAGATATTGCAGGAATTTGTAGGTAGGTAATTTTTTACACCTTGGGTTACATTATTTCAGTTTTAGTAAGGATCCCTATTTTTTAAAAAAATATAATATAGCTTATAGCAACCGCGGATAGTGTAGCTTCCCTACGGTGAAAGAATTTTTCAAATCGGTCCAGTAGTTTCGGAGCCTATTCAAGACAAACAAACTAACAATTATATATTTCCTCTTTACAATATTAGTGTAGATGACCCTCCGAGTGTTCCTGGCGAACGACTAGGTTGACAAAGTTTTGACCCTGCGAGTGTTCCTGGTAAAGTGTTGGTGTCGGTGTCGGTAACGGT